>JAUTXW010005170.1:0-72500 GCA_030620095.1 Kuschelorhynchus macadamiae
TATTGGATAGACTTTGGATATTGATATAAAATACGTTTAATTTATTATTTTGTGTTTTATTTTTTGCCACTAGTGAAACTTCCTGCCTCCTTGGGACCTGTAAAAATTACTTCCATTTTTGTTCTTGGTCCCTGCGTTGTTAGTGGTCTGAGGAGATGTTTGAGTGTGGCTTCGGTATGTCCATCTTTTAACATGAACATCCTTAGGCCAACTTTCAGGCTTAAGAACGAGATCTATATATTTGTTAGGTATTAGGATCCTAAATGAGCTTGATCCGTCTCCTTTCCCTAACTTCTTACAGTAGATTGTAATTGCGGGTTAACTGTCTGGAGATGAGCCGTGATGTCTCTTCAACGCTATGCATTACTCAAGTTGGACACGTGAAGCGCAGTCATCGGTTCTGCCACTGTGAGTGTTGGATGGCGATCCTATGGACACTCCCACAACCACTGCATCCTCACCATGGTGGTTGGCTGCTGTGAGGGTGTGTCTAGGAGTAGAAAGTTTTGCAGTGGTAGGTGGTTTTTCCAAGGGGGGGACAGATGTCTTCAATTTTCCAGCCACTCTCTCCCTGGTATGTGGGATGATGTCACTTTGTTCACTACCATGCCGTGATGTTGGCATTGATGAAAAGAACCTCACCAGCTCCACGTTGCTCGATTTTATTGCGTTAACAACTGCATCCAGTTTTAAATCAATTTGAGTCGATTGGGCAATCAAATGTTTTTCCACAGTTGATGACAAAGCATCTGCAGTGTTGGATGATGTCCATTCTCCATCATAAGAAATTTTATTTGTGTCACATTTAAGTTCATTCTTCAATGCTTTCTATGTGAGTCAAAAATTCTGAGTTGCTTGCAGCAGGTGAATGATATATGCTGAAAACTGAATAAGATTTATTTCTGATAGATATTTCAACTCCTGTTATCCATAGATTTTTGACACAGACTTTCTCAAAATTATTTTTGATTTCAATTCATCCTTGATGTATATTATTGTCCCACCGGTATATTTACTGTGTGAAATTGTGTTAATTGAGCGGTAGCCATCTAAGTAAAGTTCTTGATCTTGAATAAATTCTGTTACTCGTGTTTCGGAGAGACAAATAATTCTAGGCTTCCAATCATTTACTAAATAACTCAGTTCGGTCATATGAGCAGTTAAGCTCTCTATGTTTAAATACAGCAGTTGTACCTTTAATTGCTATTTTTCTCTTGGGAATATGTTTGGATAATTAACTTCCTGTTCTAGTTCTCTGTAGATTCTTCTATAAGCATATTTACAGTTTGAGTTCATGATCACCTGCACATTTTGGGCACACCATTTTATTTGATTTGCAGTCTTTTGTTATATGACCAAACTTATAACATTTGAAGCATTGTATAATGTTAATATGGTCAAAAAATCTGTATGACTTCCACCCGATAGACAACTTTTCTCTTTTATTCAGTAGACTATATGTATTTGTATCTACTTCCAATACTACCCTTTCTTTTCCATGTTTACCTTTAAATCTTCTAACAATTTTAACTATTTTTTCTGGATCTGCTGTTGTTATGCTGTTTTGCAAGATGATTTTTTCTACAAAATCTTCTCATTGTTTAATAACTTTTCTTCTATATTTACAATTTTGATCTTTGGACTTTTTTTTCTGGTATATTAACTTCATAGTCTTGGCCCATATGTGTTTTTATACTTTCTGATACCTTAATTAAATCTTCCTTTTTTTCACAACTTATTGCAACACCTCCATCTTTGATAAACTTTATACGAGAAACTCCCGCTTTAATTCTTCCTGGGTCCACTTTTTCTTCAATACAGGATTTTGTTTCTGAACTTTTTTTGGTTTAACCACTAATATTTCACTGCTCTTAGCCACTTCATTGTACTTTAAGCGTGCTTCATCCATGCCCTCGCTATTTTGGTTCTTTAAGCTTTCAATTTCTTTTCTCAAAAGCACTATTTGTTCTTCCATTGTTATAATTAAGCTATCCTTTGTTGCTACTAGTTTATCTTTGGTATCAATTATTTCATTTTTTGACCGTAATAATCTCTGAAACATTATTACTGGCTCTTGTTCTCGGCACTTTGTGCAGTAAAATTTCATAACACGGCTGTTTAGTTCCAAGACTTTTATTTCTGAGGATGTTAATTGTCCACATGGTTTACAGACCCTATTTCTGCATATATCACACTTGTAATTTGGTGCTTTGGTCTGTTTACACACATCACATTCCATCTTTAGGTTATCCAAATAATATTTGTAAATTTATTATTGTATAAACCATCCCATACGCTATCTTCAATTGCATTGATAAATAAAGCTATTATCTTGAACTTTTTAACTAAAAACTGTATTTTTTCTTTACAATACTTAAATTATTTAACAAAAATTACGACGATAACAATACAAACAATAACAGACATAACCTATGATCAGAAAAAAATCCATATGTCTGAGCGACATGCTGACTGGTGTTATCAAAATTCAATTTTTAATGGGAAAACATTATTGCTTGGGTTTTTCGAGGATCAATTATAAGAGAGTTGCGCACTACCCAATGTGAAATTCTAACCAAGTCCTCACACACTGTCAAAACACCTTTCTCAACCTTTTCCAGTAGGTGGAGTCTAGTACATTTATAGAATCAGAGCAATGGTCAGATAATTGTTGAGTCATTTCAGAAACCAAGTTTAAAGGATTATCACTCTTTCCCCAAAAGTTAGAAATTAAAAACAATTTGGCAGCTCTGTAAATGGATTTTTAATAGCGACATTTTTTTATAATTTACCTTTGCCGTTTCAAAGATATCAAATGAGCTATCATTTATTTTACACACCCTGTAGAATTACATAATAAAATACACTAAAAACTGCTACTTGGGTTTTCTTTTTTAATACAAAAATTGTTTTTCTCATTACTGTTATTCTCAACCACTGTGGGACAACACGCCTGCAAAATGATAAAGAACTTTTCAAATTTCATTAATGGTCATACCTCGCCATCATCAGGATCCTCTTCGGACCCAGGAGGAGGAACAAAGTTCAGTTGGGGTTTCCGACTGACGTCACGCATCATCGGTGGTGGCGCGTAGTAATCGTCGTGCATCATACGCGGTGGACCGTGTGAGTGCGGATACATCACTGAAAAACAATTATTTTGAAAAATAAAAGCTACGATGCATAATCAATTTCATACACTGCAGGATGAAAAGAAAGGAACTAAAAAATATTCAAGTTTAAAAATCAAATAAAAAATCGTGGAATACAAACTTAATTAATATGGCAAATTAAATGATTCAGCGCAATATATGACAAAAAAGTCATTTAAAAATTACTAAAACTAACATACATACTATAAAGAAATACTCATACAGTAGAAGAAAAATCTAACAAATTTTGTAATTAAAGTTTTTTTGTACCTCTTATAAATAAAGCTGTAACTAAAAGTCAAAACATCTACTTACTTTTCTCCCTCTCCCACGGAAGGTCAGCTACCGTCCTGATCCTCTCCCTACCCCTTATGTCCCTTTCAAAGGAGCTCTCACGCATCCCCCTCTCCCAACTTCTTTCTCTCGGGGGGAACTGACCCATCCTAGGTTCTAAATCTCGATCGCGTACGTCCCTTTCCTTGTAGTAATCTCTTTCGCGGTCCCTAGGCGGGTAACCACCTTTACCTGCTTTGTACGAGTCCGGTGACCTAAAAGCGATAAATAAAAATGTATGTTTATTTATTTGACTATAAAATATAAGTATAGTATGGTGTAACAAGTCAGAAATACTGTTAATTAAAATAAAACTAGTATTAAAATATGTACATGAAATCAAAATACTGAACATACAACATAAGTTCAAAAACATACAAAAGAAATTCAGTAGCAATTGTTTTCCAGTTCCTCAATGTATTTTAGCAAACGTTTTATGCCCTTACTGTTGATTTAACTTAATGAAAAATATGTTCCATAGGATTAAATACACAATAAAATTGAGGAAGCTGCAAAACAGTATCCTATTTTCTCAGCCACACTATCGTTTCCTATCATATATTCCTGTATTTCAGATTTCGTGTTGGCTACAGTCGGTAGAACAATAACACTATCTTAGAGAGCATCCAATAAAAGTTAACAATATAAATGTGGCCATTGATATCGTTATTCAATAAAATGATAGTGATACATCGATTAATATTAATTAAATTAATTAATAGACTACTTTTGTTCTAATATTTCCAATGAGATCTTAATGGAATGTAATGTAATAAATGCGGGCTTATCAGATCAAGAGGCTGTTCTTAGTAAATTTAAAATGCCTTCTAGGCATTCCAAGGTAGTAAAATATCAAGGAAGAATTTACTCTAAAGATAATTTTAAAAAATTCTCGCCTAATTATGCAGGAGACGACTGGAAAAATATTTTCCACTCTCTTGATCCATTGACATGTTTCCATAATATTTTATCAGACAAGGTTAATGTTTCTTTTCCTACGAGAACCTTAAAAGGAAAGAACAGAAAACCCTGGATAACTAAAGGGCTGAAAAAGTCATCTAAAAACCTGCACAGCCTTCGCAAATATCTGCTACACAGTAATGTTTTTATGAGGTATTATGGTAGATATAGAAATATTTATAGAAAGGTTATTAGGGTGGCAAAGCAGTTACATTATCGTGAACGTTTGGCCTTGTCCAGTAATAAACAAAGAGCGAGTTGGAGTATTGTTAATGATAGTGGTAGAAATAAAGTATCACAGATAACAAGCGTTACTGCTAGTCAATTCAATTCATTTTATGAAATGCTATGGATTATCTGCGTAACTCTTCGATAAGTGACTCTTTTTATTTTTCTCCAACTGATGTTTAGAGAGTACTTTCAGAAATAAAAAACAAAAAATCGGCTGGATGTGACAGTATTTCTGTGAAAGCACTCCCTGAAATAATTTTTGGGAATTTTGGTGGACGCAATAAATTTTTCATTCTCTTCAGGTCATTTTCCCTCATGTTTAAAGGTGGCCACAGTTCTTCCACTTTTTAAGGGAGGTGATCCTGAAACACCCTCGAATTTCAGACCAATATCGCTACTTCCAAACTTTCAAAAAGTATTGAAAAACTTGTCAAAAAACGTATCACCAGTTTCTTGAGTGCCCATAACATATTAATAAATACTCAATTTGGATTTCAAGCTGAAAAATGTACCAACGATGCTATTTTTTCTATATTGCAGGAATTGTATCTTCGACTTAATGGAGAGGTTGCAGCAGTAGTCTGAGATTTGACCAAAGCTTTTGATTGTGTAGACCAGAGTACTTCTTAGCAAACTTGAAATTTATGGTTTTAGAGGCACAGTCTTAAAGTGTTAAAGTCTTATTTGTCAGATTGTCATCAATCCATCGGTGACATTAATAATGAGAGATCCTCAAAATTATCAATAAGTTCTGGAGTATCTCAAGGTTCTGTCCTTGGCCCTCGACTGTTTCTCATATCTCCTTTACATGTTTGTCGATGATGCTACTGTTTTGTGGCATTTCAAGTCTCCTGATCTGTTGGAAACAATATTACATACGATCTTGTAAAACTTAAAAACTGGTGTGATGCTAATCATCTTACCCTTAATATATCTAACACAAATATTGTAAGTTTTAAGTGTCAGTTGGAGGATGTGGTAATGAATGACGAGCAGATACGCTGTGTAAAATATAATAAGTTCTTGGGTTTGTTTGTTGACAAAAAGTTAAAATTTGAACAACATGTTTCACAACTGTCCACAAAGCTTTCCAGAGGATGCTGCGCATTAAGAGTTATAGCTCATGAAATAGATCTACTAATAGCTAGAAATGTTTACTTTGCTCTGATAGAATCTCATTTGCGATATGGTATATGTTTCTGGGGATCTTGTCCAGGTTATTTATTTAACATAATTTTTCTTTTGCAGAGAAGAGCATTGCGATTCATGTTACAAGTGAAACCAAGAGACTCTTGTAGACCATTATTTATTCAAAATAAATTACTGACAATTAAAAACCTGATTTTTAAAAAATTTAGAGAGGAAATTCAAACCACACCAGCTTACATGACTCGCAATACCCATATAACAGCCCTTCCTATAGCAACTTCCTCTTTAGTTAAGAATTCGGTAATATATAATGGGAAAAAAATATTTAATCACCTTCTGAAGGCTATAAGAAAAATTGACTCTTTTAGGAAATTTAAAAAGGAAGTTAAAAGTATTTTATTGAGTCAACCTTACTATTCACTGACAGAATATTTTAATGATTCATTTTAATAGCACTGTTTTTCTATGTTGTTTTTAATAAGCTTAATATTTGAATCTCATTCTGAGATCTTATTTTATACATATTTTATTTTGTGCAGGTTTTTATTATATGCTAAACTAATTTTTATTTAATGACTTTTTAGTGTATTTGTAAAGATTGTCCCGTGTCTTAGTGTGTTTGTGAAGATTGCCAGTGAATGGATAGATTGTTATAGTCGTATATCTCTAAATAATTAATTTAATTAGATTGTAATTTTTTATTTTAAGTTCTGCTTTGTCAATGAGATTTTCATCTTTTGATATTTAAGCTATATTTGACTTTGACTTTGATAGTTATCGATATAAAAATCCCATCCCTACTACATCCAAAATATACATAAAAATCTAGTTTCAGCAGATACATGCAATGTTGCACTATTAAGGACAGTTTTTACGTTCTTAATAAATACCCATTGACGACTTATTTATCAACTTTACAATAAATTACAATATTTCGTTCTTACCTGACTATCAAATCTCTATCTCTATCTCTCCCGGGAGACCTACGCAGGGCCTTCTCCTTCGAAATTCTCAACGGCAAGTCTCTGGATCTGGATCGTCTCAACCTCTCGGGCGACCTCCTGCCGCCACCCCTGTCGTAGCCCCTATCGGAAGGCGAACGTCGGCCTCTCTCTGGTGACCGTCTGCCTCTCTCGGGCGACCGTCTTCCTCGATCGGGCGACCTTCTGCCCCTGTCGGGCGACCTTCGTTCCCTGTCGAGCGGCGACCGTCTGCCGCCTCTTTCGGGCGACCTCCTTCTTTCCACGCTCCTGCTCCTCTTCCTTTCCACACTTCGGCTCCTCTTCTTGTCTCCTCTCTCGAACGATCTATCTCTCGATCTGATGTTGATAGGTCGGCCCGCCCTTCTTTTGTCAATTCCCGATGAGTCTCCCCGTCGTCCTCCTTTGCTCACGATTCTCGGGGGAGAAGTGTCGCTTTCCCACGGGCTATGGGACCTATCTCTATCCCTAAACGAAACATGGATATATAATAAATACAAAAATATAAAACAACATAAATAGAGTTGTAATATTTTTACAATAGACAATTAATTAAAAAAAATTAAGAAAAAAAAACGTAAAATAAAGTTAGGGAGAGTAAAGCACGAACAATTAAATTATTGAACAGTTAAACAGGTCCGGATCTAAGAAGTCTCTTGAAGGTAAGAAGGTTATTGCTGAATATATAACAGTCAGAGAAAAATGTATTATAATTTAGGTAAAGTCAGTCGATAAACGGGTTTTGACCATAGTAAGTTCGATGTCTCCTTACAAGGAAAAGGGAAGTGTGACGAATATGTCGAGCAGGAATCAAAAAGTTCAGCTGGCCCAATAGGTGCTAACACACACATACCATTTATAACCGCCACTACTTCAAAGGAAATTAAAGATCTCACCTTAGACCTAATAAAGAACCTACCACTGCATGTTCTTGACATACTGACTAACGTCATAAATACGTCATTTACAACTGGTTTACTTCCTCAATGTCTCAAAGTAGCTAAAATAATACTAATTGGTAAAGGAAGCAATAACCATGAGCCATCTAACTACAGGCCAATATCACTAATGTCAGTGTTACCCAAGTTAATAGAAAGACTTGTAAAAAATAGGATGTTGTCGTTTATATAGAAAAACAACATAATAAAAACAAACTAATTTAAGACACTTACTGATATTTAAAAAGAAATTAAAAAGCTTTACCTTATATCTAACTCAAACTCAAAAATACTTTATTATTGAGAAAATGTGATTTCCATTGACAAAGCATACTACAAAATAATATAAAGTCTAATAGTATACAAAAAAATCTTTAAACAAGCTAAACAATATAAAATACAAAATAGTAAATACAAGTATGTGCAAAACAGTACAGCTGTAAAAAGAACATAAGATAGATAACATATACAACCAGACAGATTAGGCAATAGAGTCAGCATAAAACTGGGCAAGTTTATAGTAGGCTTTGCTTAACAATACTTTTTTAAGACTTCTTTTAAATTGTTTTAATGACCCAATTATTCTAAGGGTACTTTCTTTCTTTCTGCCCTCATAAATCAAAGAATTCTTAGTCAAAGCAGAAGTAGGCACTGGCAAAGGCAAATCCAAAGCTTGTCTGGTGTTTCGTTGACCTGCAGGACGCTGTATATCTTCTCGGTATTTAAAGATTAGACATGCTGTTTCGAGGATAAATAAAGAGCTAAGAGTTAGAATTTTTTGTGACAGAAAATGAGGTCTGCAGGATTCTCTCAGACCCACACCAGCAATAAAGCGAACAGCCTTCTTCTGCAGCACAAACAAGATGTTTAACAGATATTGACTACTAAATCCCCAGAATGGAATCCCATATCTGAGGTGCGATTCAAATAAGGCAAAGTAATCGGTACGCGCCACTGCCATTCCGAGTTAATTTCTTGCAAAGCAGCCAGAACAGAGTTTCTTGCTCAAATTTAAAATGTAATCCTCGAAACGTAAATTTTTATCTACAAAAACCCCCAAAAACCTTGTCACATGGCTGTCAAGGATTGTAACAATGTCCAACTGCAAGTTCTGCATGTCACACCTAAAACCAACAACATGAGTCTTCGTCAAATTGAAGGAAAGTCAGTTTGAATCACACCATCTTTTAACCTCCAGCAAGTCTTGAGTTATAATTTTCCTTAGCTGAACAATCTCTTTATTATGCCAAACAATCGAGGTGTCGTCCGCAAATAAGGTAAATTTTCCTGATATGTTAACTTTCACAAGATCATTAATATAAATCAAGAACAAGAGAGGACCTAAAACAGACCCTTGCGGAACCCCACAATTTATGCTCAATGACGAAGATTGCCTTTCGGAAGTAGTTACAGATTAGCTTCGACTTGAAAGGTATGAAGAAAACCACAACAGCGCGGAGCCCCTGAAACCATACAACTCGAGCTTAGACAGCAATATTCTGTGATCGACACAATCAAAAGCTTTTGAGAGATCATAGAAAACCGCTGCCACCGCCACTCCGTGATTAATGTTAGTGTAGACACCCTCGAGAAAACCAAAAATTGCATCGTGCGTCCCTTTTGCATTCTGAAATCCAAACTGATTCAGGGGCGAGGGCATCCAAAGCACCTTCCACCAACTTTAAGAGAACTTCAGCTGAAATCTCGTCGTCTCCACAAGCTTTCTAGTTTTTTATACTAAGAAGAGTCTCTCTAATCTCTTGGTTATGTGTGGGGAAAAAATAAAAAGAACGAGGCACAGATAAATCTTTCAAATAAGAAAGAGGATCAAATCCCACAGCCAAATTCTGGACCAATTTTCCTGCAATACTGCAATAAAAACTGTTTAATGTATCTGGATCAATGTCACTATAAGAACCAGACCTATTAGATTTGTTTTGCAATTCGTTAATAATGCACCAACTCTCTTTCTGTCTGTTCTTAGCACATGAAAGTCGGTTTTCATAATAATTTTTTGCAGCATTTACTAGTCTACGGTACATCCTACGATATCTATTGCAATACGAAATCAAACCTAAATTATCAGAATATTTTTTAATATAGTTAAGACAACGAAGACTAGCTGCAGATATTTTTAATCCTTTAGTCAGCCACAGTTTTTGTTTCTTTTTCCTATGCTTTAACTGACGCAACGGAAAAGCCGTAAAGACGTCTAGTAAAACATTGTGAAATGTTGTGAATGGCTGTGGAGACACTTCTATACCCAGCCAATTGACATTAAGACAAAGATGCGGAAATGCATCAAAATTTGCCTGACTAAAGATTCTACTATGACAGCATTTATTATTAATCTCAGCCAACATACCAGAATAGGTACAACACACAGCCTTGTGGTCAGAAAGGCCAGCATCTATGACTGAACAAGATGTAACATCAATGTTACATACACGAGTAGGTGAGTCAGTATGCATTTCCAAACCGTAAGTTGTGAACAAACTTACAAGCAAAACAGTATTAATTGAATGTTTATCATCAAAGTTGATGTTAAGGTCACCAGCCAGGATAATTCTAGAGCAAGGCGAAATGTGTGAGAGAAATATCAAGTCTCCTCAAAAATTCATAAACCTGAGCTGAAGGTGAACGGTACAAATGTATTTTATTTTATATTAAATTTAGTTAGCATGACCTGCTTCTTAATAATCAAATTTTATTGATTGATTGGAGCAGCTTGAAGACAAATAGGAGTAGGGTATGCTTGCATCTCTAGGCTAAACTCTGTATACCACACAGTAGCTGTCTTATCATAGGAATTATTTTGATATGGAAAATGAAATTTAAATAGTAAGTATTTAACAAATTGGCATTATACTCTTTCTCGAGTGTTACAATAAACTTAGTATAACTAAAAAGTTGAGAATGCCTTTTAACATAGCCTAGCATTCTAAAAGCCCTGCATACTACCTGTTCGTTAAAGGATAGACTGTATTACCAATTTAGCATTGGGTTTGGTTAGAGTTAGGGAAAGAAAGTTAAAATCGCACTATTCAACAAAGCTATCCAAATCGGAATGTAGTGAAAAGTTGTCAGTCATACTAGAAATAAAAGATGTTAAGTCATCAGCAAACAAAAGGCAGTCACTATTCCTAAAACAAGACGAGGCATCATTTATGAAGAGAAGGAATAATATTGGCCCAACGTGGGAAACCCTTGGCACTCCTGACGGGACTAAAATATCACAAGAAATAGAGCTTTACATTCTTGTACCTTTTTTTTTTAAGATTATTTGTTGTATGTGTCCTAGTTAAGTGCTGAAAATGAAGATTTTTATTATTATTATTATTATTATAATCTTCATTAACACACACATAAAACATTAAAACATATACACACATGAAAAAACAAACCTATTCGGCAAAGGCTTCTTCTTCAGAGGAGGTATGTCTTCCTTGTCATCAAGCAGGATAATCTCAGGATCGTTGTCCGGCCTGGCGGCCATAGGCATGTTGGGTCTGTTCTCTTTGGGCGCGGCCGGTTTCGGAGGGGGGTTAGAGATCGGGGGTCCGCCGCCTATGCGGAAACTAACCGGTGATGCCTCCTCGGCGAGTCCTAAAATTATACCACTATGAACATAAACTTGGAGGTTAAATGTCTTAATATAACGTTAACCAAACAAAAAAAAAGATAATTTTAAAGTAAAGCTAGGTCTCTCTGGTATTGTTCCACATTAATATTAATTATACATCGTAATACAAAAAAAAAAACTTCCTAAAAATAGATCTCGTGCAGTTGTCCCGTCTTTTATGTGTTATGATTTAGGGGAAAATTACTGAAGATGGCGCCTGCATTCGAATCTGAAACGTTGGAAACCAACCTGAATGGCCCACGATTTGTTAGCACACTATAATGTATTAGAGGGGCCAAATAAATGGTTTACTCACCTAAACGTCTCCTCAAACCATCTTTTCTAGTTTTTAATTCTTCATCAGAGAGTTCTCGCATTCGTTTTCCCCAAAATTCGATCCACTCCGGTTTGAAATCGTGTTTGGCGGCGTCTTTGCCTTCAGCTTGCAGCTCCTTATACCTTATGATCAATTTGTTAATTAAGTGGAAATACAAATTGCTTTATAAAGTTACAGTTACAAAAGGTATGAAAAAAAAAAATTGAAAATCCACATTTTTGTAGTGACAATTTTCCACATTTCTTTAAGTCCCATTTTTTGATAGGACGAACATTTTTTTTTTACTAAATACAAAATTTTTATTATTTTATTAAAAGCAAATTTTACTAATACTACCCTTAAACAAACCTGAATATCAATTTGCCAAGGATTGTTAGAGTCGATTTTGTGTCTATATACCAACACATGTTAAATAAATAAATAAATAAATAGCCTTTATTTCCAACAGGTAAAAAACCCACTTGCACTTACAAAATTAAGTAAGTAAATTAAATGTACAAATGCAACTTAATTAGTATTTGGATCACTCCAGAATTAAAAACGAATCGATGATGCTACTCAATGAGTCAAAGTGCAAATCGCACACATGAGACACCGAGTTGAGGACTGAACACAAAGTATACCGGACTCCGTCTAAAAATATTTGATCTGGCTGTGCTGAGAAAGAACACCGAAGTATGCCGTGTTTCGAAGCGGGGAACGCGGAAATACAACTCCCCAAGAAGAAATGGACAGTCAACTTTATTATGAGTGAGGCCATATATTAGTTTTAAGCTTTGAATTTTTCTTCTTGTTGCTAAGGATGATATATTAAATCTCTGCAAAAGCTGACTGTGATCACAATCTCTTGGAGGGTAAGCACCATCTGCCCTAAAAGCTAAATACTTTAGAAAATGTCGCTGCAAGGCTTTTAAAGCCTAAACATGGCAATTATAAATAGGATTCCAAACCACTGCGGTATACTCCAGCTTTGATCTTATGAAAGTACAATATAATAATATCATTGTTTGTGTCTCAGTAAAATTTTTACAGTTCCGCATAAGAAATCCTAGTGTTTTGAAGGAAGTTGTAATTAGATAATTTATATGGGGAGTGAATGTAAGTTTAGGGTCAAATTTAATGCTAAGATCTCGAATACTACTATCCGGTCTGCCAAGCACCGTACGTTATTTCTGTGACTGAAGGTCATTACATAACATTTTGATAAATTTAATACAAGTTTATTGCTAAGACACCATTCATATACCAATGATAGATTTTTTTGTAGGTGAACACAATCTGATAGAGCCTGAATTTTAGTAAACAGCTTTAAGTCATCTGCATATGCCAGTGTATGACATTCAGTTATATCAAGGAGATCATTAATAAAAATGAGAAAAAGCAGGGACCCCAAATTGGACCCCTGTGGTACACCAGAAGAGACATTATATGATGGTGATCTAAAGTGCTCATATTCGACAAACTGGGAATGTCCTAATAGATATGATTTGAACATTATTAAGAGTTGTTGTGAGATACCAAAGTTCTCCAGTTTATGGATCAAGATGTAGAGATTGATTTGATCAAAAGCTTTCTGAAAGTCTGTGTAAACAACGTCTAATTGTCCCCTGGAATCCAGTGACTCGCAGGCAGTCTGGGGCAAGGATGCCAGGTTGGTCGTGCAAGAACGTGAATCTAGAAAGCCATGTTGATGGGGAGAGAGAAACTTTCGAACCCCTGAATATAACTGATCATACAGAATAATTTCAAATAGTTTAGAAAAATTACAGAGTATCGAGATGCGTCTAAAATTTTGTATCAATGTTTTATCACCCTTCTTAAAAATAGGTATGACTTTTGCTATTTTCCAAGTATCCGGAAAAATGCCTTTATCAAGTATTAAGTTAAAAACGTGTAGGAGTGGGACAGAAAGGACTCCCGCGTAATCTTTTACTATGAAACTGGGTATTTCATCAACACCGGCTGTTGGTTTGTCTTTGAGTTTTTTGCTAGCTAGAATTATATCTCGAGAGGATATTGTGTGAATGCCTATTATATCGGAGATTAACACAAGGGACTTAACATAGTTATTGGGAGAAGAAATAGTATAAACACTTTGCAAATGCATTAACAATGCTTTGAGGATCTGTGTATTTGTTGTCACCCCCTTTTAGGGTACCAGGGATGCCAGGATGCCCCTTTTTACTTCTGACAAAAGACTAAAAGGTGGAAGGATCAGAAATCATGTTCATCTCAGCGTTTCTTATATAATTTTTATATGCATCGTCACTCTGAGCATGTATAAGACGTCTCAGTGAGCAGAATCTCCTATAATGAACCGGCGTTTTATATTTTTTGTTTAGTTTTACATATTATCTGCTTACATAGATCGCAGTGATAACCAAAGAGGTCAGTTTTTGTCTCTTTAAATACACATTGGTTTTTACATTTAAAACATTCACCACAACCGCTCATAGTGGTAATTCAGCAATATACAGTTCACCAAGAAGCACTATACGCGGATACGACAAAGAGAGCTGCTTATCAAAACACAGATAAACCGCTATTGTTAAGCGATTATACTTTTTTAAATATTTATCTTTATTATTGGTATTCGGACTAGGTTTTTCGCACTTTCCCGGGAAGAAGTGAGGTTTTATGTAAATAGTTGTAACACAAGTTGAATGCCCGTGAGATTCTCCACACGCCGATATCGAACGCACCAATAAGTTATTATTTATTTCGCTTTAAATTATGGTTTTATTTATGATGACAAATTCGTATTGTTAATTAGGTTTTTTATTCATTTCAGTCTAATTCAGTTCACACTTAACTGTTTTAATTAGCAGAATATCCACAATCAGTCCAGAATAAAAAGACGAAATTTATTATTAATTTTCGTTTTTCACAGTTTGGAGGTTATATGTTCAAATATGTTAAAATATTTTTAGTCAAACCCCGAACACCCTGTATTTAGTAATTTTAAAACCACAGGGCCAGTTTTCCTAGGTCATGGAAAGCACCCCTTAACCTTCTACTCGTGAAGTTTAGAAGTTCAAACTTTTTTGCCGTCTTAAATCAGATGGCTAGAAAGCCCTTAACAAATAGCTCTGCCTTGTAATGGGCATTCCTCTATTAATCAATATTTTAATCACATTCCACTATTGCTTCTATCTTTAAAGTGAACTTTTTGTCAATTTCAAACCATATAAGCAAATGTAAAATAAGTTTATGGTTTGAAACTGTTAAGGGGTTCCTTAGTTTGAAAGGAACAAAAAAAAAACTGTTTTAACACTGGAGTTGTCAATTTATCTGTTTACCATAATGCATCATCAACAAACTTACCTTCTGTTCCAAAACAACTTCCACTCGTCATTATATTTTGGATGCTTCTCGGGATTCTTTTCATATTGTTTTAGTGATTTCTCAATATCATTATCTATCGCCTTAGATAACTTGGTGAATTCATCCAGTTTTTGAAGCCTCTCTTTCTCGCGATTTTTTCGCCTCTCATCCTCTTCTTCCCTTGCGGATCTACGCCTTGGCGATGGAGATCTACGCCTCGGCGATGGAGATCTGCGCCTAGGCGGTCCCCTATAAGAACAAATTAACACAACAAATTAACAGTTATCTAAGACCTTTACTTGATAAGTATTGAAATTTAAGAGATTAGAAATCATTAAATAATCAATCAGATTGTTTAATTGTCCAAAAACCTTGACTCATACATTTCTTCTTATAGAAAATTATTGATATTATAAATAGCAGTTTATATATGTTGTATCACTCAAGTATGATTTAAACCAACCAAGTGAGAAACCTCTAATAACTTAACACAGTCAAAGACTTGAGAGAATACTATCACAGCCAATGCTGTTCATCATTAAGTTAACAAAGTCCAAACAAACTTCTTTTATCAGCATCGCTCTGCAGCGACTAATCTTGCCATATACCAAAATTTTCTGACTTCTCTTGAAGTAGACCACTAGGTGGATTGCATCTATACAGATTTATTGAAGGCGTTCGATAATGTACATTATAAACTATCGGTGTTTCAGGAATTTCTTGAAGGGGATTGTTTCTTATCTGATTATAATAATTATTAATAATCACAAATTAATTCGGTTCCAGGGAAGTTTGTATTTTTCATTTACCAATTTTATCTCTCAATGCTTTAACAATAATCTAGCTCTCTTTTGGTTTATTAACAGGGTTAAAAATATGATTTTGTAAAGTGTGAAGAACATGCAATATTTTTTTATACTGTTTCTTGGTAAAAAAATAAAGTTTTTTTTTAAGAACACATGGATCTTGTGATCAGATCATGTCAAAATGAAATCACTTTCCAACGTTTCACCTTCGATTGCACAAGGCATCTTTAGGGATCTTTACTCTACTATCTACACTCTTTGAGAGGGAATGTATGTAGCACTGAAAAAAAGCCAATTAGAAAACATATAGTAATCCTATTCCACTACAGGAAACTAATAATTCAATTCTTCCATTTACACATGAAACCACATACAAGAAATTTGGACATTGTTTGCGATCGCCAAATGGCGTTACATTAGACAAACTTGACGATCCATATTCCCTAAACTTAAGGAACTTGAATGATGCATTACAAAGAAAAAATTGTACATTCCACTGAACATGTCATAAATGTAAAAGAAGCTAAGTTTCGCTCTCAGGATTCTACAAGGCAAATCTACAAACTTCACGAGATCGGAACATTGAGCTCAGAGCTAAAATGCTTATAAATTTCAATAGACTCTAATTTTCTAATTACAAAATTCAGCAAGAACTTTGGCTTCTATGACATTTGACATGTGGAATGTTGGTGTTCAAACACAGAATGTACAATTTGTTCCTTTCTAATCATTCATGTTCGTTATACCTAGTGGATATAGATCGTACAGTTTCTCTAATATAGACTCCACCACAGGAACACAGATTTGTATATGGTGATGCTGAAGACTGTACGTATGTTGAATTGGTGAAGTAACCAGGTAATTTTGTATGTGGGTTCCATGTATAAATGGAAGAACAAACTTCCTTTCCGTAACTCCTTACTAGATTCCTGTTGTGGAGTAAGATTATTATATTTTGTAAATGTCCGTTTAATATTATCAGTGTAATGTCCATTCCCTCTTAAAACTTGAGTAAAATCTCTCTCTTTCCCAATGTAAACAATTTTTGTCACAAATTGAGGGGGCTCTATAAACCAAATAATTAATAACTAATTCAATTTGTATTTAGATGTTAATAATAAAGAATCATCTCTTTCCTTCAAACTGATTCAATTTCCACTGTAAATTTTATATTAGTGCATTGCTGATAGATATATGGGAAGAACTTCTAGACCATGAGGCCATATGACAAAAGCGTTGCCTACATATCTGAACCACGAGTTTTGCTCTAAGGCCTCCTCCTCAAAACCTTCTATAAAGATATTCGCTACAATGTGTGACCGCGGTTGTTTTTTGAGGTTGCGACCAAAATTCTTTACAATCAGAAACAGGAATTTACTCACTCTTTGAGAGGGAATGTACGTAGCACTGAAAAAAAGCCAATTAGAAAACATAGTAATCCTATTCCACTACATACTAAAAATCGATAAAAATGCGCTCTCACACATCTTTATCAAAAGTTCTTAGCCGGAAAAGATATATGTATAATAGCAGAAATATATAATTTCTGCAGGTGCAAAACGGCCTAAAAGAAGAATTGTTTTCGATTATGTCACAGGGTACCCTCCTGCGATCATGATTTCTGGGTCTCTACCCTCATCAGGCAGGCTTGTACCCAGGGAGATCTGAAATAACAGATTGCTCGATATGACAAAATCGAAAACGAAACGTCTATCATGATGAAACAAGTTAAATGTAACATTTAGCACCACCTATCGGAGGTCCGGTGATTTTCGGAAACTAATAATTCAATTCTTCCATTTACGCATGGAACCACATACAAGAAATTTGGACAATGTTTGCGATCGCCAAATGGCGTTACATTAGACTTAACTTGAATGATGCATTACAAAGAAAAAATTGTACATTCCACTGAACATGTCATAAATGTAAAAGAAGCTAAATATATGCATCGGTCTCAAGATTCTACGAGGCAAATCTACAAACTTCCTCAGAAAAATTATAAAACATTTTTCATTAAATATTACTTTTGAAATTGATCTACGGTGTTCATCCAGTCCATAACCACTGTTTTATTTTTTATGGCTCTTAGTAGCAGCTAAGCTAGCTCTTTTGCAGTGTAGTACAGTAACCAGCTGCGTTTGTTTTTCTTTGCTGATATGAGCAATCAGTGACAATCTGAACCAAGAATGTCCTTGCCAGTCGCTTTACCTTGTATTTGTCAGTAAGCTTTCTCGGCACCCATCTTCGTTCTTCATAAACTGTCGGTACCACCTTCTTACCATACCTTCAATTATTGAATTTTCGCCATAACCATCACAAATTTGCCGACTCCATTTAAAACTTAATCACCGACCACAGACCACTGTCAACGACATAATAATAATAATAAACATCCTTTATTGCCAGCTAAATCACAAAGGACAAGGCAACGTCACACAAGAAAGTATATATGTTGCATAACAACATTAATATATAATACATATTTTAAATAGACATTCAATGATTAAACAAACAGATAATAAAATATGATTTTGACAAAACATTTTAAAATTTCATAAAAAATTCAAAAAATATTCATTAATTAATAAATAAATAACATTTTAAAAATTGAAGGAATAAAAACATTTCGACTTAGCATATTGTATCACAGATTTTCTGAAAATTTTGACACTATTTAAGCTTTTTATGTGTTTTGGTAGTGATCGATACGCACTAACGGCCATGTAATATGGGCCATTTCTATAAAATGAGGAGCTATGTGCAGGCACGCTCAGTTCATTGCGTTCTCTAGTTACAATGTCCATGTTGTGGGCATAGAGGTCACGGTTTTGAGTAAAGAGCTCAGGTTGTTTTCTGACAAGCATTACCAAAGATAGATAATATAAGGATGGTACGGTCAAAATGTCTAACTCCTTAAAATGTTCTCTGCAAGATGTTCTCAGTGGTAAACCAAGAATACATCTAATTATTCTTTTTTGAATGATGAAGATTCTATTGGCATCCTTGGAGGAGCCCCAAAAGCAGATTCCATAGGACATAACTGACTGAATATGGGCAAAATAATATTCACGAATAGGCTTAAGAGATATGATGAGTCTTAATCTACGGATCATAGCACATGTACTACTCAATCTTGAGGCCAGAGACTCAATGTGAGCTCCCCAGGCCAAGCACTGATCTAGGTCCACTCCCAAAAACCGCACTGAGTGAGACATTGAGATAGATTTTTGTTTAAGTCTGACAAGTAATGATTCCTGGGTACTCCTCTTGGCAAAAGTCAAGAGACCAGTTTTGTCAGCATTAAGCTTCAAAGAATTTCCCTCGCACTATTCAGCCATGGACTTTGCCACACGTGAACATCCACTCGACAAACCATGCAAACAACTATCAGCCACTAAAACAGATGTATCATCTGCATATTGGCAAACAATCCCCCCACTAAATCCATCGAATAGGTCATTCACATACAATATAAATAAAAGTGGCCCCAGAATGGAGCCCTGAGGTACACCCATTTTGAGCTTAACAGTATCTGAGTAATAATTTGTTCCATTTTGTGTGATGCACACTGTTTGGGTTCTTTCATCCAAGTATTAGAGTTTATTAGATTTGCACATGTACCACGAATCCCATTACAATGCAATTTTCTCAATAACTGCTTGTGATCCAGAGTATCAAAGGCTTTAGAGAGGTCAAAATAGATACCTGCTACCCTGTGGTTTTTATCAACATTTTCATAGATGTATATTAAGGCATGAAAAATTGCCAATTCAGTAGACTTTGTTGGTCTAAATCCAAACTGCCTGTCACTTAATATGTGATTTTGGTTACAAAATAATAAAATTCTGTTGTAAATTGATCTCTCAAAAACCTTTGAAATGGAAGGCAAGAGTGAGATGGGGCGATAGTTTGAACTCCTTTGTTTATCTCCTTTTTTGTGGATAGGTACTAGCTTAGCTTTTTTTAGTGCATTATTTATTTATTTATTTATTTACCGATCATACAACATATAACAGGATAAATCCCAAATAATGTTACATAAGTATATGATCAAACTAAAATTACCTTAATATTGAATCTATACAAAAATATATATAAAAAAAAAAATAAAACAAGCTAAACCAACACTAGTATTTTATCAAACTAAAATTACCTTAATATTAAATCCATACAAAAATATATAAAAAATAAAACAATATAAAACAACACTAGATGTTAATAGATGTACAGTCATAAGTATAAAATTAAAAACAAATTTTACGTGTATAGTAAAGGACAACATTAATCACAATTGAGACATTTTAATGCACAAACAATATTAAAGAAAATAACGATTAGGGGAGTAGGCATCTAAGCTTATTTTTAAGAGAACGTGATGACCCATCTATGTCAAAATTTTGTGACAGGTGGGCATTGAACACGCCCATAAATCTGTTAGCAAAACTAAATCTACCCACATCTGTACGACTGTAGGATACTGTGAAAGTTTCTGTTTGTCTAGTTTGTCTCAAAGGCACTCTAAAATTAATCAGGGCCAGAACCTTGGGGCAGTCCGTTAAGCCATTCAAGAGTTTGTGCCCAAACGATAATGTTAAAATGGTCCTGCGCGATTCTAGACTGTTTAGGCCCAGTAATTTTAAACGTTCTACATAGGTATATTGCGTTTTATCAATGTTTATCCTAAACAAACAAACAAACAAACAAAAGTATGCTTTATTGCCGCAGAAAAATTCTACAATTTTATGGACAAAGCAAAATATACCTAAAAATAAGACATATCAAAACATTAATCGAAAATAATTTCGACAGGTCAGTGCTTTTTTTTTTAAAAATGTAAATTATCAATTTACCAAATCGTAAAACACACGTTAGAATATAGCATAACATTGCAAACAGTAAATGAATCATGATAACCTTATAAAAGTAAACAAACACACATGTACGAGGTGAATAATTTCGATGACATTGAAATCAAAATTGCAACTATGCGACCTTAAACTCTATGTTATTATAGTTATACAAATAATTGTGATGTTAAACAGAAGGTATATTGAACTAGTGTAGAATGTAGTATACAAAAAGAATTAAATTGTTTTTAATCCAATACCTAACAAAAATAATTAAGTTTTAAGTGAATGTTCGACAGTTCTTTTCCCTATATAATGATTTACAAAATTCTATGCTATGAGTTAGGACATGACTCACAAAAGATTTAAGTAAACAAGCGAGTTTAGTGACAATTTAAAGAGACTTACTCACTGAAAAAAAAATCATTAACGCTGTAAAATGGTCTCTCAATGAGGTATGCTTTGGTGTTTTTTCGAAATTGTGCAAGCATAGGGATAGATTTTAAATGTACTGGCAGATTGTTGTAAAGTTTTATGGCGTTGTAAATAATTGATTTTTTTATTAATTCTGTGGAAGGAATGGGAAGATAAATATCATGCCTAGAGTTTCTGGTAGGGTATACATGTTGTGGCCTTTCTGGGAGGGTGTTTATATGTTTTCTCAGCAAACATACCGTTTCCAAAATAAATAATGCAGGAAGTGTTAATATTTCATGTTTTTTGAAATAGTATTGGCAGTGAGCTCTATTATTTAGACCAAACAAATAACGAATGGCTCTCTTTTGAAGCATAAAAATACTACGAAATTGCTCGGTGGTACAGCAGCCCCAAAAGGGAAGGCCATAGCGGAGGTGGGATTCAAATAAAGAGAAATAAGTAAGTCTGGCAGAAGGAACGTCTAGTTCTTTTGAAACTGATCGAATGGCGAAGCAGGCGGTAGAAAGTTTTTTAGTTAAGGTGTCAATATGATTAGACCATTTTAGGTTGCTATTTATATTTAAACCCAGGAATTTAACCGACTCTACGTATTCAATATTGCTGTTATGTACCTGAAGTGGTTGTAAAGTTCCCTTATAAGATAACGCCACCGTTTTATCGACGTTAAAACAAAGCATATTGGAATCGGACCAAGCCTTAATTATAACCAAGTCTTTGGAGATACTAGAGTGTAAAGACGTTGTATCAAAATCACTCCATGTTATGCTTGTGTCATCAGCAAAAAGGGAGATTCTTCCATTAATTTTAAGGTTCGTGATATCATTAATGTATAACAAAAAAAGAATAGGTCCCAAGACTGAACCTTGAGGAACTCCACTTGTAATCAACTTACAATCAGAATCGGAACCATTAGCCCTTACAAGTTGTTGCCTTTTTCCAAGATAAGATTTGAACCAATTTAAAGAAGTACCACGAATTCCATAAAAATGTAGTTTGTTTATCAGAATTTCATGACTAACACAATCAAAGGCTTTCGCATAGTCACAAAAAACTGAGGCAGTTGGGTGGTTGTTATTGAGAGATGAGTAGACGCCTCTAAGCAACGTGAACATGGCGTCACTGGTGCACTTGTTGGGTAGAAATCCGAACTGCTCCGGGGATATTATCTGATGTTTCAGGAGAAATGGCATAAGACGGTTCTTCAGTAGCCTTTCGATGATTTTTGATAGCACTGGTAGTAGTGCAATTGGGCGATAATTGCAAGAGTTAGTTTTTTCGCCGCCTTTATGAAGTGGAATAATTATAGCTGTTTTAAGGCAATCAGGGAATACACCTTTTATAAAGGACTCATTTATTAATGTTGTAAGGGCCTCTATGACTGGGAGTGGCAAGTTCAGGAATATTCTAATTGATAGGCCATCAGTGCTACACGAAGATTTACTTTTGATATTATGTATTACCTTCAATAGTTCAGTGTTGCTAACGGGACTTAAGAAAAAGCTATCAGCTAAATTTTTTGAAGGAGGGAGAAACGAAAGAGGGTCCAAACTTGGCGAGATACTAGAGGTAACATTTTTGCTTACATTAATAAAATAATCATTTAGATCATTAGCCCCTGGCAAGATCTGAGTCACAAACAACATGAAATTAACAAACTTTGACTGAACACGTTCAAGTCTTTTTATATGAACCTGATAATATGGTGACCAGATTGGGCTACAATACTCCATGTGACTTCTACACAGCACAAAATAAAGGATTTTCAAAGTCTCCACATTTTTGAACTCAAAACATTGGCGCATCAAAAGACCCGCCATCTTAAAAGCTTTGCCAATCACACTATCAATATGGCTTGTAAAACGGAACTCACTATCAAAGAGCACTCCCAGATCATCAATAAGTTGTACCCCAGGTATTTTTAAATTAAGTGTCAGAGTGTAATCGTGACACACCAGTTGTTTTTTCCTGGAGAAAGTAATTTTTTTACATTTACTGGTGCTCAAAGTCATCCTGTTACATCCGCACCATTCACACAGTTTATCAACTTCACTCTGCAGCAGAATACAATCATTCAGGCTTTTTATTTCGCGAAATATTTTAAGATCATCTGCAAAAAGAAGGTAATGACAATTCTCGAATAAATACGCTACGTCGTTAACAAAAAGAAGAAATAATATGGGGCCCAAATGGGACCCTTGAGGAACTCCCGAGTGAACCTCAATGTAATTGGAAAAATGATTGTTATATTTTATAATTTGAGTTCGCCCAGACAGGTAACTCCTTAACCATGAAAGTAGTGGGTCGCCAATTCCATAATTCCTAAGTTTATGTATTAGGATGTCATGATCCACACAGTCAAACGCTTTCTTGAAGTCAAAATATATCGCGTCAATTTGGGATGTCGAATCAATAGCATCACTTATGATGCTCGAATATACTGCCAAGTTCGTTTGACACGAGCGGCCGGGATAGAAACCATGCTGGTGTTCAGAAATTATGTTAGAGAAAGTGTGAAAAATTTGCCCTGAAACTATACTTTCGAGGACTTTACCAAGGCAACATAAACCAGATATAGGACGGTAGTTCTCCACATTAGATCTATCCCCAGCTTTAAAAAGCGGTGTAACAATGGCACATTTCCAGAGATCGGGAAATATTCCCGATGACAAAGATTTT
Organism: Kuschelorhynchus macadamiae; assembly: GCA_030620095.1. NCBI lineage: Eukaryota > Metazoa > Arthropoda > Insecta > Coleoptera > Curculionidae > Kuschelorhynchus > Kuschelorhynchus macadamiae. The sequence continues at coordinate 23,797 of JAUTXW010005170.1, forward strand.
TTAAATAGGGCATATATAGGACTGGTTAGTGTGGGGCAGCAGTTATGAAAAAATAAAGGTGGTATTCCGTCGTTACCTGGTCCCTTATTAGTTTTTAAACCAACCAACTTTTCAAAGACTAAATCTAAACTAATGTTGATAAATGGAAGGTAAACATTATTGACTGGTAGGGTGATATGTTGGGCATAATCGTGTTGATAATCAGGCAACTGATATACCGATTTAAAAAATGAAGCAAACATTTCCGCTATCTCTGCAGTGTTGCTTGAACTCATTGTCTGGTAACTCATTGACTTAGGATTACCTACGGTCTTTTTCTTTGATTTTATGTATGTATTAGGAAACTTACCAGAAACAAAACATTCATTTATTATATGCGCAACTGGGCAAGATATTAAATCTGCTACATGTTTAAGTGTATAAACTGGAATTTCATCCAGACCTGAGGAGTATTTATTTGGAAGATCTATAATGATTCCACGGATTTCCACATGATCCACTGGTCGTAGAAATATTTTCGGATAAAAATTATTTAAATTTGGTTGCATTAAGTTTGAATTTAAAACTGGCAAATTAAACTGAGAAGAAAAGGTGTTCGAGATCTGATATGGGTCTTCAATCAGCTCACCATCAATTGTTTTTAATGTAATATCTGAGACAGAATTTGTTTTATTTGTTTCGGTATTAAAGATTTTCCACATAGTTTTAGATTTATTTTTAGAATTTAGTATTTTATTGTCATTTAGAGTTTTCTTATAGTCAGAAATGTATTTACGATATTTAGTTCTCTCCGTTTTATAAATTGATAAATGATGTTCACTCCTTGTAATTTGATAAGTAACATAAAGATCCTTAATATAGCTTGAATAGTTCTTTATGTCAGCACTCACCCAGTCTGTTTTATCCCTAAGCCTGCTGGAGCACATAGGAAATGAGATATTAAAATAATAAGATAATATATTGGAAAAGCAGTCGTATTTCTCATCCACACCCTCTTGCTGATAAACATCCTGCCAAGATTCATTATGTAGATAAGTTCTAAATCTAGATATATTACCCTCTGTAAAAAACCTTCTTTTTGTATATGATAAGCATTGCGTTTCTCGAATATTGATATTCAGAATTTGACCATTATGATCAGAAATAGGGGTATAACAGGTATCAAAAGAGATGCCATCTATAGGCAAATTGCTAAATATATTGTCAATTTGAGATTCGGTTGCGACTGTTACCCTTGTCATCCCAACTCCATGAGGTTCCAGCCCATAGCTCGCCATTAATTCAACTATTGTTATTGACATAGGATTATGCGTAGAAAAATCAACATTGAAGTCTCCTCCAATTACTAAATAACTATTTGGACTGTACAGTTCCTCTAACAAATCACATAAAATGGAAATAAAAATATCAAAGTCACCTGCTGGTGATCTATAAAGACAAATAAATAAATACAACTTATCAAATTTCATTTCAGCTACACAAAATTCACAATGTGTTTGAATTGATTTAGTTATTGTGTTTCTACAGTCTATAATTAAATTATGCTTTGCAAAAATTGCCGTACCTCCTCCTCTGGAGTCTGTTCTGGATGAGTAACTTGCTAGTGTGTAGTTTTCAAAATATACTGATGATATCTGATCCTTTGGCATCCAATGTTCTGACACCATAAACAAATTTGGGCTCTCGACTGTTAGCAAAACAGAGACTGATAACATTTTGTTATTTAGGCTTTCTGCATTTTGATGAAGCAATTTTAATGCTTTGGTGTCTATTTGAGAATTTGTTTCAGATTTTCTTATGGCATTAGGTACCACTGCTAAAGCTTCCTTGTTTCTTACTGATGCTGTGCCACTGAATGTTGGTTTTGCCCTAAAAAATTTCGTCCCAGAGAAAAATTGAAACGTTGAAAAGCAACTCCTTTGGGCCAAAAGTTCTCGCCATAGACAATATCCTTCAGGTCTATTGGTAGTATAATCATGAAACAGTTTTGTGTTGCATTGGCTTTTTTTACCTGGCAGAGCTTAATATCTACATCATCGGACTGGCAATTTGTATTTTTTACAATGTAGGTTCTGATTATTTCAGGTGTAACATGCATGTTTATTTTTGATAAGAATAACCAAAGCTTCTTATTTTCATTGGTAAGTTGGGTAGATATAAATTCACTTTCGTTAGTTTTGGTTCCGATTTTTCTCTCTGTACGGTTTTTCTTTAGATGTTCTTTCCACCTATTATTGCGAGTCTGAGTTTGTCTCCCATTTGTGGGGCTTGGAGTTTGATTTTTTTGGATATTTTGAAGATTAGATTTTTGTTTACCATTCCATCCTCGCCTCTTTTGGACTTCAAAATCGTCCGTTTTTTTTTTCCTCTTTGGTACTTTCGTATTCTCTATTTGGGTTTTCTTGGTGCCCAGGTTCTGTTGGTGAAGTTTCTGGTTCTTTGATGATGATTGTCTGTGATTTGGGGTCCTGATTGTGTTCTTTATGCACGATGGTTTTGTTTACCTTTTGTTTTTGCAGGTTATGGTTATTTAATTTTTCTTTTAAGAGCTGGCAATTTTCTTCTAAAAGCCGATTTTTACTCTCAAGTTCACTGATCAATCGTTTTAAGAAATTATTTTCGGCGGCTAACATTTCCGTGTTTGGAATTGCTTCGCCGACGACAATATCCTCCATTGTTTTGCTTCCCGAGATTGTTTCATCTGGTTTTGTGCTTCTTAAGTCTTGTTTTTCACAGCATTTTTGCACTGATTTCTTCGAACAACTGTTATGGTAGTACTTAGAACAGTTTACGCATTTAACTCTCGCGGAAACCGCCGCACCTTTACAAAATTCGCAGATCGTTTTTGGCGTTTGTTTATCGTTCGCCATCTTGAATTTCCATGGATAACAAATGACATGAGTCATTTGTTATCTAAAGCCTTCTTATTTAGTAATAGAAGTTTTTCTGACCAGACCATCCTCGATAGGAACTTAATTTGTGGACCTGCTAAGTATAGACTGAAAATTGGAGTCTATGGAAAGCTATAACTACCCTAATAATTTTAACAGAGATGCAGGCTACATTCTACATCACACGTGGAAATCTCTCCAAGCTCATTCAGTGTTCCGATTTCTTGCAGTAAAAATTCTTGAACAACAAATACAATAAGAAATTAAAATGACACTAAATAGTTACCTATCTCTGTGATCGTACGGTCTCCTTCCAACGGCTCTTAAGTCCCTTGAGGGAGGCGATCGGTTCCGAGCCATCCTCCTACCTGCGCCTCCCTCTCCCCTGCCGCCGCGCCCTTCGTCACTCGACATGCTGGACACGCTCGACAAACTACGACGGCGACCTCTTCCGGAGCCAGTTACAGGTGCTTTAATCCCCGGTGCTTCGGCCGGTTTCTTAGGAGGTTCGTCGCCAGGGGGGCGCGGTTTCTTCGTCGGCCTGGCAACGACCGGCGGAGACGGACTGCGTTTAGTTACTACCACCGCCTTAGTCTGGGGCTCCCTCTCTATGAACGCCTTGCCTCCGAAACTTGTCACCTGTTGCTTGACGACACGTCCTTCATCTGGAAGGCGAGTTATTTTTTATTTATTTATTTATTTGGACAATAAAATACACAATTAATAATGCTTAAATCTAAACAAAATAGTTGCCTTACTTGTGTAGAGGGTACCTAGATGAAAGGATCATCTGTATGTACAGGGTGTTCCAGCGAGGACTGAACAGGGACCTATTTTCGACCTTCCTTGTATTTTGGAAAAATTCAAAATAGCCAATCGATGTATTTTTTCTTGTAGAATCCAAAAATGTCATCGAAAAAATATTTGAACCAGAAACAAGAGTTACGCTATGCATAAGGTGTTTTTTAAATGGAATGTATCGTTTTTTATACGATTTTTGGAAAGAGTGATTTTTGTTATGTCCGTTCTGATTAAAAGATTTGATTTTGCGATAGCTGTATATATTACATTTTAATGTTTTACAAACTAAAATTTTAGCTTCACCTGTTTAAAATATACGATAGGTTGGTATAGGTGATCAAGGTAAAATGACGTTTGAATGCTTTGTCAATAAAAATTGACATTATTTTAATTATTGTCGAAGTCTTCACCTAAAAAATATATATTTGACTCTGATCGAAATGAAATACTCTTTGGACGACAGATTGTTATGCTATTTTACAAGTGCCAAGAAAATGCAAGAGAAGCAAGAAGAAGATTTATTGCACATTTTCATAGAAATATATCCATCAATACAATTCTAAGGATAAAAAACCTATTTGAGGAAAATAAAACTTTACATGATAGAAAAAGAAATTCAATAAAAAATAATTATTAAATAATAAAATAAAACTAAAAACTACTAATAACATAAGTTTTCAATGTGACCGCCGTTTTTCTCGAAACAACATCGATAACCCCTTTGTAGCGTTTCTAAACTTGCTGTTACAATATGATTTTCCTGGTTAAGGTGGTTTATTTCATCGACAATTTTTCCCATGATCTCTTGAATATTTTCGTTTCGTTGTCTGTACACGACGTTCTTCAAATGGCCCCAAAGAAATGTATCCAAAACTGAGAGGTTGGGGCTATTGGGCGGCCAAGCATATGTTCCATTTCGCCCTATCCATTCGTTATGGCGCCGATTTAAAAATTGAACCACATCATGCCCGGCATGAGGAGGCGCCCCATCATGTTGCCCAATTAAATTCTGATATGGTGCCAATGGTAAGTCTTCCAAAAAATTTTCAATTTCGTTTTCTAAAAACTCATAATATCTGTGCCCATTTAAAGTCCCGTTAAAAAATATTGGTCCCAAAATTTTATTGTTTTTTATCCCACACCAAACATGAATAGAATTCCTCCCTTGAAATTTAATAGTCTGGAACTTTGGATTTTCAACGGCCCAGTGGTGACTATTATGTCTGTTGAATTCTCCCGATGTTGTGAAAGTAGCTTCGTCGGTCCACACAATATTTTTGAATAAATCAGGGTCTTCGTTTTCTTGCCGAATTACCATTTGAGAAACAAATTGTAAGCGAAGTTCTTTTTGTGCCGGTGTTAGGTAGGTGCTGAAGTGGAAGGATACGAAAAGGCCTAAATTTATGAATTTTCAGAATCCTGTGAGCAGTCCCTCGGGTAACTCTTCTGCGCCTTACACCGCCACCGTACTGAACTTCCCGAACTGCATCCGAAATAGATTTGGTTGGATTAACTTAAAAATAATTTATAATGGCCTGGTCTCGATTTCTTCTTCTTTGTATATTTCTTTTTCTATCATGTAAAGTTTTATTTTCCTCAAATAGGTTTTTTATCCTTAGAATTGTATTGATGGATATATTTCTATGAAAATTTGCAATAAATCTTCTTCTTGCTTCTCTTGCATTTTCTTGGCACTTGTAAAATAGCATAACAATCTGTAGTCTCTCGTCCAAAGAGTATTTCATTTCTATCAGAGTCAAATATATATTTTTTAGGTGAAGACTTCGACAATAATTAAAATAATGTCAATTTTTATTGACAAAGCATTCAAACGTCATTTTACCTTGATCACCTATATCAACCTATCGTATATTTTAAACAGGTGAAGCTAAAATTTTAGTTTGTAAAACATTAAAATGTAATATAAACAGCTATCGCAAAATCAAATCTTTTAATCAGAACGGACATAAAAAAAATCACTCTTTCCAAAAATCGTATAAAAAACGATACATTCCATTTAAAAAACACCTGATGCATAGCGTAACTCTTTTGTTTCTGGTTCAAATATTTTTTCTATGACATTTTTGGATTCTACAAGAAAAAATACATCGATTGGCTATTTTGAATTTTTCCAAAATACAAGGAAGTCGAAAATAGGTCCCTGTTCAGTCCTCACTGGAACACCCTGTACCTCAATAGTAAACTCACATAATTTCTTAATTGCAAAGAAATTAACTATGTAATTATACATTTGTATAGCATGGCATATATAAGAACCTAATATATACAATCAGAATTAACTAAAGAACATTAATAAGGCGATTTTTATTATGAAAAATAAACGTCCGACATTCTATGATGAAACATTTCATATTTACAATTTTTTTAATTTCATTAGGAAGCAAATTATAGATCTTAGGTGCTATAACATCAGCAAATCTCTGATTATCATCACATTTTCTATAAGGAACTGAGAGCATTTGATTAGTGTTGTTTCTGGTTAAATAACAGTGATCAATGTAGTTCTTGTTGGATTTAAAGCAAAACATAAAATTGGCCAATAAATACAAAGATCTAACATTTAAGATATCTTCATTGTAGAGGAGACTAGTTGAATATAATCTTTTTTTAAAATTTATTACTTTAAGAATGTAACTCTGAATTACAGAGAGTGGACATACAACATTATCATAACGCCCCCCCCCATACAATTATGCCATACCTTAAAAACGACTCCACCAATGATTTATAGATCAATCTTAATATATTGGCAGTTAATATATTTCGAATAACATAAAATTTATGAATTAAACTTCTCAATTTGTTAGTTAAATTATGAATATGTTTTGACCATTTTAGATGGTTATCTATAGTAACTCCGAGATATTTTGTTGATACGGTTTCTTTTATAGTAAGTCTGTAGTCAGGCAATGAAATTGAGTTACAGTGGGGACGATTTGCTTCGGTTAATGAAAAGGCAATATAGACAGTTTTTGTGTTGTTAAGAGTTAATTTATGTTTATCCAGCCAGTTTTTTACTTTCTTCAGTCCTGTCATAACTTTGGTTTTTACGGACTCCCAAGTATCCCCCTCAAAAAGCATAACAGTATCATCCGCATAACCAATTACAGTTCCACCCGTGTTTAAATTTAATAACGAATTTATGTAAGTAATGAAAATCAAAGAGCCATGTACTGTACCTTGAGGCACTCCTATTTCGTTACTACTTTGTTAAAACATCAGAATCAAACATGTTGTTCCTTATCCTTAGGAGATGCTTTCTACATAGTCAAATTGAAAATAAGAACAATTTAAAAAACATCTACAAAGCTACAATTTGAATGAAAAAAACTAAAAAGACTAGTCTAAAGACTGTTGATGAAAACAATAACAAAGATATGCTGTTGTGCCTGAATGCATACTTTAACAATATCATCCATATATTTAACCTCAGTTACCAAAAATTAATTAATATAACAATATCATCATTGGAAAATAACAGTGCCCCAGGACAGAACAACATTAATACAAAACTTATTAAACTTGTACATACAGAAATAGTAAAACCCCTGGCTCACATTATAAATCTATGTTTTAAGACTAGCGAAATACCAATATGCTTTAAATAATCTGTTATTGTCCCAGTGTTTAAGACTGGGGAAAAAAATTAGACACAAAATTATTTTTTTTAAGTGTTGGGAACTGCCCCTCAAAAAAAGATGTAGTGATTATATGTGCTATTGGTTTTGATATAAGAAAAGCAATATTCTTTAAAACTTTGTAAGAAATTTCATTGACAAAACAAATTTATAAATTCTGTATTTCTTCCACTGGAGTTAAGAATATAAAATTACTTCCATGTCCCTTTTGCACATTAACTGGGAGACACTGACTAAAAAATATATTAAAACATATCACAGACCTTGTCAGCATCAGTGACTGTTTCACCATTGCTATCCTAATATTTTCTTTGGCATTCTGCTAATACATTCCGGTATTCAATTTTATTTTCCATGTAGATTTTTGTGATATGAATAAGTCTTTAATCAAAGAGGATTTTTTACTTTTGAGAGCTGGAGTGTATCCTGGTTAATTGTTGATATGTATATAAAACGGTATCTTTAACATCTATATTAAATTAAAATTTAAAACTCACCATCAAAAGTCTTGGTCAATTCCTCGTGCACCACCAGCTCCACGAAGTTCGGACCGATCTGTTCTGAGAAGTGCTTGCCCTTTGAGATCATTGTCAGGTAGAACATCCGGTCCTTCTCGAACTTGTCATGGTCGATACTGAACGGCCTCAGTCGGCCATATTTCTTCTCGATCGCCTCGGCGATCTTCTGCAGCACAGCCTGCCAGTTGCGCTTGTACTGCTTCGTCATGTAGGGAGCGAGGGCTCGGTAACACGACGGAAAATGTTTTTGCAAATACTACGGAAAGGAAAAAATTACCATCGTTACTACACAACAATACATTTATTTATTTCTTTTTCTGAGAGTGTTTTTCCGTATGTTTTATATAGTGCAGGCCAGAATGTTTTAGTTTACTTGGCTTAAATGCTTGTCTAAAAAGTAATTGCTTGTTCTACTGATATTCAATGGCAAATGATTAAATATTTTTTTTGAATTATAAAATAAAGAATTTTTTATCAGGGTGGTTGAAGGTATTGGTAAAGCTAAAGTATCACAATTTCTTGTTTGGTAAGTTAATGCAACTCTTGTATATTCATCCCGTCTTTTAAAAATTAAACAAACTGATTCCAAAATATACAAGCATGACAATGTTAATATTTTATGTTTTCGGAAAAGTGGCTTGCAGGAATCTCTCGGACTGGCATTGCACATACATTGGACTGCTCTTTTTTGAATTAAAAATATCGATGTAAATAAAGTCTGGGAACAACTTCCCCAAAAAGGTAGGCCATATCGCAAATGGGATTCGATCAGTGCAAAATAAACTGATCTGGAGAAGGATAAACCCAGTTCTTTAGAAGTTAGTCGTACTGCATAGCAACCTTTTAAAAGCTTCTCAGTTAAATGTGCAATATGACTTTGAAATTTTAAATTTTGATCTACAAATGTACCTAGAAATTTAGTGCATGATCTATTCTCTATAAGTTGATCCCCCAAATAAACATTACCTAGTGAACAATTAAAATGTAGAATATTAGTTTTTGACACGTTAAAAGAAAGAAAATTTGAGTCGCACCGCTCCTTGATAATCCTAATATCTTCCGAAATAGTTTGCTGCAATCTAAGTGTGTCATTGTCATACCAAAAAATATCCTCAGCAAAAAGAGTCAACGAACCTCTAACATTAAGCTTAATAATGTCATTAAAATACAGAAGAAAAAGCAACGGGCCCAATACAGATCCCTGATGGACTCCACTATCAGTGGTCATTTGACCGGAGATTCCTCCCGCTATTCTAACCACCTACTTATGACCACTTAAATATGACTCAAACCAATTTAAAACATTCTTTCTGCAATCATACCATTCCAGTTTTTGCAACAGTATTCTGTGACTCACACAATCAAATGCCTTTGATAAGTTACAGAATACTGCCGCTGCTGCAGACTTCTCATTAATTTTCAAATACAGTTTTTTTAGAAAGGAAAATATTGCATCGCTAGTTGATTTTGAATTCTGAAACCCGAACTGATTTTTATTTATTATTTTATATTTATCCAGAAACAAAATAAATCTCTTGAAAACAATCTTTTCTATTACTTTTGAAAGTGTTGACAACATGGAAATAGGCCTAAAATTTGACTCAAGATCAGCATCACCACCTTTATGTAAAGAAACTACAAGAGCTGTTTTCAAGCAGGTTGGAAAAACTCCAGTTTTCAAAGAATTATTAATGGCTGTTACCAGTGCACCAATTGCACTATTGGGCAGATGCGTTAGTATATTAGCAGACAAATGATCAATGCCATAAGATTTTTTGTTTTTGATGCTATTAATAATTCCTCTTACTTCTAATACATCAGTTGGTGCAAAATAACAGGAATTTGGCATTGAATAACATCCCTCGATGGTTTAATATCATGCATCAAACTCAGCAACTCAGCAATAATAACTATTTAAGCTATCAGGAGAAAAACCAGGTTCTACCTGACGTTTTTGGTTTTTCCCTCTCAGATCATTAACAATCGACCAACTCCCTTTCTGTCTATTATTTGACTCAGATAGTATTGAACGATAGTATACAGTTTTTGCACTAACAAAAAGCTTTCTGTACAATTTGCGATATCTATTAAAATATAATATAAAGGACAGATCTTTAATGTACTTTCTTATGTAGTGAAGTGCTCTCAGATTTTTTGATGATGTTTTAAGGCCCTTGGTTAGCCATGGTTTATTATTCTTTTTAATTTTTAGTTTCAAGTTTGAAATTTCCAAGTGGCAAATTATAAAAATAAGTAAATTGATCATTACAGTTAGTTGGGAAACGCCAGTCAGTCCATCGATAACAATTGTAGCCAGAACTGCTTCATGATCTGAGAGTCCCGGATTTTCAGCCTTACACAAGATGTTATGACAATCAATGTTTGAGCACACGTTATCAATTAGGGATGCACTTTGCTTTGAAATGCGGGTTGGAGAAAGTACAGGGTGTTCCAGCGAGGACTGAACAGGGATCTATTTTCGACCTTCCTTGTATTTTGGAAAAATTCAAAATAGCCAATCGATGTATTTTTTTCTTGTAGAATCCAAAAATGTCATCGAAAAAATATTTGAACCAGAAACAAAAGAGTTACGCTATGCATCAGGTGTTTTTTAAATGGAATGTATCGTTTTTTATACGATTTTTGGAAAGAGTGATTTTTTTTATGTCCGTTCTGATTAAAAGATTTGATTTTGCGATAGTTGTTTATATTACATTTTAATGTTTTACAAACTAAAATTTTAGCTTCACCTGTTTAAAATATATGATAGGTTGGTATAGGTGATCAAGGTAAAATGACGTTTGAATGCTTTGTCAATAAAAATTGACATTATTTTATTTTAATTATAAAAAATATATATTTGACTCTGATCGAAATGAAATACTCTTTGGACGAGAGACTACAGATTGTTATGCTATTTTACAAGTGCCAAGAAAATGCAAGAGAAGCAAGAAGATTTATTGCAAATTTTCATAGAAATATATCCATCAATACAATTCTAAGGATAAAAAACCTATTTGAGGAAAATAAAACTTTACATGATAGAAAAAGAAATATACAAAGAAGAAATCGAGACCAGGCTGTTATAAATTATTTTCAAATTAATCCAACCAAATCTATTTCGGATGCAGTTCGGGAAGTTCAGTACGGTGGCGGTGTAAGGCGCAGAAGAGTTACCCGAGGGACTGTTCACAGGATTCTGAAAATTCATAAATTTAGGCCTTTTCGTATCCTTCCACTTCAACACCTAACATCGGCACAAAAAGAACTTCGCTTCCAATTTGTTTCTCAAATGGTAAATCGGCAAGAAAACGAAGACCCTGATTTATTCAAAAATATTGTGTGGACCGACGAAGCTACTTTCACAACATCGGGAGTATTCAACAGACATAATAGTCACCACTGGGCCGTTGAAAATCCAAAAAAGTTCCAGACTATTAAATTTCAAGGGAGGAATTCTATTCATGTTTGGTGTGGGATAAAAAACAATACAATTTTGGAACCAATATTTTTTAACGGGACTTTAAATGGGCACAAATATTATGAGTTTTTAGAAAACGAAATTGAAAATTTTTTGGAAGACTTACCACTGGCAGAATATCAGAATTTAATTTGACATGATGGGGCGCCTCCTCATGCCGTGCATGATGTGGTTCAATTTTTAAATCGGCGCCATAACGAATGGATAGGGCGAAATGGAACATATGCTTGGCCGCCCAATAGCCCCGCCCTCTCAGTTTTGGATACATTTCTTTGGGGCCATTTGAAGAACGTCGTATACAGACAACGAAACGAAAATATTCAAGAGATCATGGGAAAAATTGTCGATGAAATAAACCGCCTTAACCAGGAAAATCATATTGTAACAGCAAGTTTAGAAAGGCTACAAAGGGGTTATCGATGTTGTTTCGAGAAAAACGGCGGTCACATTGAAAACTTATGTTATTAGTAGTTTTATTTTATTATTTAATAATTATTTTTTATTGAATTTCTTTTCCTATCATGTAAAGTTTTATTTTCCTCAAATAGGTTTTTTATCCTTAGAATTGTATTGATGGATATATTTCTATGAAAATTTGCAATAAATCTTCTTGCTTTTCTTGCATTTTCTTGGCACTTGTAAAATAGCATAACAATCTGTAGTTTCTCGTCCAAAGAGTATTTCTTTTCGATCAGAGTCAAATATATATTTTTTAGGTGAAGACTTCGACAATAATTAAAATAATGTCAATTTTTATTGACAAAGCATTCAAACGTCATTTTACCTTGATCACCTATACCAACCTATCGTATATTTTAAACAGGTGAAGCTAAAATTTTAGTTTGTAAAACATTAAAATGTAATATAAACAGCTATCGCAAAATCAAATCTTTTAATCAGAACGGACATAAAAAAAATCACTCTTTCCAAAAATCGTATAAAAAACGATACATTCCATTTAAAAAACACCTTATGCATAGCGTAACTCTTTTGTTTCTGGTTCAAATATTTTTTCGATGACATTTTTGGATTCTACAAGAAAAAATACATCGATTGGCTATTTTGAATTTTTCCAAAATACAAGGAAGGTCGAAAATAGGTCCCTGTTCAGTCCTCGCTGGAACACCCTGTACATGCATAACTAGATTAAAAGATGACAGTAGGCAACAGAGCAATTGTGTAGCATTAGAACTTTTATCATTGAAATTCATGTTTAAATCGCCAGTAACAATGATCATAAAATTTAGGGGTAATGCACTTAAGAGAATCTCAAGCCTAAATATAAACTCTTGAATGACACCAGATGGTGAAGACAAATAATATACATATTCTTCTTTTTGTAGTGTATTAAGGAAAATTCAAAATCTTTTTCTATTAATAAATGATTAAATGTTTTTATCTCAACAAAGTTAAGACTTTTCAGTACTTTATTTTTAATTAAAATGACTGTACCGCTATGCAAAAATTGTTTTCTGCTAAAACGGCTTAACTCTACGTAATTCTCAATAAAAATAGGTTCATGTTCCTTTAGCCAGTGCTCAGTCAAAAGAAGTATATCTGGAAAATATTCCCCTTCCAAAAACACAAACAACTCATCAGTTTTATTGCGAATAGATTGTACATTGAAGACCATAAGATTCAGAGCTCTGGGAGTTTTGAGCTTCTAAAAAAATTCCGCGAGTTGCCTTCTTCACTAGAAAGGACATTACCTTCACCAATATAGGAGGTTCTAACAGTATCAGCCTCCCTTGTAACATCTATGAGATTACATTTGCTATTTGCCTTAAAGTTTTGAATGCATTTATTAATATTAACAGCAAGTCTATTTAAACCTAGTTTATTTAAATACTGAATATGATTCCCATAACATTCACTATTAAAACTATTCTGAAGTGAAAGCAACCTAATATTATTACAAAATTGGGATAAAACATGGATTTTTGCAATTTTATTTTGCCCTTGCAGGGGATTTAACAAAGTAAGTTGTTAGTTTAAAAGAGATCACAAAAGCTATAATTACCTACTCCTTAATTTTTTTGAAGTTCAAACAAAAAAATGTCTTTGCCTACTAAGCTATTAAGCAATTATTAATTAATATTATTTTACTAACCTGCGAAATATGATTATAACTCGCCAAATGAGTCAGCACGGTCCTCGGATCGCCTTTTTTGTCGCACAAAATGCACAAATAAAATGGTTCCTTCGAAGGGTCATAGTCCTGCATTTCAATCAGGTATTCCAGCGCCACCAACGGTCCCACTTTAAAACCATCCAGCCGTTCCTACAAAATCAAATTGGTTTGTTGAAAACAATTCGTAGAACAAGAAATTCGGGAGCCATTTTTATATTCTGCAAAGGCTAAGAACGTTCGTACAATAGCTTCATTAGTATTAGAAAAATATAAAAACGGAAGGAAATTAAACGTTTGCACTTTATAATCAATAAGGTATTTATGTAAAATGTATAACTTGCATATTTTATGCATTTTTCAAAATTTAAGAAGAGATTCTAGCTTGCCCAACATCATGAGCTATGAAATTGAAGAAACCAGTGGTTCAAACAACATTGCTAATGCTTTTGCTGCTCACTTTCAGTCGTGCTACTCCCACCACCAAAACATAGATCTTGGTGGGATGGAGGCCCATAAGTTCTTCGGGTATGTCACTGTTTTAACATCATTTTACAGAAGCAGAGATCTGTACCAAAATAAAGACCCTCGATTTATCTAAAAGGGCTGGTCCAGATGGTTTCTATCGTGGTCGCTCAACGACTACGACTCTGGCGGTATTTCAAAATTACCTAATAACATCAGTTGAAACTGGCCAACAAATTGATGTCGTTTACACTGACATATCCAAGGCGTTTGACAGTGTCTGTCATGACCTTCTTCTAGCAAAATTGCAACAAGTTGGCCTTTCTGGAAGCTATATTGAGTGGCTTAAGTCGTACTTGTTTAATCGACGTCAACAGATCAACGTGCGTGGCTCATTTTCCAATGAGATTGTTGTAACATCAGGGGTCCCACAGGGCTCGCATATCGGCCCAATTCTCTTTTTACTCTTGATAAATGACATTGTATCTTATTTTAAAGTGTCGAAATGCCTTTCATATGCGGACGACTTAAAATTATTTGCTATCAACTACAGTCTGATATTGAGAGGCTTGACAAATGGTGTATCACCAATTACCTGCATCTTAACATTACTAAATGTAAAGTTCTCCGATTTTTTAAATGCAATAATCCCATTCTTTCCACGTACTATATCAAATCAAATTTATTAGTATCAATAACAAAGGAATTGTTTACACAAGTCAGCTTAATTTAAATATAAATGTTGTACAGTGACCAGACCGATACAAAACACATTAAAAAAGAGACATTTACATGTGAAACAGTTTAAGATAATACAAAATATAGACATTACGTTTACACTAGTTAAAATTGGCAAAATTAAATCCTAGATACTCCTCTGTGCTATAAAATGCTTCTTTTAAAAGAAATTCGTTTACCCAATTTTTAAATTTTTTTGGAGAGGAAATGTTTTTTATTGAGTTTGGTAGTTTATTGAAAAGTTTCACTCCTAAGTGTTCAGGCCTACTGTGACACTTTCCCAGCCTGCAATAAGCAGTGACAAGTTTTTTTTTGTTTCTTGTGTCGTGGTCATGAACATCTTCATGCGTTTGTAGGTCATCCCTTTCTTTTACTGCCAGAATATTCTGAAAGATGCATAAGGATGGGAAAGTTAGTATATTTAGTTTAGAAAAGGCCCCTCTATAGTCTTGCCAGTATCCCAGATTTGCCATTACTCTAACAACTTGTCTCTATCTCTCAATGTGAACATCATATTTTGTGTTTTGTCAGAATTTAAGAGTAGTTTATTTGCCAGAAACCATTCTTGCACCTCCAGCCTCGCCACATTCTATTTCTGTTCAGCCATACTCTCAGAGTCCGCCCTTGTAAAAACAGTGGTATCATCAGCAAAAAGAACAAATTGTCCCATTTGCTGACCAATAGGAAGGTCATTTATAAAGATCAAAAAAAGAACTGGGACAAGAATTGATCCCTGAGGGACGCCTATATTCAATTCATTGTAAATTGTGACTTATTCTTTTGTATTTACGTCGAACTGTGTGGACTAGTGCACCTAGAAGAGGTGGAAATAAAGGCAACAGCTTTCTGAAGTCCTAAGGGCTCAAAAAAGGCAAGGAAATATCAAATTTTGCCGGGAATAGTGACAGCAAAAAGTGAGGTTAACTTGTACTGACTCTTCTTTCCGCGAAACGAAACTGTCATTCACAGTAGAGCTGGGCGATCGGACCGATCCGTCGACTAGATTGTTAAAAACTTGACGAATCAACTGTGTGAATAATACACTGTTTGTCACTCTGGGCAATAATAATGACACTGTGCAGTAAGTGCAAGGCCGATGAACCGGAATCTTATTCCCACGCGATTTGCGATAGCTGCAAAGCAGTCCTATGCTGTAATTGCTCTCAATTATCTGCCTCAGAGCACAGAGGGGTGCTGTCAAAAAAAGATCAGCTTGCCTTACATTTCACTGCAAGTCCTGCATCCAGTCTGGAAACCCTGGAGACGCTGACATTGGTTTAACCGATATTAAAACACTTATAACTAGCTCCACTGAGAAATGCCTTAGGGAAGCGAAAGCGATATTTTTAACGAGCGAAAGGGGCGATAATATAATAATATGTTTAGTATTTGTGACGACCCAATGTTATGCTTAAACTGAATGGCAATAAAAGAATTTTGAATTTTTTGAATTTTGAGTTTTGACACACTAAGCATGTCACTGATACTAAAGCAATTACTGGTCTCTATAACTCTTTTGTACGGAGTATCTTAGAATATTGCTCTACTATATGGAGCCCTTCGTATCACTCACATTGACAGGATTGAAATAGTTCAGAATCAATTTGCAAAGTATCTTTTGTTCAAGTTTAATTTTCGATATCAAGATCTGTCTTATAATACAAGAATTCCTCTCTGTGGCCTACAGACCCTTGAGGTTCGGCGAAGAAAGACACTTCTGATTTTCTTGCACAAATAGTGAATGGAGCGATTGACTGTAAAATACTACTACAGTCAGTCTCCTTTTTGGTTCCTATCAGAAGAACGAGACAATCACAGCTGTTTTTTGAAAGGTATCATGGTACTAACTATGGGTTTAATGCATTTGTTGACCGACTAGTATATAATTATAACTGTCACTTTTCGGCATACAACATGTTCAGCCTTACCTCAATAAAATTAAAAACGCAGTTAAATGGATTGATTATGTGATTATACTCTGTTTTTATATGTTTTGTCTGATACTTGCATCACCATTCTTAGTTTTGATTGATTTTATTATTTAAAAATATGTATATTTTTAGTCTTATTTTACTCTTAATATTATCTTTTTTTATTCTGCGAATTTGTACCATTATGAATGTTTAGCATTTCGTAGAGTACGTTTCTGAAGGACCAATTGTCCGATGCGTTCATCGGCTACGTACTTACATTAAAAAAATATAGAAATTTTAGAACATCAATTTTGAAATAATAATAATAAATAAATGTTTTATAAATGG
Organism: Kuschelorhynchus macadamiae; assembly: GCA_030620095.1. Taxonomy (NCBI): domain Eukaryota; kingdom Metazoa; phylum Arthropoda; class Insecta; order Coleoptera; family Curculionidae; genus Kuschelorhynchus; species Kuschelorhynchus macadamiae. Next base: position 40,739 of record JAUTXW010005170.1, read on the forward strand.
TGATTTTAACCCTAAGTTTTAGTTTGATTTTACAGTTGAGAACTAAGGACAGGACTCGTAATGATTCAAATGATTTGGGTTCAAGGTCCAGTAGAGTCTCTCCCTATAAAACAGTCCAAGATATCTCACCTTGCCTGACCAGGGAAAGTTAGTACCAAATACTTCCACATAATTTCCAGGAAATGCATAAAAGACGCATATGTCTTTGCAACCTTGACTTGAAATTCTAAATTTATTGGACAAAGCAACTAATGCCGTATCGTCGGCAAAATGGCACGTTTTTATTAAGCTTTATAATTTAGGGACATCATGAGCAAAGAAGAACTCTTACCTGAATCTGCGCCTGCCTATTGATCTCTCCCTCGAAGCCGGGGGGCACCGGCTCTCCGGGGGCGATTTCTAGGCGACCCGACGGTTCGTCCGACACATCGTCGAAACCCTTGTTGTCCTTTCCGTCTTTGCTAGGACGTTTACTCAGGGAGGCCAAGTTCGTGGAGTGTCTCCTGCCCAGTTCATGCTGGTATACCCGACCCATGATTGGACATTCGCAAATCTAGAAAAATTATTTTGGTGTATCTATTGAAAACTCTCTTCGTTTTGCAAAAGAGAGCAGTGAGATATATTTGCAATGTAGGGAGTAGAGAATCATGCAGACCTTTATTCAAGGCAAAGAAAACCTTAACACTACTATCTCTTTTTATATTGGAAACAATCTGCATGATTTGTAAAAACAGAGAAAAGTTCCTGGGTCTATTCATTCTCATGACACCCGTGGCTCTGACAATTTATGTTTGCCGATCCCTTCTTCGACTCTTACCCGAAATAGATAGGTGCAGAAATCATGCAGTTGGATCTCGTACTACAACATTTGTATAAAGTTCTTAGTTCAATAAATACAAAAATAAATAGTTACCCTGCAAAACCAATGCTCGCAACCATTGACATATGACAGTTCAAAGACATTTTCATATTGCCCATTTTTCAACACAGCTTTCAGGTTCAATAAGCGGTCATTCTCGGTCTCCTATAAGAAAGCAAATAAATGATTATCAGAAAATGACATATCATCAGCGATATTTAGGTTGCAATTGCTTCAATTTTATTTCCAACAATAAAAAAAAGTTAAATATATTATACCCTCTATATTTTTTTGTCAAAATAAACTATCAACAATGTATTAGAACCAAGAGGGAATCAGAAAAACTTTAAAACGCGTGGAACTTTCAACGTCTTATTAACCGATGTTCTTTTATAAAATTTGCGTATATTTTAACTATTTTTTTTTAACGTTTTTATTTGTGCTAAACGGCCATGCGATTTTCAAAATCAACCGACATATTTTGCATTTGGCTGAACATCCGGCTCGTTCGCCTAATGAGGTTTCTGTCGGTGCTTCCCATCGACTTGACAGCGAGAATTTAATTTAATCTGATACTGCTATATTAATAAGTATAGATTTGCTACAGGCGTTAAATATAAACTGACACTGCACAATAATTGTGAACTAAAAGTTAGTACATATTAAAACGTTTAATGTTATAATCACTAAATAAAGTTGAAAGTGACTTATTTATCGGGCTTGCATTGTCTTTATTGTTGATTTGTTCACATTTACTTTGTTTCCTAATCCATAGGAGCACGACAAAAGGTCTAAAGCGGTAATAAAGCATTGGCTTGTGTTATTTTCCATTTTTTAGATTTACTAATAGTTACAACATAGTTACGTTTTGTTCTCGGAAAATACAATAAACCCTTTATGGGAATTCAGTGAAATGTTCCTTTATTTCAAAAGATTTGATAAACTCCGCCCATTACGATGTATGTCTTAGGTGGTACAATTAAAGGTAAATAAAGGGGCTAAGGTACAATATAAGGAAAACAGGTATCCCTCTTTATAGATGTAATACTCAACATTAGATATATTCTTTTAGATTTTGTTTTGTTATTGTGTATACTGTGTATTCATTCTTTTTAAAAATGTCGTCATCAAATTGGTTGATTGAAAGTCTATGATGCACTTGTGCACCAGACGCTAGTACTGTTAGAAATTTAGTCAACTCAGATGCTAATATGACAGGAGTCAGTTAATCAACAATAAACAGACTTCTTTGTGATTGAAAAAGTAGAAACCGCGGTACTGTAAAGCTACCTATGAAAAGCCATGGCAGAAGACTTGGAATTGGATGAACTAGCATGAAAATAGGAAGGAACAGTTGACAAAATTTTTAGCAGCTGGAAGTGAAGAGGAAAATGTACCAAAATGGGTTATGCAATGGAATAGAAAGAAAGAAGTAATGGCAAATTTTCTTGGTAAAAGCAGAAAACAAAATTAGGTTTAATAGATAAAGAAGAAATAATATGTTGTAGAAGACAATATGTAAAAGATATGTGAAAGTATAGGAGCGAACAAAACATTTATTACCTGGAAGAAACCCACGTTTCTCACCACTCTGTGAGTAAATGTTGCCAGGATAAAAGTGAAGTTTTAAATGGGAGTTTACTGGAATCTGAATCAAAATCTATGAAAGATTAACTTAACCCTGACTAGCAGAGAAATTTTCCTCATCTTGTTGGTGAAAACGAGATATTATAAATTGGCTGAATGAAAAAGAAATATAATATGAAAATGATACCTTAAAACTGGAGCTTTTGAGAGTAGCCAGGGAAAATAAATCACAATTTAAAAGACAAGATATTTATGAAATAATATGGGCTCAAGTTAAAAGATTTATTGCAAGGCATAACAAAAATTTTATAAATTAAGTCATGCACGGAAACTTTAAAACATTGTTAGATCAGATGATGGACAAAAACTGGCGGAATGCTGTAAAACATGTTATAAAAGAAAAACAGAAGATGTGGGACCTTGACAAACTTATGGAAGAGGCTGTAGCACCATTGGTAATATCTACAACCATGTCCGATTCAGACGAAAGTGAGGGCGTTTTGATTGAAATTGAATTGTAAATACTCACAATATTTCTATTCTCTATTGTAATATATTTATTTTCTTGCAAAACAAAATGAGCGTTGGAAAAGTGTAAGTATGTCAATAATTTGTTAACTTATAATAAACATTTTTAAGCTACAATTATAAAGAAGAAAGTGTAAGGAGATGGAAAACATTGTTTTTTTAATATATTTATTAAAGAACCAATCATTGTTTTTTGTTACTTCTTAAAAATGTTTTAATTACTTCTGAGAATTTAAAAATGTTTTATTTATTTTCATTAACAATAGATAATCTAACACTACTATACTGGTTGTTAAATACTGATCATTATTTGTGCTACCCTTTGGTTTGGAATTTTATGGCCCTATTGTATTTTATCAGGTACGGGATGTCTGTTCAGTATTTGTAAAAATTCCTTGACTTATGTTTAATAATAATATACACAATATAGAAGGCACACCCTATATTTCAATCATTTTTAAATGTATAATCAGCCTTGTGTGTTCCTACCAGTTTTTTTCTTTTTTTTATGAAAATCTTAAGACTACGTGCTTATATTCTTTGACAGTGGGCAGATCTTGAGAGAGTCAGTGTGACATAGTAAATGTTACGTTAAGTATTTCGACACTGGCTTGCTGAAAATTCTCTTATTATATTCAATAAATGTAGCTTTGAATTTTTTTCCTCCAGAACTGCAATTTGTGTATAATTTTGACATCGGACCACTGAATTCTATTTTATTAGACCAAACAGCCGCACTACCAGATCTTGACTTCTCTCAAGGGATTTGATAAATACAGTTTTCTTAATAATTGAATTTGGTTTGGTTTTAGTCAACAAGCTCCTTAGTATATTTCTGGATTTGAATGCTGTTGACTCCCCCCAGAATTTTCAGCAAGGCGAGTATTGAAATACCTAATGTTTGGCGAGCTTTCCAAGGTCGCATTGACTCTCTCAAGCTATAATGACTAGTGGACGGTGCTTCTTGCATTACTGAACACACCTATTTTATAAGCAGCTAGTCTTAATATTAGCGTTAGTTTGCGCTCGACATAGAGATACTACACAACAAGACAAGGCAAATCCAACAAGTAGGTTCTTCACATAATCATACATACTACCACTTTAAAAGTATTTAGTTCAAATTATAAAATCTATTTAAACTTGAACGAAGTCACGGAGATTAACTTTTTGGAGTAAGAAATATATGTACCACCTATATATATATATATATATATATATATATATATATATATATATATATATATATATATATATATAGCAACTATTTTCTATGATATATCGTGATTAAATAAAAAGATACATGTACCATTTCAAAACTGCCAAGAAACATAAGGCATAAAATAGTAGGAACATAATAATTATTATCAAATTGGTTTATATAAATTTTGCAATTTCTAACAATACTATTTAATTGTCAATATTTTATCAATAAATTTTTGTCAAATAACGTCAAAGGATTAAAAATCCTCTTTATATAAAAGGAAAATCAAATTTTACCGATAAAAAAATATATACACAGTAGTTAACTCAACTTGGTACAGGATGGAATTCGATTTCATATGGCATGGGTAAAACTCAACATCACAAACCGCTCCAAACACAAGAAAAGTAGTAAATCAGTTATTGTAAAAAGAATAATTTTAAATACCAGCATATCTAATAACAAATAAAGGTTTTATCTATAAATCTCCTTAACTGATATTAAGCACAAGCTAGTGCCCATTACCTTAAAATAAAACACATTTTATGATTTTTCACTAAAACAGTTCGCATTTAATAAGTGAACCAAAAGAGGTTTCAAAAAAATCTTTCTTAAAATATATGGAAACTTCTTTTTATGATATTAACTGGAAAGAAATCATTGCTTTTTACTCCACGAAATCTTACCTATAATGTAAAATATCAAAACAAAGACACTAACTCTCACTCTCAGTCATTTATGAAATTGACACCTGTTTAGCTCAACGCGAATATCCCCAGACCATAACAACTAACAAGAACGCACATTCAGACGAGACAAACACATATCTATACAAGCTATATATCAATCAACCTGTTTTTATTAAAAACTATACCACAATTGCCAGATTTAATAGAACTAATTTAACTCATGGAGGCACCATGATAATGTCTTCAAACAACGATTTTTCCGAAATATCAAAGTATAATCATTTATTATCTGAAAAAGTATTTGAATTTTCTATCGTTTATCACAATACTTATGACCTTTATATTATTTGTATTTATAGAACACCTGATGCTGATGCTTCCTGTAAAAAGCAAATTAATCTTATGTGGCGATTTCAATATTGACTTTTCCAGTGTGTGTGCTGCTCAGGAATGTCTTCAGTCCATCTTTGAGTCATTAGGAATTGCCATGCACGTCAACTCACCAACCAGAATTACTAAGACAAGTGCCAGTACTATAGATTACGTTGTGTCTTCTTTCGATCCTAACTCCGTTGAATGTAATGTCTTAAGTCCAGGTTTCTCCGATCATGAAGCAATTTTCACAAAATTTTCAATTACATCCAAAGCCAAAAATTCCTCTAGACAAGTAGGCCGTATTTTTTCGGTTAGAAATTTCATTAATTTCAAACACCTATGTCAAATAACTGACTGGGACTCTCACACTTATCATGTCGACACTGAATTTTCTCGTTTTATAAAAACTCTAACTAATATAGCTTCTGAATCTTTTCCTCTTAGGCCTATCAAAAATAAAAGAAGTAAATCCTGGTCCACTAAAAGTTTACGTATATCTTCTAAGAACATGCGGTCACTATCTCATTTAAAGAAATTTTCGGACAGTGTCTTTTTTCATAATTATGTAAAATCATACAGAAAAATTTATCATAAAAGTATTAAAGCCGCCAAAGATATTTATTACAATAATAGACTTTCTAACGCCAAAAATGTAGCTAAAGAAACCTGGTCTATCGTAAATGATTTAAGAAACAAAACTCCTTTATCCAGCACTATCCTTACCTCTCCTGAGGACCTAAACAATTATTTTGTAAATGTAGCCAAAGATTTGACTAAATCCGTATCTCAATCTAATGACCCAATTTCATATCTCTCTAATCATAGGGTAAACCTGTACAGTTTCTTCTTTTCACCAGTAGTTTTATCAGAACTTCGTAGTACAATTAATGATATCAAAAATAAATCTTCTTCGGGAACTGATGGGCTTACTTTAAAAATGTATTCAAGTCTGCCGGAATGCACACTAGAGCATCTGACTACTTTGATAAATATGTCTTTCCAAAATGGTACTTTTCCAAGCTGCCTTAAAACTGCAATAATCATACCTCTTCACAAAGGAGGTGTTTCAGAAGAAGCTTCGAACTATCGCCCAATTGCACTTCTCCCTACGCTATCTAAGATCATCGAAAGACTGGTTAAAAAAAGGCTTTTATCATTTCTGTCTAGATATGAAATACTTACAAAACATCAATTTGGATTTCTAAGTAACAAATGCACAAGCGATGCCATGTTTTCCTTTCTTAATAGAGTTTACTCCAGCTTAAACAACCATCACGCTACGGCAACAATTTTCTGTGATTTTTCCAAAGCTTTCGATTGTGTGAATCATAATATATTAACTAACAAACTGCAGTACTATGGATTTAGAGGGGCTCCTCTCAATTAGTCATATCTTAGCAACAGAAATCAAGTTGTGAAAGTTGACAACAGGATGTCTTCTTGTAGGCCAATGGAATACGGAGTGCCTCAAGGCTCGGTACTAGGCCCTATCTTGTTTCTTCTGTTCATAAACGACATGGCTAATTTAAACATTAGTGGAAAAATATGTCTCTTTGCGGACGATACCAGCTTTACGTGGAGCCACCCAGATGTCACGGACCTACATAGGATTGTATCTAATGACCTAATCACCATTAAATCCTGGTGCGATTCTAATCTCCTATGTTTGAACATCTCTAAAACGAAAGTCTTGTCTTATAAAAACACGCTGCAACCCTTTGACCTTAATGGCACCACTATTGATGTCGTAAACTCTGTAAAATTTCTAGGGCTTCTTGTAGATGATTCTTTAAAATGGGATCCACATATCGACGCTTTATCAAGGAAGTTAGGTTCTGCTTGCTTTGCGTTAAGATCTGTTTCCGAGGAGCTTAGCTTTTCTACCTCTAGAACTGTTTATTTTGCTCTTGTTGAGTCGCACCTCAGATATGCTATTCCATTCTGGGGTACATGTTGAATTTTTATACTACAAAAAAGAGCTGTTCGTTACCTACTGAGACTTAACAGTAGAACTCACTGCCGAGATTTCTTTAAAAGATATAAAATACTAACCCTTCCTTGCTTATTCATTTTGGAATCGGTTTGCTTAATTCGTAAGCACGCACCTGCTCTATTAGAGAGACCTTCTCACAACTACCCTCTCAGAAATACTGAGCACGATCTCTATCTTCTAACCCCACACTCAGAGTTAATTAAAAGATCAGTAATCTACAATGCAAAAAAAATGCATAATCACCTGCCATTTAACATCAAATCCATAATATCTCTGACTTCATTTCGCAAGGCTTTGAAATCATTCTTACTGGAAAGAGCCTTCTACACCGTGAACGAGTTTTACAACACATAATTTTATCCTTATGAACCCCTAGTGTGATAGTTGCCATTACCAACCATTTTTACCGAACTTTGTATATGTATTTTTTTAATTGTTTCGTACTTTTTTATTTTTTACTTTGCTTTTTTATTTTTTTACATTATATTTATGAAAATGTTTATAACATAGTACGACTGACAAAGTACATTTCTAATGTACTTCTTTTAGGATTCTATAATATTAATATTCTAAATTCCTGATTTAAATATTATTTTTCTATAATATTTATGATGTGTTTTTGTTTTGTTTTGTTTGCTAATTTTGATGTTTGTAAACTATTTTTTTACAACAGCTTTGTCCACAAAATTGTAAAATTTTTTTTGACAATAAAGCATTTATTTATTATTTATTTATTTATATTTATTAAGCATTTATTAGTTGTTAAGGTCTGATGATGCTCTTGTAGAGCGAAACACGTGTCACAATTTAATAATTGACCGAGACCAAGACTTTGTGTCTTTCTTTTTGATATTTAAAAAAAGATACAATTCCAAAAACAGTTACATCGAACTTCATGGTTACAGTTAATTAGATATGATGTTTTTCCTTGCTGTTATGCTTCATTACCTAATTTCATTTTTATTACCTTTAATATTACCATTTAAAAATATAACCTATTGACGTTATTTTTTCTACATGTAATCTCTATTTAAAATGTATTCAAATTCAAGATAGAATGCACGTAAACAAAAATTTTTGGACATGCAATACGCCTTTAAAAAAGATGACTTATTACAATATGTTTTTAGCAAAATTTTAATGGTGTATTGCACGTACAATTACTTTTGTTTATATTCAGTTTATTTTGAATTTAAATAGACTTCAGTTCCCCACAAACATGAGAAATTACAATTTTAGTTGTCTATAACTTTCTACCCACAGAAATATGTCACAAAAAAAAACTATAACTCCAATATTTTTTACAAGTACACAAAACATACATTGAAAACCTACTTGGTAAGTAAATCTACTCAAAAAAAGATTGAAAAAAATTAAGGCAAGTTGTTCACACTATATTTACATTTTAAATAAACTTTACATATACAGGGTTGTTCAAAAGAAACTCACAAATTCATATCTTCCGTATGAATCATTTTTCACAAAAACGCTGGAACAAGTGAAGTGGTTTAAATGGTTGTATGACTTATGCAGAAGATATAAATTTTGTTCGTTTCTTTTGAACAACCCTGTATATGAGTTTTTTTTGTTTTTTTTTTATTTTGCCCAAGTAAAGGGTTTTAAATTGACATTTTGAATACGGAAGTATTATTAAAACATCGCAATTCTGGTGACAAGGCTTCTTAAACGACTTTCAAGGAGTTCTATCTTATTTTTGCATAACAAATCAAAACTTAAAAGGCACAATTTCAATTTTTTGATTATGAAAATATTGAGGATTATAATATAAATAGCTACATATGACGCATATTTAAAGCCAAAGGGTTTAAAGGATTAAAAACTTATAATCAGCATCAAAGATAACCCCTTGCTGCAATAGAAATAATCATTCAATATTATTTAATAAAAACTGTTTATAAGAAATATGAGTTTTTTAAATATACCTTCGTATATTTTTAATTAAACTTTGTTTATAAACTATTTTATATACTACATAAAAAATTTTATAGATCCTATACATATCCCGCATGACGAGTTTTTTCACAATGAGTGCAGAAAATTTTTAACAAAACTGTTAAAAATCTTAGAGGCAGACATAGTCCTGAAGTACCACTGGCGCACAAAAACGCGACTTTAATAGGTGCGACAAGTTGTACTGAACGCAATACAACTCAAAAGCATTATTAAATATGTCATTCCATATTTAGACCATTCAAAACTGAATGATCTAATCTTACAGCTACGTTTTGTCCAGATATTTTCTACCATATACACTTTCACTTTGCAATATGATGGTCCACTACACTAATCATCATCAAACGCGTTGAAATTTGAATAAGTAACAAGTTAACGGAAAAAAAAACCCATTTATTTTAAAAGTGCTCAAAATAAAACCATTATTATTGTCACCCAAAAACAAGAAATGGATACCACTTTATAATTCTACTTTCAAGTGTCACTTTTATATTTCTTGGCATCCCCTAAAACCGAGCTTCTTCATAAAGGGACATGTTTATTGTAGGTTGCTAATTAATGGGATTATTTTTGTAATATTTTAATTAAGAGATGTAATCAAAGTGAATTACATCATTTGGTCTTTTGTATTATAGTTTTAATGAAGCTGAAAAAATGCAACTACAAGATCGAACTGCAGCTGGAGTGACCAAACCCTATAACCAGTACTTCACAATATTTTAGGAGTATCCTCTCAAGCTTCCGCTAGATGGCGTGATGTTTCTACTCTATGTAGTAGAAGCTTACAAGCCAGGCAAACTCAGACAAATCAGGCCTGATGGCAGGGGTGTACTATAAAAATGTTCATCCGAGTGATGATTCCCCAATAAGTTGTTTCGTTGTCTCCATTTAAAACAAGATACAGATTATTAAAATGTTAGTACTTTCTTTGTTTTTTTTTTCATATCATTCATACATTTCTAAAGATTTTAAAACAGGGTGTTGTTTTTTGTGGGCTGCAATCCCTTTAACCTTCCCAAACTTTGTGCTATGGTATTACTGGACATTTTTACAATAAAACATTCAACATGTGTTTAATAATCTCTATTTATTGTAAATAAACGAATTTTTGTTCTGATAGGTGGCTACATCACCAAAAAGTTTAGCACTTATCTATGAGGAGTTATAGATAACTTAAGAGAGATTGACATAAGAGTATCCTAAGACTCAACTATATTGGGGATTCTCTCCCCATGTTAAACAGAATTAGGATGTCATGGGTCTGTCTGTAGCCTCAATCTTACCAAATGCATTGGAAAATGAGGCTGAATCTCTTGAAGTTGTGAAGTGAAGAATGTCTCCCCTATACTCCGATAGAAGTTAACACAATAAGGAATGAGATCCTGCAATTATTATAGTATGCCCTCACAAATTTATTATTCCACCTGAAACTTTTCACTGTTTTACCTTCCTTTGACTATTCAGCTGAAACTGATAGATCATCAAAATGGTAGTGGTTTTGTAGGGACTTTAAATGTAGAAATTTTCAGGGAATACTATAGACTTTTCAAGTCAGTTCAGTAGGGAGCAATTCCCTTAGATAAAATATTAAATGTTATGTGAGATTTTGTCTATCAAAAAAAAAAATTCTACACAAAAGTTTGCAAGATGGTTCTCTTCTGAATTAAAAAAGTATTGTCAAGAAAATTGTTGATAAAAATTATAAAAGCACAAGGTCATAATTGGATTAGCAAGAATTATGTTAAGTAAGAGACTTTACCAAGGCATTAAGAATCCTATTTGTGTTTGTTTTAGAAAACTTAAGAAATAACAAATTAAAACAGTTCTGAGCTTTGTCAATTCCAAATACACTGATCAGGGTTTGTTTAAAGTTAAAAGCTATATGTGAAGAGCAAAAAAAGTGCTTTTCCTAACACCAAATTTAATGTAATAGTTTTGTTTATCCAAACAAAAAATATAAACATTTGAAAGAAGAAAAAAGTTTGACCTCCTCCACCACTTTATTATTGAAATTTACAAAAAAATGACAATAGCAAAAAATTACTAAATTTCCTGAAGAATACAATGGTTATATTTTCGATAAACCATAACTAGAAAAATTCAAGAGAAAATTGGCATATCCATTTTCGAGTTCCAGTTATCCCCCTAGTGGCCATTTTTCGCTACATTTCCAGCAATTTTTCTTGGCCGATTTACCCATAAATATGTTTTCCTTATAATTGAGTGATCAAAAATTTATGGCCGCAGACTATTTTTAATTGAACACCTAGTAAAACGTTTTTAATCAAAAAGTATTTCTTACATATATTAAAGCTATATTGCTCCTTGTAAAAGGGAATTGTAATGTTAATGGTCTACAAATTGTGCATGTATAAATGGACATTTTCTTAAATAATATCTAAATGACGTCATAGCAAAAAGTTCAGGAGAGATTAAGCCGTTGCAACCTGGAACATCATATACTAAATTTGATATAAAAATCCAATCATCACGTAACAGGTGTATCAACAGGCAAAATTTCTTAACATTTTAACACCCTGTATCTCGAAAACAAAATGTTTGCAAACTGGTGTTTATGTGTACATTTGTTTAAGAGATAAATAATTTCCCAGTGGTTTTGACACAAATTAATTTACATCCTATATATTCTCTTCAGAAAATATTAGATAGAGTAATATGATTTTCAAAACGCTTAGTCCTAAATTTATTACTTCAGTATAAAACATACTATTACATGGTATAAAGTTTTTACAATTTAATATGCAATTAAAAAATATTTCTTTTAAATTATTAGCAATTTCCATTTGAATAGGCAATATACTTCACCAAAGGATACTAATAAACTGTTTGATAAAAGAAGGAAAATAAATATTGGTTTAAAGATATTAATAATTAGAATTTTATACATAACTACTTAAGGCTTTAAGTAGAACTATAATGCAGTATCCACTATTTAATAAATTTTTGGTTTAATTGAAATAAAAAAGATAAATGTATAGTTCATTATTAATATTCCAATATTCAAGTAGTTCGGGTGACATTTCATAGACATTTAATACTACCTGTATTCCAAAAAGTGACAAGATTATGCATATATCTAAACCTTACCGTGATATCTTACCTTGGTAAAAAAAAACTACAAAATAAATTCAAAAGGTAAAAAAATATACAATTTCATTAAGAATTTTTGTAAAAACTCGGTATAGTAGTCACCCAACCTATGCTTAGCTCAACTAAACTTTTACCAAACTATTAATTCAATAATGTTAAAAAACATAAATTAAAAAAAGAGAATAAATAGTACATGAAAAATTTAACTTTCCAATAATTTAATCTGCATTTACAAAAAAATAGATTCTTGATAATCTCCTATTGGAAGTGACATGAGAATACAGTTTCCTTACCTATACATATAACCTTCGCATCCCTTAATAAACACTCCGAATTTTTTTGGTGTAATGCTATTCACACATACATATTGATTATCTTTTTAAAATGTTCTGGCATAGAGATATTAAAGAAGAAAATTCAATAGAAAGACCAGCACTATAAAATACTAATTTTAATATTCAGAAAAATAATCAAACCACTAAATAAACATTGTACAGTTTATGTTTGAAAGTAATTTTATATATATATATATATATATATATATATATATATATATATATATATATATATATATATATATATATATATATATATATATATATATATATATATATATATTTCCATGATTCTAGGAATACCTATTTTTAAATAACTTTATTTTACTATAAAAGAAACATCACATTATTTTATGTCAGCAGGTCAACATTCTTTTTTCACAAAAAGGTAAACATAATCTGATTCTGATAAATGTGAAAATTTTAAATATTAATAAATAGCACTATCTACCTACTCCGAAACAACAGGTTTTATGGTGAGATAGATTAAATTAATGAACATTTGGCCTGTCGAATATAGGCTTTCTATGTGAAGAAGGAATATTCTTCAAAATTTTTAATGTTTTCATATTCCTTACTCCAACAATGTTGTCGTTTATCTCAATACAAATTAAGCTCCCTGTTGAATTAAATATCTTTAAAACCTTTCACATCTATTTCTCAACAAAAGTACCAATTTCCAGAGATGCCCCGCAGAGAAAATACTGGAGGGAGAGTAAGTAAGAAAAACACAACTGAGAACTGAAAAAAAGGGGCCTCACTTTTGTATTGCCAAAAAGTATCACTAACAATACAAAAAAAAATCATTCGCCAACTCAACCAAAACTTACTTACATTTTGTTTTTCCTAACTTATGGAAGCTAATTTCCCAACCCGACCAACTTGTGGGGGTAGCTCCCCCATACTGCCAATTTCTGAATATTAGGAGTATTTTTTTAAGTGCTTGTTTTCATTTGAACATAAAAAAACTTTACAATTTAAAAATCTTTCAAAAATGTTTAACAATAAAATTTGTGGAAAAAAACAAATTCTTAAAATATAGATAATATTGAATAAAAGATATCTTAAAATAATATGTACTTTTAGTACATTTTAAATATCGTATGGACGACATAAATTATGATTCATTTTCAAAGAATAATAAAATACATTATAATACTTACCTAGAGTTAAAATAAATTACTAAAATAAAAATATGTAACATACAATAACACTTTGAAGAACTAGAAAACTGGCTAATAATTACCTGCTTATTTAAGGAATTAAAATCGACCATCTCATCTTCAGTACCCGGGGCTAAGGGCTCCATTATGTAGTGAGTCGTGAAACTACCCTTGCAATAATCCCTTTTTTACAATATCACAAATAGGTTAAGTAAACAAATATCTGCAAAAGAAACATTAATCAAAACACTAGAACTTTTCAAAGGTGGAATCGTGTTTTCTTTCATACTTTTTTTTTCTTTCTATTTCATAACTTACCGTGAAATGGATATTTAAGGAGCTTTTTTCAAGATACCTGTAGTAGAATCGAATTCAAATTAGCCGCCACAGAGTCACATAACACAACATGGCAACTACGTCGAATAAATCGATAAAAAATTTCTAATTATCGTTAAGAACATTTTACTATTCTTGACGAATACAGTTTTTCTAATGCATTTAGCAAATCAACTGTACGTTGATAAGTATATGAAAATAATTACAATAGGCTTGCAAATAGCATAATTATGAATTGCATGGAAAGATGACGGACAGAATGGCGTCGTCTACACCTTACCAAATTTCGGAACTTTCAAGTCCATTCTCCTCTCCATATTAAGAGCCAACACTTCCTGTAAATAACGATATCATATTATACGGAAAAAATTACCTGTTTACGGTTATTTCTTCACAGAAAATATATATTTATCACGGAAAATCTCATAAATACACCATTACGGCACCCATTATTATCAACACCACCAAACCAAAATGGTGGCGACCCAATGTTGCCAAATAAATTTTGATTGATCCGTGCACGCGCTGCAATTCAACTAGTTATGAGGGAGTATCGATAGTCGCAACTATCGATAATTTTCGATCCCAGAAAATTGCAACATTAATGTACCTTTCTATTTTAAAAAATTTCAACAATACTGTTTTTCTTTTATTATAAATATAAAGTTATATCAATTGGTATTAAGGAATGTTATTTTAATTCCTTACATCATAAACAATAATCTAAGTAGTTTGTAGCAGGACCGTCTTAAAGGATTCAGACATCCGTGTGCAAAGTTGTAAGGCAAGATCATAGAATTTTTAGTATTTTGTTTAGGAAAAGCTTCAAGTTTTTTGAAGACTTTAAAGGGTTAAAACCGCTCTGCCTTGTAGATGGGAACACAGGAGCCTTGTTTATAGATATAGAAGCAAGGACAGGAGTAAAACTTCCATGACTTCCCTTATCTTTATAAAATTTGCAACGTTTCCGGCAGAGTGAATTGGATTCTAATCAAGTGTAAACTAGAATTATATAACTTTCATTAGCAATAAAACAGAAATAACTATAATATACTTTGTTTTAATATTTCTAAATTACATTTGAATATAATAATTTTTTCCACATATGGGATTGTCAAGTCTCAAGTGTCAAATGCAACAAATGTGGTCAGTGTTGCCATGTTGCAAGCAGATTTGTTTATTTGGGTTACGCTAGTACTGATTAGGTAGGCTTGATGTGAAGAAACCGCGCCAATGTAAATTTGAATATGTATAAAAGCAAGGATTTTTTTAACAAAACCTATATTGGATCTCTTTCGTAAGCGTTCGTCGATATATCCATCATTAAACCCTGTTATATATTTCCAGAAAATCAGGTGAGTTTGGCAACACCGCGCATAACTTTTTTGATTTTGTCGAAATCATCATAATAGAGCTTTTGCACTGAAAAATAGTGAAATTTGCAAACGTTTTCGATTTTTTTTCTGGAAAAAAGTGGGAAATGATCGCTTTTACTTTTATTCTACTCTATATACCATAGGTTATCATTTTAATTTACAAGAAAAGTGCGTTGTTTTGTTAACGACTCAAGACCCGCGGTTTTTATTTAGAAAAAAAGTAAATGCAAACCAATTTCAAGTAAAGGGTAAAGGTAACAACTTCTTAGTTTTATTACTTTGTTTTGTTATGCGTACAAAATACTAGAGCGTGACAAAATATGAGACCAAACCCGCTTTAATCAACAAATATCGATTGCTTTCTCCAGCACTATTCTCAAAATTGAACCAGGGGTAGTTCCTAAAACACTGTTGCCATAGTTGCTGCGTCGTTCTAAATGCAAAGGAGCATTTCACATACTGTTCCGTTATGGACGTATTATCGACCAGTTAAAATACAGAAAGGCATTATGGGAGGGGTGTGGCTATATTTAGCGCCCGTTTAAACAAATAAGAAAAATTTAGGAAATTAGGATGAGTCCCGTCGCTTCCGAGTTTTGGTTTAAAGTTAGCACAAAAAATATGAGTTTAGGTTAGTCCTAGTTAGGTTTTTTGGGATGAAGGAAAATAGAAAATAAAGTAGTTTATTCTTTTCAGGAAGTAAATATATTATTCTTTGTATTTTATAAGAAAAAATAGAAAATACCTAGTACTTAAAAACTATCACCAACATATCCACTAATTGTTTATATCTTTTTTGAACTATATTTGGAACAAACTAAATTAAAAAACTCAACATGTAAAAATGTACATATTAATTGCATATATCCAAATGCAGATACGGGGTTATAGCTTAAAGCTAGCTCAGAAGAGCACCAGCATCCTTATCAACTATCCAATGAATCTGTCCCGAAGCAGGCTTTACTCGAGTGGCTGGGAGGTCTTCTTTATCAACATGGATTCTTTTAACCATCTCGGCCTTCTCTTTTCCAGAAACTGCAAACGCACACACTCTCGCATTATT
Organism: Kuschelorhynchus macadamiae; assembly: GCA_030620095.1. Taxonomy (NCBI): domain Eukaryota; kingdom Metazoa; phylum Arthropoda; class Insecta; order Coleoptera; family Curculionidae; genus Kuschelorhynchus; species Kuschelorhynchus macadamiae. Next base: position 57,332 of record JAUTXW010005170.1, read on the forward strand.
AATAACTGGAAAGGTTAAGGTGATTCGACTCGGGGGAGGTTTTGGTGAGTCTGTGATTGGGGCCACCAATCTTCTTGTCTCTTTTAATAGTTCATGACCAGGGAAAAGAGAACATGTATGTCCATCGGGCCCCATTCCCAATAACAGTAAATCGAACTGTGGCAATGGGTTTCCTGATACATACTTCTTGATTTCTGCTTCGTAAGCTTGTGCTGCTTCCTCAGCAGAAACACCTTGTTTTACAACAACAAACTGGTTTTCTTTTAAATTTACCGCTCTTGTGTCAACTAACTGCTTCTTGTATACACCAAAAGTGGAGTCGGGATCATTCACAGGCACCAGCCTCTCGTCACAAAAGAATATCTTCCATTTACTGAAGTCAGTGTTAATTTTGGGTAGCCCGGTCACTAGGAATGATACAAGTGATCCTCCTGATACACCAACATTGAAAGAACCATTTCTTGCAATGCTTGCCTTGGCAGTTTCTTCTATTAAACTGCACAAAGCTGTGATAACACCATCTCGATTTTCCACGACCGTTACTACCATTTCGTTTAAGTTCTCGTTAGAGGAAACCTTTACAAAACACAAAGATGTTATGTAGAAGACTATCACAGATGGCACAATTACCATCTAAAAAGTACAGTGACTTTACTAAAACGGAACCACTTGTTGATTATCGCGTTTTTATCAGCTTACGATTTTGTAACCTTAACTTCTTAAAATAACCAGATATCCATTCAATTGCAATTCACGATTCATGCATACGTTTTTTTTCGATTACCTATAACGCGTCACAAAAGTTGATTTTTATTTAAATAAATTGACATTGAATCTTTCCACATAAAAGGATTTCATCACAGATTACCGATATGTTTGCGTTCAACACAACCAACAACAAAAACGTTTATTTATTTAACTAGTAAAGTAAATTGTAAAAGCCGAGGCCGAGAATAAAAAGTAAAAAGAAAAAAAATAATAAGCTAATTTATTGTGTATACACTCCACACTAGAGCTGTGCTGTTTGACTGATCCGGATCCGGCTCAAGGATCCAGAATATTAAAAGCTAAATCTCAAACCAATCCATGGCAAATAAACCGGGCAGTACAACCTATGAAACCCAGCAACGCAGTTTGTTTGTTGTTAAAGAGCACTCGATATTAGTTTATGCGGTTCGTCGAAACCTTTAACATTTGCAATAAATACTTTGCGCCAGGATAATTTTCGTATGATACGGTTCTTACGTCAGACTTTAAATACAAATATGTTTTGTTAAAAATAAAACCAATAAAAAACACATCTTCTGTCAGAGATGTCATTGCCGTGCTAATTCAGTATCTTACCACTGAGCTAGCAAACCTCACACCAAAAACATAATGAACTGTGTTTATATTCCAGGGATTGGTTTCAGACTTAACGCGCTGGAGCCGCATCTTGAAAATGTCGCAGACGTGATGACAGCGTTCAGTTGGCGAGATTTAATTTTCCAGAGACTTGTGTAATAGAACGAATAACGCGAAATTAATGTATGAATAATTTTACTAACAGAGGCAGAATATTTAAAATTGGGGAATGACAGAAATGAAATACAGATTTCGAAGACAGAATCACACGTGAAAGAAAAGTAGGAAAAGCTTCCGTTAGAGAGCTCAACGCCCCCTTGGGTCAAAATTAAATTACTATACTATATTATTCGGTGTCTTTATTTTAAGATTTATTTTTAATTAAAGGCGCAACACCTAGTACGTATTATAAAAACAAAAAATTGTAAAATATGCATGGATTTCGAAAAAACAAAAATAAAAGCCGTGGTTTTTGGCTCCAACGATATTCGAAACTCATCCCTAGATGTTAATCTATGATTCAGTGTTGCCAACCGTACCGTAATTATAAATAAATAAATAAAAATAAAAATAAAATGTTTATTAACGGTTTCCCATACAAAAAGTTATAGAGCATCACAATGTAAACAAAAAATCAACAATAAAATTACATAAACAGTTACCAATCCAGTTTCTTAATATAACCTTTGAAGAACCTCAGTGAATTGTTAAAAAAATCGAGTTCACCACACTTTTCATTAGCTAATCTGCAAAACCTAGATATAGAACTATTCATTCCATAATTAGTTCTATGAAATGGTATAAAGAATAGATCATTATCCCTCATTACACGCTGGGGTACATGCAAAGGTATTAATGAAAGTAGCTCAGGTGATTTAATAATATTATTAACAATTTTAAATAAGGTGGACACATCTAACTGAGCTCGCCGTTTCTTAAGAGTGTCCATACTAAGTAATTTTTCAATATCTGGATAATTAATTTGTTCATTAGATATGCCCAATTTAAAAGCTATAAATCGGAGAAACCTTTTTTGAACTTTGTCCAAAGACTCGATATAGAATTGATAATGCGGAGACCACACCGGACTTGCATACTCAAGAATAGATCGTACAAATGAATAGTATAAAGTTTGAAAGCAATTTATGTCATCAAAATCCTTCAAGGTACGAGTAATAAATCCCAACATCTTCATGGCCTTATTTCTAATATGATTGATATGATAATCAAACCTTAGTTCATTATCTATATATATTCCTAAGTCTTTTATTTGGTTAACTCTTTCCAACTGTTCATTGTTTATTAAGTAATTAAAAGTAATTGCATTCTTCTTTCTTGAAATTGTAAGAATTTTACATTTGTTAACATTCAACTCCATGCCATTTCTATCACACCAGGCTGAGAGTGAGTCTAAGTCATTCTGCAGCTTCAAACAGTCATCAACGCTATAACAACATTAAACACTTTCAAGTCATCAGCATAAAGTACATACTTACTAGACCTGAATTCAGTCACAATATCATTAATGAAAACATTGAAAAATAAAGGAGACAAATGTGATCCCTGCGGGACACCCGAGGTAGCAAAAACTTCATCCGAATAAAAATTCTTGATCTTCACAATTTGACGTCGATTGCACAAGTAATCCTTCATCCACATCAGCAATTCACCATACACCCCAATTGACTCCAGCTTTCCAATGAGAATATCATGATTAACTCTGTCGAATGCCTTGGAGAAATCAGTATACACCACATCAACTTGATGTCGTTCCTCCAAAACACCCAACAAGAATTCCTCATAAACTAACAAATTTGACGTTGTGGAACGACCTTCCATAAAACCATGCTGTGCCGTTGAAACAGCATTACCAAGCAGACGTGATATTTGCTTTGATACAATACATTCAAACACTTTTGCCATTATACACATTTTTGCGATAATTGTCAATAATAGACTTGTCACCATTTTTAAAGATAGGCGTTATATAAGTTATCTTCCAAAGATCAGGATATGTGCCCGTGTTCAAAGAGAGCTTGAATATTCTCAACAACACATCAGATAAAACACACAAACAATTTTTAAAAAATGTTAGAGGCAAAGTATCCAATCCTGGTCCTAATTTAGACTTTAAGTTTGTTATACAATTAAAAATATCCATTATATCTATATCACATCTGTTTAAATCTAATTTATTATCATCTTGTATTATAGGAATATCACAATTATTGCTGACAAAGACAGATCCAAAATGCTCAGAAAATAATCGTGCTATTTCCTGAGGATCATTGGAGGTACAATTTTTATATGTCATGGAGCATGGCAATTCCATATTTTTTTGTTTCAAATGTATATACTTCCAAAATTCTTTACTATCTTGCTTGATATTATCTTGAATTTTATTTATATGATTTTTATAAAACATCTTATACAGTGTTTTACTCTGTTGACGAAGATTACTAAACTTTATATAATCGCTGTAGAAGTGTGTTTGTTTCCACTCTCTGTGCATAATTTTCTTGTTAATAATTGCATTTTTCAGCTCCATACTGTACCAGTCTGGAAACTTTTTATTTTTTGCTTTTAATTTCGGAACATAAATCTCAATACAAGTGAAAACAACATTATAAAAAGCATTTAAGGCCTGATTAATATCCTGAGCATTAAGAACCTGGTCCCAATCTACATTTGATAGAAAATGATTTATCTCAATATAATTTGCTAATTTAAAGTTAAAATATTTATATTCAAATAACATATTTGGCATTTCATTCTTATCTACTGGTAAATTAAAATAAATATATATTGAATATATATATTATGATACATATGTATTATAATGTCAGCCCTATGAACCATGTACCATCCTTACCTTTTATTAAAGGCACATTGTACTCAAGGCCTTTAAACTCTAGTTAAAATACCTTACATTGTACCATCATTTTATTTTCTACGCCCTAATTTTTTTCTCACGAAATAAAACGGCTTCTTAAAAATTTTAATTTTTGATTACGTCATAATTTTTAAAATTATAATGTAACATGGAAATATGACATAAATATTCACATCTCACAACGCCGCACAGTTGTGCTTAATCTGCTCATCCTTATACCCTAGTAAATTTCCACTTATATGCTTTTGAAAAAACGTATTTATTGAAAGTCCATGGTTTTTTTCCCAGACTTCCAGTGTTGCCAGCAACGGCTTTTCGACCTAAAGCACCAGCCACGGCTTTAGTGTACTACCGAGTAAAATTTTTTTTTCTTGTAATGTCTTTTTAATATCCATTTTCCAAATCTCCCTAGAAATGGTTATGTAATATTATATAACGTCTCTTTAAAAAAAAATAATAAAAGTATCGAAAGTAAATTCAGTTCTAATAAAAGTATATTACAGTAAAAAAAGAAAATAATATTACGTCTGACACAGCTGTAGTTCCTAAAAACACGGCAATTTTCCCTAATTTGTACGGCTTTTTTTATTTTCTATTGGTTGGCCACACTGCAGTCTTTGTCTTCCCACCATATTCAAAGTCTACGACAGAATTTTTGGTTGCAACTTTTGATACTTTAAAACACAATTTCCTAGTTTTGCGTTAGTTGTGTATTAAATATGTCCGCGAAATTAAATATGCACGATGAAGTAAAAATAGTATTAATAGCAGGTAACAATTTTAAAAGCTACAAGGAGACTGCTGATATTTTTAACGGAAGACACCCGGATAAGACTATATATCCCTCAACAGTTGAAAAAATAATTACCAACTTTAAGAACTCAGGTGAAGTTGAACACGCTTTAAAGGATAAAAATCGGAAATGAAATAGGCAGTCAAGAAACCTAAATACAACTATAATCTTTGTAACAGTGAAATGTGTAAAATATTATCATCCACTCTACCAAGAATAAATGAAAATTTGGTTTTTCGAAGCATATGTTTGAAGCCAAAGAATATTCACATTTTCAAAAGCCAGCTGATTACAATTTAAAAGCATTTTTACTTATGTTTCAGAATTCAAGCAAAGATTTAAGATGACTTTTTAACACAAATTGTACTCCTTCATTTTCTAGTTTAATTACAGAGTGAAAAGTTGTACTTATTTTTGTAATTTAAACTCCTGGGCAGTAGTTGTTTCAGTGCCAATCTAATAATATGGTACAATATATATATATATATATATATATATATATATATATATATATATATACAATGTGTCCCAAATTTGGCTTACATGCATTGCTATCTCGTAAACCGCTATAGCTACAGGGTGGGTTAAATTAGGAAAGTTTTAGAGAATTTTATTACAAATTTGATGACGTTTTGAAGTTTAGGATATCTTTTGTGGTTTTCAAGATAATTGGGAAAAATCAAAATGGTGCATTTTCAACTTTTGCCCGTAGCTTCTAAACGACTCGTATTATGGTTTTATGGTTTATACATTATTAGGGCACTTTTATTAGAGGAACATTATGCAGATAAAACGAAGTTTCTAGCTTCAATTGTTTTTGAGATATTGGCATCAACTTTTTATTTTCTTACCGACGCCATATTGGATTATTGTATTTTTGGAAAGATCTTTTTAAGAGCTTTCCAATGATGTATAACAAGGTAAGATTATTATTTTTCTTGAGCTCTAAAAACCAAAATAATTGTTTTTTTTTAAGTAGGCTTTGATTACGCATGGCAGCCATAATGAAACAAAAGAATGCCGCATGTCAACAATCATTTTGTGTTCCTGAATAGTACTTGTTATCATTTTCTCATTGTGCCGAGTTTTTACAAAGTTTATTTGAGTTTCTTATACTACTTAATATGGAGGGTAATTATTCCAACGAAGAGAATTTGGATATGATAGAACTTTATTTTAAAGCAAATAGAAATACACAAGCAGCTGCGCGTTCATACGAAGAACAATTTCCAGACCGACATCAACCAAGCCAAAGGCATTTCAGATTTCTAATTGTTAACCTGTTAGCCTACGGGTCTTTTTTGAAACCGAAACCAAAGACCTATTCAATAGATAATGAAGCAAGAAACGCAGCTATAATAGAAAGTGTCAGGGACAACCCAACAATCTCAGTAAGAAAGATTGAAGAACAAACGGCAATTCCTAAATCAACCGTCCAACGAGTCTTGAAAAAACTTCACTTTCATCCCTATAAACCTATTATTGTACAGGGTCTTCAGATAAATGATTTTGCTAGAAGAATCACGTTTAGTGAATGGTTCATCAACAAATGCCAGCAAATACCCAACTTTCATTCTAAAGTACTTTGGACAGATGAAACACGATTTACAAACTGTGGAATTTTCAATAAACATAATATTCATTACTGGGGCACCGAGAATCCTCATAATTTAGAAGAAAGACGTTTACAAACAAAATTTGGGTTCAATGTGTGGTGTGGCATTATAGGTAATTCCAAACAATGCACTTCTGCTTTAAATCACTCATAACAATTTGTATTTTAGATAACCGTTTGATTGGGCCGTTCATTTTCCAAGAAAATTTATCGGGTAACAGATATTTGCAACTATTACGGTAACAAATTATTCCAGAAGTTATAAATTCTGTTCCCCCAAACGACCTGCAAAATATTTGGTTCCAACAAGATGGCTGTCCGGCTCACGGTACCAGAGAGGTGATGGCGGTCCTCAGAAATACTTTCGGGGAAAATATTATCGCTAATAATGGCCCTGTTGCTTGGCCGGCAAGGTCACCGGATATTACTCCTCCCGATTTTTATTTATGGGGATACGCAAAAAATGAGGTCTACGAATTTTCTCCGCCAGAAAGTCTCAGAGAGCTAGAAGACAAGAGTCCGAGATGTTTTTGCTAATATTAACAGGAACACCTTAAGAAGGGTTACACGGAAGGTATTGGAGAAATGTCAAAAATGTGTGGAAAATGGAGGGAGGCATGTGGTGTAACTTATATTTTTTTATGTGTTAATTTAAATTTAGTTTAGGTATTTTCAATAGTGTGATAGTTACATTTTAGTCACTAGGTATTCACTGTTAGTATAATATCTTAGTTGAAAATCTGAAACATCGATGGTTGAATTAATATTTTTACCCATAAGCTAACAAGTTTACAATTAGAAATCTGAAATGCCCTTGGCTTGGTTGATGTCGGTCTGGAAATTGTTCTTCGTATGAACGCGCAGCTGCTTGTGTATTTCTATTTGCTTTAAAATAAAGTTCTATCATATCCAAATTCTCTTCGTTGGAATAATTACCCTCCATTTTAAGTAGTATAAGAAACTCAAATAAACTTTGTAAAAACTCGGCACAATGAGAAAATGATAACAAGTACTATTCAGGAACACAAAATGATTGTTGACATGCGGCATTCTTTTGTTTCATTATGGCCGCCATGCGTAATCAAAGCCTACTTAAAAAAAACAATTATTTTGGTTTTTAGAGCTCAAGAAAAATAATAATCTTACCTTGTTATACATCATTGGAAAGCTCTTAAAAGATCTTTCCAAAAATACAATAATCCAATATGGCGTCGGTAAGAAAATAAAAAGTTGATGCCAATATCTCAAAAACAATTGAAGCTAGAAACTTCGTTTTACCTGCATAATTTTCCTCTAATAAAAGTGCTTTAATAATGTATAAACCATAAAACCATAATACGAGTCGTTTAGAAGCTACGGGCAAAAGTTGAAAATGCACCATTTTGATTTTTCCCAATTATCTTGAAAACCACAAAAGATATCCTAAACTTCAAAACGTCATCAAATTTGTAATAAAATTCTCTAAAACTTTCCTAATTTAACCCACCCTGTAGCTATAGCGGTTTACGAGATATATATGCATGTAAGCCAAATTTGGGACACATTGTATATATATATACATATATATATATATATATATATATATATATATATATATATATATATACACATATATATACATAAGAACACAGAAGTATGATATTATGTAACTTAATCATTTTTTTGTTAGCTCATTTAAATATTTGTAATGTTTTACTGTTGCCTATTATTATCGTCAAGAACTTTTGTTAAATTCATGAATCCAGTTTTTTTTTCATAGAACTCCAATATTACAAATGTATTTAAATTACGTGTGAATTGTTTAAATATGATACAAATTTTGTAATTTTATAAGTTTGTTTTAGTTTCAAATAAAAATGTATTTTTAAGTAGCATACTTTTTTTTTAGGAACATTTATAATTTACTATTAAAGTTGTGTATACAATATATAAAAAGTACCTAGAGTTAAATATATTAGAAATCCTAGAACTAAATGTCTTCATAAGTTATGGTCATTATATCCCTAGTTCGGAGAATGCTTTTCGGAATCATATTTTGTGAGTTAACTGGTTGAAGGTTTTCAACAATGACATTCTCAAATGGAAGGTCGAATGCCCTTATTTGCGCTGTGACCTCGGTGTTGCTGTGCATAGCAATTTTACTGGGTTTAGCTGAAAAAAACAACTGCCTTAATCTTTAGATTTATTTATAATGTGCATTCAAACTCTTGTACAGAATTTTTTGTTATAAATGGATCTCCCCATTAACGTCATATTGTCTATTGTATGTCCATTAAATGGGTCTCTTCTTGTAGATTATACCTGGTTTGATACCTTTATCTTTAAGAACACCCGAGCAATTTTACAAAAAACCCTGTTATAACAAGCAATGCTTTCCTATTTATTGCACTAAGTTGAAATATTTCAACCAATGTTTAAAGAATGTTTTCCGTCTCTCATAAATTGCCTATCTTTAAAGATAAAGGTTTCAAACCTGGTATATTTATAATCAGCAAGAGGCCCATTTGATGGACGTACAATACACAGGGTGTATCATTAAACATTTGTACAATTTGAAGACATTTGTGTAATTAACTTTTTTTTGATAACTATAATAGCATGAAAGTTAATCGTGATGTGTTAAGAACTAAAAATCCTGTACCTGGCAGAGAAGCAATGAGAAACAAAAATCTTTCTCTCAAAAAAGATGCGGCTTCTTTTTCTTCAGGGGAAAGAAAAGTGCTTCCATTTTCAACATTTCCTTCTGATGTCTCCATTTTCGTTTCACAAAAATTTGAGCATCATTAACAAAAAAAACAATTTTATGGATTTCAATTTTTCATTTTATTAATTAGGTTAGGTCAATAACCAGGATTGCCAACCAAAACAAACTTACACTTCATAAAATTACAAAATAAATTAGGTAATGAAATAGTACACCCTTCTATTTAACAACTATATACAAACACTACACTAGGTACTTCTGGCACTGGGGAAAATTAAATATTAAATCCTAAATCTCTCATGCATTTTTTGTGAGCCTCGATGAGATCGCCACAATTCTCCTCGCCTTTTTCAATTATGCTAAAAATAGTAATTATTTATTTCTTTTAAATCAAATAACTGAAGTAGATTATTTAATTTACCACTGATCTCTAACTTTCTTCGTTTCTGGACATGCACAGCATGGTTTCAGTTTTTTGGGAGCCTCAGAAGACGTTTCCTCTTTTTGGGACACTGAAGCGGCCTCCACTTTTTCGCTAACGTTGCCCATATCTGAAAGTGCTACACAATTTTGTATTTGGATCTTAAATTTTCCAGAGAAAATACTATAGTGTTTACCTTTTTATTAAATGTACGTGCACGAGTGACGAGTCTCTCGACCTCGTCCTTCACTTTGACAGATAGATAACCTTGATGTTATTTGTTTATGTAACGTTCCAAAATTTTACTCCAACGTTTGGGTCTGGACAGGAAGTAGCTTGGCTGGTTAAATAGGCGCTTATGGTCACATTCTCCGTATACAAATGAATCAGACCTAACGCATAGAACACAATGGAGCTTCCGTTTTCGTTTTACGTTAAAACTAACCTACAGAATCGAAACTTAAAAAGGAAGTACACATTTGAGGTATAAAAATGGGTTATAATGTTGACGTTGGAATTAAAAATATATAAATCAAACAACTCAGGTTTACAGTTTTGAACTAAACGAATAATAATTGCGGTTCGAATAATATCTAAAGCTACATTTACATTCAATTTCAACTCGAATTTGTTATGAAATTGGCTTGCTTGTCAAACGGCAATAGCATGGTGTCATTTACATTAGACAAAATTCGAAGTGCACTTCAAAGTTGACTTCAGATTGAAGCAAGGAGCTTGCCGATGGATGAAATTCAATAAATGTCAAATTTTTAGGTTATACTTTTTATTCTAATTAACAAAATTGTTAATAATTTTACACATCAAATTATTTAAAAATATAAATATTTTTTACCGTTTTAATGAAAAAAAAAACCTTTAATCGGATATTTTTGGGTTAATTCTGAAGGTATAGCCAAGACTAACGTAAACATAAACGCCTAAAACCACAACCAAAGAGCGTAAAAAAGTTACTAAACAATCTTCTTGCTCCAGTTTAATGTATTTTACATTAATATTTTGGAAAAATAATAAAATTAAATTACAAAATCTGATCAGCTGTTCAGGAATATCATTTTCAATGTAAATGCACTTCTACGAAATGTCAATTTCAACTTGGATTTTGAAGTGAATGTAAATGTAGCTTTAGATATGGCAGCAGCCTGGCAACATTAGTAAAAAGTAGAAGTATCGATAATGAAATTATTAGGAATCGAAACCAAGTATCGATACTGTACTAGTATTGTTCGTGTCCCTACTTGCGCTTGCACTTGATATGAAGGAAATTTATGAAAGTATATGATTTATTCTAGATGTAAAAAGCTATGATACATATAAGTGGTAGATATGTGGTGACCTAAAAACCATAGGACTGTTACAGGGTGGATCTACCACGTATTACTGATTTCTTTGGAACAGTAGAGTAATCACAACCATTACCAAGTAAAATAATGGCTTCAGAGAGATCAATTTATTGCAGGCCACCAACGTTAAGAAAGTACCTCTTAAACAAAATTCTCATAATCTTAATGGAAGGAATATTTGTCAGACCACAAATTAGAAAAATAGTAAGGGATGAAAGAAAAGGTTGATCAAAAATTAAATAATGTTGAATTAGCTGCGTCGAGGTCTCTTAAAAGAATTGTTTCGGAGTTTTTAGGAAACAAATTGTAGAACTACTTGCAAGTACTGCAAAATTTGGGGGTGGTTAGTGACAAGCGAGAGAGGTTCCACCAAGATATACCAACAAAGAGGCATTACTACCAAGGCAGATGGAATCCAGCAATGATGGGGGATTATTGTTGGTTTCTTAGGAGAGAAAGCGATCAGGAATATTTTGTAAACAAGTTATCTACAAAAGATTTACCGTTTTCGTGTGTATTTTGAAAATAAAACCTGTTATTCCTAGAATATCTTTGTCTTTTTCTTGGTTTGAACTTATATATAAAATTTTGAAATAAAATACACTTATTTATTTATTTATTCACACAATACATACAGAGTAATAAGTTGTAACTAAAGATAATCAAAATCAATCCTTGGTGCTTCTAACTATATAGTTTTAGTTCCTCATAAACCTATCAGTAAAGCACTGGTGCATGCCATAATTAGTTCGATGATACATATTTTGAAAGAGGTTCCTAGATCTTGTTCGCTTTTAAGGCATGCGAAAATATATTTTAGACAGTAGATGGCTGCAATCAATTGTACCATTTAGAAGCTTATGCAAAAATCATGCTAAAGCATTATGCCTTCGTTTTTGTAGGCTTTCAATTCCAGCAAGTTGAATGCGTGTTGCATAAGTTAGGTCCTTGTACGGAAATCTTAACTTAAATAAAAGAAACTTAACATATTTATTTTGGAGCATTTCCAATCGGTGTATGTGACAGTTATAACTAGGACACCAAATAACACTGTTATACTCTAAAATACTTCGCACCAAACAATTATACAATGACTTAAGGGCCCTAACATCATGTGCGAGGAAAAAAACCTAACATCCTAGAAGCTTTCATTAAAATTGTGTCAATGTGTTTGTTAAAGCTAAGATTCCCATTAAAAGTAACACCCAAATCGTTAAAACTATGTACAGATTCCAAGACAGTATTTCTAATGGAATATGGATATTCCAATAGACATTTACACTTGTAAAAACGCATAATCTTACACTTAGACACATTAATTTGTAAAAAATTTAAGTCACACCATTTAGCTAAATTATTGAGGTCATTCTGGACAGCCACACAGTCCTCAAAGCTTCTCACAGCGTAAAACAACTTTACGTCGTCGGCATATAAAAGATACTCACACTTCTCAAAGACAGATGTAATGTCATTTATAAACAGTAAAAACAATACTGGCCCTAAATGCATGCATGCCCTAGGGCACTCCCGACGTCACGTTTACCTCCCCGGATGCTACACTGCCAAGTCTTACGCACTGTTTGCGGTTCCTGAGGTGTGAGTCTATCTACTGAATGTATGATCCAGTTACGCCCACAGCAGAAAGCTTTGCTATAAGTAGTTCAGGGCATGCTTAATAGTCTCAAGAGTTCTTCTGTTATGATGGATTCGAAAATCTTGGACATGGTTGGTAACAATGAAATTCCACAATAATTCTGAATTTCCTTTTTCGACCCAGACTTAAAAATAGGAACCACCCAAGAATGCTTCCACAGGCCTGGAAATTTTCCCTGATCGAATGAACGTTAGAGCATCCCAGTTGATTGATTCTAATAATCTAATAATTTTTGTTATTAATTTATTATTTCGCTATTCGCCAAAATTTATTGTTTAGTTTATAGCCGCATTGGTAGAACAGACTCTGGTCTACAGAAGTCTGAAATGCGTGCCTTTATTTACCTTATTTTTCTGATTTTCAATTTTATATTTGTATATGTATACATATGGTAAATAATATACGTTATTATTATTAATAACTTAATAATTTGATAAAGAAAATTTCAAGATTATAAAAAATGAGGTGGAGATATGGTGCTATGTCACACTATATACCCTGTATATTCCAGTTTTACACGTTATTTTTCCAGACCTCTTGAAATAACAAAATTAAGTTTCTTCGATCACCTGCTATGATATTCTTTCGTGATGTTAATTACTAATTAATCATAAATTCTGATTATGTAAAAAGATATCGTCATATTTCACTACTAAACGTTTCTACACTAAGCTCTAACTATAGGAAGAGTTAAAAATAAGACTTGGTTACATAACACGAAGTATATTTATACACTTAAAAAAATAACTAAACTTAATTCTAAAATAATAAAGTGAATTAAATACAAAAACAACCAAATAACGTAATCAGTCATTCCACTGTTAAATCAAAACTTTCCTTAAAACATATATACACTTACGAGTAGTACAACGATTTTGTATCGTTTTAATAATACGAACATACAAAAATACACTAAAAGAAAAACGAAACAAAACACACAAAATGAAAAAACGATTGCTTAGTTGCCATTGTTTCTCAAAACTGAACGAATGTTTCCAGATATATTTCTTAAAATTATGAACGTATGCTAAATTAGTAAACTGTGTACAAGATTTTCCAAATTTGAATAAACGCATGGGGATCTCAAAAGCCGTAAGAGATACGAAGTCGGTTAAAATTGCGTATTTGTGGACTGAAATATTTGCTGCTTACAAATTTAAGAAAATCGAAGTACTTTCGGAAATACACCAAAAAAAAAAACCGAAAAACGATTTTTTTCTTTTTCTCCTGTCCCTATTTACAAACATTCTAACAATAGCACTTTTTGACCTTTATATCCTGACGTAGTCAAACTTAAAATCCGACACCTCTTCTTTGGGGAACCATCATCAACTTCATTTTTTATTTAATACGGCCTTGGATTTTTAACCTCTCTTTTAAATAATCCATGACGTTCCCAAATCAACAAAGTGATACAAAATATACTATGCTGACGTTTCGATTTATAAATTACATCATCATTGCTCTGTTCTTTTAGTGGGGTGTTAAATTTCACGTAAGATATTTTTTTTAATAATTATAACATAAATTTATTGCTGTTTTACTTAGATCCAAATTATATATATATATATGCAGTGACCAGCAAAGGGTTTGCAACAACTGGCAATTTTATGCTTGATAAAAGTTGGTGCTTAAAGAAAAACTAATTTTGACTACGTCAAATCTGAGGTCGGATGTACAGGGTTTTTTTTATATATTGCCACCCCCCTTATCTTTTTTATTTGACATTTTAGAAAAATGTGTCCCAAATAAAAGTTTAATGGTTTCAAATGAATTTTTATGAAAACATTTTTTTCATATACAGGGTGTTACAGAAAATCTGGGCGTGGTCCAAGTTTCTTATTTCAAATAGGTACCCCATTTTTTTATTGAATTTTCGGATTCTCCTGAGAATTTTACACATTTTTTATAAGGGATATTCTATACTTAAATCTAAAGCCTAAAGAGATATTGTTATTTTTTGAAAACTATTATGTAAAACAGGTAAACATTTTTCTGGTCGTAAACTGGTCATTGACGGTGATCTGTCGTTCTGTCAATTCATTGAAAAGATGCCTTACACTGACGAAGAAAGATGTGATATTCTTCGCATTTTCTACAAGAATAATAATAATGCTTGCGCGGCAAGAAGAGAATATCAGCGGCTTTTCCCCATGCGAGCTATTCCATCTCGAAAAACTTTCAAAAATATTGAACTTAGCTTTCGAAATCGAATGACTGTTAAAAGAAAAAAACGTACTGCGGTTATTAATGAGGAGGAGGAATTAAATATTTTATTATTTTTTCAAGGTAGGTTAATAGAAATTACCCACAGGATATAAAGTAACTTACGCAAATATTATTTATTTTCAGAAAATCCAAATGCAGCCTTAAAAGACGCATCA
>JAUTXW010005170.1:675000-971543 GCA_030620095.1 Kuschelorhynchus macadamiae
TTTTATGAAAGTTGTATGACAAGAAAAAAAGACTACAATTTAAAAATATTTTCAATTATACTGGGTATTTCACAAAAGTGAGGTACCTAAGAATCAACTTTTTACTTCCCTCGTAAAAAAGGTAGTATTGTAATCGTGAAAAAATCACTCTACGAGATTTTTTCAGATATTCTTCTTTTAGGGTCCCTAGATGGCGAAAAACATTCTCAATTCCGTCGATCGGTCTGCCTGTTCGCAGCGTAGCTTAAAAACTATTTATCCGATCGACTTCAAATTGTGGTCAAAAATTAAGGGTCAATTTTGGTACTAATCCAAGATGGCGGCTTAGTAAAATATTTAAAAATTCAGCCTGAAAAACTGCTTAATGGTTTGATTTCAAATTGTGTGTCACAACTAATTGCGGTATGGGTAGCAACTAGTAAAATTCTGGTACTAATTCAAGGTGGCCGAACAAAATGGCGGCCAAATAAAAAGTATGTAATCGTGAAAAAATCACCCTCTCAGGTTTTACAGGTATCTCGAAAAAAATCAGTTATTATTGGTTTGGCAGAACGTGTTGTACAGGGTGTCCGGATTTAATAATAATAATAATAATAATAATAATTTTTTGTGAAACTCATGAAGCCGTAAACATAATTTTCATAGCCTTCTTCGTTTATGAGATACAGGGCGAAATAGAAAATTTTGCATTTTCGGACCCCCCCTCGTATCTCGGTTATCCTTTAACTTAACGCAAAGGGAAAAATTGCTGCTTATGCAGTTTTTTATGCTGGATCGTGGGACACCCTGTATATTTGTCCAGAAATTGATTTGTCCTTTTAAAAGCTTCTCAAAAATATATAATAGTATGGGTCTATTTTAATAAACAACAACAAAAATCCTAATTTTTATAATTATCATCCAAAATTTTGCAGTAGGCCATGCAAAACAATGCTGCCTTTTATTTAAAGTCGTTAACAATATCTACATCCTAACAATAAATGAAAATAAATATGTAATTAAATCTATTTATCAAAATATGTATTGATAATTTCGCACCAAAAAAGTACCACCTACCTAGATTTATGTAACACAAGAACAAAACAGTAATAAATTATTATGTAACAAGCCTTTCAGCAAAAATCAACTGTCTTATAAGAACTACAGTAACCAAGGAAATCAAAAGAACTGTTCAAACTGATTTCCATTTTGTTCTATGCATGCTTCGCACAATTTTCGTATTCGTTTTAGGGAATTAAGCAAAATAACGGGATGATTTTGTAAATAGCGAAAATTTTCTCTTCTTGCATTTCCTAAATCTTGGACATTATCATAGTGGTCTTTGTAAATTCTATTTTCCAGATATCCCCATAGAAAGAAATCTAAAATCGACAAATCTGGGGACCTAGGGGGCCATCTTATAGGTCCATTTGTTCCGATCCATTGATCGGTAAAATTATTGTCCAGAAATAATCTCGTCATTCCAGAATTGTGTGCAGGAGCACCGTCCTGTTGAAAATAAATTTCGTTAATTTGCGCTAGAGGAACATCGTCAAGTAATTCAGGTATAGCCGCCTCTAAAATTTCTATATAACGATTGGCTGTTAGATTTCCCTCAAATATATAAAATTTTATATGTTTTTCTAATATGAAGCGGGACACATTTAGACCAAACCTGCCCTGCTGTCTTCTGGAAAATATTTGGTGTTGATTTTCCTGGGACCAGAATCTACTATTGTGCCTATTGAGTATACCAGAATTACTGAAATGTGCTTCGTCTGACCATATAACCTTCCTTTCAAAATCTCTAACCATATCGCATCTTTCTCGAAACCAATTGCAGAGGACTACCCGACGCTCTGCATCCCCTGGCTGTAAGTGCTGCACGAGCCTAAATTTGTATGGGTAAAAATTAAGCAATAGTATTTCAACATACCTAAAAATTAACTATTTACCAGTTAAAATACATCTCAGAAGCCGCTTCAACATTTTCATTACTTAATATAAAACAAGCTAACATATCGTACTTTTTATAATGTTCGAAAGTTTGGTTTTCTTCCATAATAATACAAATATATTTTTACACAATAAATAAATACAAAAAACTAGCGCTATATTTTATATACGCGTATAAAATTGGGAAATGTCATTTGCTTCAAAGAAAACGAATCGTTTCGCATGGCAAAATTTGGGATAATAATTATAAAAATTAAGATTTTTGTTGTTGTTTATTAAAATAGACCCATACTATTATATATTTTTGAGAAGCTTTTAAAAGGACAAATCAATTTCTGGACAAATATACAGGGTATCCCATTTAAAAAAACACAACTTTGGGTCATATCTAAAAAATAACAACTCAAATGAAAAATATGACTACGTCACTGGATCCAGCGTAAAAAAACTGCATAAGCAGCAATTTTTCCCTTTGCGTTAAGTTAAAGGATAACCGAGATACGAGGGGGGTCCCAAAATGCAAAATTTTCTATTTCGCCCTGTATCTCATAAACGAATAAGGCTATGAAAATTTTGTTTACGGCTTCATGAGTCTCACAAAAAATTAGCTCAGGTTCGTGAAAACCGCAAGGTGCTATCTTTAAAAATAAGCGAGATAACCTGCTTTTGCAACCAAATCCGGACACCCTGTACAACTCACGGATTTTGAATACCGAGCAGTTGCCATCAATAAAGCAAAACAAGCACTTTTGGGGAAAGGTTATCCGCTAAAACTCATCAATAAATTTTTTAGTGAAGGAATACAATTATTTAACTAAATAAAAAAGAGCACAAACCATCAATCAAATTTATATCGTTACTCTTTATAAATCGACTCTCACAACAATTCCAATATCTTTTCGAAAAGCATAACTTAAAAGTATGCCACAAGGGATACAAGTTATTTTTTAGTGGTATATATTCAAAAATAAAAAAAATTATTTATGAAATTCCATGTAATTATTGTAACGGGGTTTATGTTGGACAACCAGGACAGTATCTGGAGAACAGAAGACTAAAAGGGCATAAGTCCGATAAAGGAAATATTATTGCGTTGACATCACACGAGAAATCGTAAAAACATTCTTTCAATTTTGACGAGACTAAAAGATTACAGTATGAACCAAACAAAAAGAAACGAGAGTTACTCGAAATGGTAGCAAAATCCAAAAAAAACACCAATGTTATAAAAGACAAAAAAGATCTAAAGAATTTAAGTAAAACCTACTTATCAGTTCTATAGTTCTTACATATTAGTAGTATTGAATATCATTTTATTTAATCGGTTGTATTTTATAAATTGTTCGTCAAATATGTTATAGTGAAAATCCTAAAAATTTAGTGCATTCTGAATATTTAATAATACTTCCATCCTCCATCAAATAAAATACTATTTATTTTGTTGTTTCTGTCCTATCCTTATTTGTTAAAATTCATTTTATATTCTTCCATATTAGTTTTTGATTAAATGTAGCAAATTTATCAAAATTATGTGTTTTTTTGGCTAACCTAATTTTCTTTTTTGTTAA
This sequence comes from Kuschelorhynchus macadamiae, assembly GCA_030620095.1. Classification (NCBI taxonomy): domain Eukaryota; kingdom Metazoa; phylum Arthropoda; class Insecta; order Coleoptera; family Curculionidae; genus Kuschelorhynchus; species Kuschelorhynchus macadamiae. The sequence goes on from JAUTXW010005170.1 coordinate 678,504, forward strand.
TTTCTTGAAATACTGAAATAAATCCTCATACAGCTATACCTTTTATTTCTTTTTCTTTAAATAATATTTGTCTCTTTATTTTAATTGATTTTACTATTTCTGTCGTAAACCATGATTATTTGTCATAGACTCAGGGGACCTTTAATTAAAAAAATGTTTCTTATATTTTTTATAGAAATAGTGCAACATAAACTGACTGGTAATTTGATTGTTGCAAAGATAGAAAAATAACAGTACTTAAGGTGAAATTAAAATCATTTGCAGAACGATATCTAAAGTAAATCTTATTGTTTAAAATGGTATTAAATTTTATATATTGAAGTGTTAAAACTTAAACCTTTATGATATTGTAGAATGGCTTATGGGTTTTAAATTTTATTTACAAAGTTAAATATTCAACGTATATGTAACATCCGGAAAAAATACTGTGTAGGGAAATACGTCATGTCTTGTTTTAGAAATATCGTGAAACTAATATAGAAAGAAAGCTTTCACGGCTTTTCAGACCATGTCAAATTGGATTCACTATCCGACGTTTCGCCTTCGATTGCATGAGGTATCTTCAGGGATCTTTACTCCACGAGAACTGGACACTGACTGAGCTCGGAGAGATTCAGGTGTGCTTTTATATTCGACTTGTGCTCGCCGATCCGTGACTCTGTGTTAAGGTCTATTGAAGTTTCTTGTATTGCAGCAGGGGCAGAATTTTCTCGGCCGCCAATATTTCACAATTTTGTAATATTCGCTTAATTTGGAGCTGTTGTACTACAGAGCAATTTCTTAGCATTTTTAGGCTTCAAAAGAGAGCAATCCGCTATTTGTTTGGTCTTAATAATAGAGCGCATTGCCAATACTATTTCAAAAAACATTAAATATTAACACTTCTTGCATTATTTATTTTAGAAACCATCTGTTTGATTAGAACACAAATAAGCACATTCCCTGAAAGGCCACAAAACGTATATCCTACCAGAATTACTTACAACGCCATAACACTTTACCATCATCTTCCAGAACATTGAAAAACAATTCCTATGTTTGCACTCTTCCGAAAAAAAACCAAAGCGTGCCTCATTGAAAGACCTTTTTACTGTATTACTGATTTTTATAATGAATAAGTCTAATTAAAATGTTTCTTGTTTGCTTGTTTACGTAAATCTCTTTGGGTGTCATGTTGCTGCATAGCATTTAAAAATATTTTATAAGGAATGAACTGTCTGATTAGTCCGTTAAAATAAATTATTTTTGTTACGTATTAGATTAAAGTTATACATTTTCTTTTTTCTAATACACTTTAATTACTATAATAATTCAGTACACTTTTTGTTTAACTTCACTTATTTTGCTTGTATAACGATAACAAAATGCGTAGTTTTAATTTCAATGTCATCGAAATTATTCACTTCGCATATGTATTGTTTATTTTTTTTTGTTAGGTCGCCTGGATTCAATAACCATTTTACGACAGTGTTACGAATATAACGAATGTTCTATTTAGAATTTATATATTTGCATTGACCTATCGAGAAATATGATTTTTTTCGAATAATATTTCGTTTTGTTTTTTTTTGTTTTAAGGTAAGGGTAAATTTCGCTTTGTCCATAAAGTTGTAACTATTTTCCTGTGACAATAAAGCATACTTAAACATTCTCTAATTTTTCGTTTATAAAATCCTCGACCTGATGCTAAAACCTTGGCTTCTTTTACATATAGCCAGTGGTATGCTGGTATTCAGCTACAGCAGATTGAACAGTTTGTTTCTTTTTAATACATTGTTCATGTTCCTTAAGTCTAGTTGATATTGAGCGTCCTGTTTTTTCCACATTTACTTCTCCACAGGAGCAAGGAATTTTATACACTCCTTCTGTTTGAAAAGGTACAATATCTTTCGGGGATGGCAAGCATTGTCCAATCTTCTTATGTGTGTTGAAGATTGCACGTATGTCAGACCGTAATCTTTATATTTTGTCTGTAGTGCCATGTATGTGGGGAAGAACAATACTATTTAACGGTGGCTCCTCATCATTCTCCTTTTACGAAGTTGGATTACTATATTTTTTAATTGAATGCATAATATCCTCAGTGCAATAGCCAGTCTCTCTTAGAGTTTCGATGTTCCCGATGTTATCTACACTACTCTTATTAAGTCAGCAAAAAAATTACACTACCGAAAACGTCTAACAAACTCAAATAACGTTTCAAAAGAAACCTGGTCCATCATCAATAACCTCAGAAACAAATCAAACCCTGTGACTCAGATCTTGCCAGGGGCTAATGATCTAAATGATTATTTTATTAATGTAAGCAAAAATATTACCTCTAGTATCTCGCCAAGTTTGGACCCTCTTTCGTTTCTCTCTCCTTCAAAAAATTTAGCTGATAGCTTTTTCTTAAGTCCCGTTAGCAACACTGAACTATTGAAGGTAATAAATAATATCAAAAGTAAATCTTCGTGTAGCACTGATGGCCTATCAATTAGAATATTCCTGAACTTGCCACTCCCAGTCATAGAGGCCCTTACAACATTAATAAATGAGTCCTTTATAAAAGGTGTATTCCCTGATTGTCTTAAAACAGCTATAATTATTCCACTTCATAAAGGCGGCGAAAAAACTAACTCTTGCAATTATTGCCCAATTGCACTACTACCAGTGCTTTCAAAAATCATCGAAAGGCTACTGAAGAATCGTCTTATGCCATTTCTCCTGAAACATCAGATAATATCTCTGGAGCAGTTCGGATTTCTACCCAACAAGTGCACCAGCGACGCTATGTTCACGTTGCTTAGAGGCGTCTACTTATCTCTCAACAACAACCACCCAACTGCCTCAGTTTTTTGTGACTATGCGAAAGCCTTTGATTGTGTTAGTCATGAAATTCTGATAAACAAACTAAATTTTTATGGAATTCGTGGGACTTCTTCAAATTGGTTCAAATCTTATCTTGGGAAAAGGCAACAACTTGTAAGGACTAATGGTTCCGATTCTGATTGTAAGTTGATTACAAGTGGAGTCCCACTAGGTTCAGTCTTGGGACCTATTCTTTTTTACATTAATGATATCACGAACCTTAAAATTAATGGAAGAATTTCCCTTTGTGCTGACGACACAAGCATAACTTGGAGTGATTTTGATACAACGTCTTTACACTCTAGTATCTCCAAAGATTTGGTTATAATTAAGGCTTGGTCTGATTCCAATATGCTTTGTTTTAATGTCGATAAAACGGTGGCGTTATCTTATAAGGGAACTTTACAACCACTTCAGATACATAACAGCAATATTGAATACGTAGAGTCGGTTAAATTCCTGGGTTTAAATATAAATAACAACCTAAAATGGTCTAATCATATTGACACCTTAACTAAAAAACTTTCTACCGCCTGCTTCGCCATTCGATCAGTTTCAAAAGAACTAGACGTTTCTTCTGCCAGACTTACTTATTTCTCTTTATTTGAATCCCACCTCCGCTATGGCCTTCCCTTTTGGGGCTGCTGTACCACCGAGCAATTTCGTAGTATTTTTATGCTTCAAAAAAGAGCCATTCGTTATTTGTTTGGTCTAAATAATAGAGCTCACTGCCAATACTATTTCAAAAAACATGAAATATTAACACTTCCTGCAATATTTAATTTGGAAACGGTATGTTTGCTGAGAAAACATATAAACACCCTCCCAGAAAGGCCACAACATGTATACCCTACCAGAAACTCTAGGCATGATATATATCTTCCCATTCCTTCCTCAGAATTAATAAAAAAATCAATTATTTACAACGCCATAAAACTTTACAACAATCTGCCAGTACATTTAAAATCTATCCCTATGCTTGCACAATTTCGAAAAAACACCAAAGCATACCTCATTGAGAGACCATTTTACAGCGTTAATGATTTTTACAGCGAGTAAGTCTCTTTAAATTGTCACTAAATTCGCTTGTTTACTTAAATCTTTTGTGAGTCATGTCCTAACTCGTAGCATAGAATTTTGAAAATCATCATATAGAGAAAAGAACTGTCGAACATTCACTTAAAACTTAATTATTTTTGTTAGGTATTGGATTAAAAACAAAATTTAATTCTTCTTTGTATACTACATTCTACACTAGTTCATTATACCTTCTGTTTAACATCACAATTATTTGTATAACTATAATAACATAGAGTTTAAGGTCTCATAGTTGCAATTTTGATTTCAATGTCATCGAAATTATTCACCTCGTACATGTGTGTTTGTTTACTTTTATAAGGTTATTAGGATTCATTAGCTGTTTTGCGACGTGTGTTTTACGATTTGGTAAATTGATAATTTACATTTTTATAAAGCATTAACCTATCGAAATTCTTTTCGATTAATGTTTTGATATGTCTTATTTTAGGTATATTTTGCTTTGTCCATAAAATTGTAAAATTTTTCTGCGGCAATAAAGCATACTTTTGTTTGTTTGTTTGTTAGAGTCTTGATCAGAAATCGAAATGGTTCTAAATACTAGCGAGTTAATAACCGATTCACACTGGTGCAGATATGTAGATGATTCCTTTGTTGTTTGGTCTCATAATCAGGATAATCTTCTCATATTTTTGGACCACCTTAATTCACAACCTCATAATAATGAATTCACAATGGAAATTAAATCTAATGGAACGAGTTTTTTTCTAGAGGTATTTGTCTAAAAAAAGGAAAATGGTACATTAGGACATTCTGTGTATAGAAAACCAACGCGACAGTACTAAAGAAATCGATTATTAACTCACTAGTCTTTAGAGCCATTTCGATTTCAGATCAAGTCTAACATTGGAAACATCGATACTAACCGAAGCTCTAAGAGGGGAGTGTCTATTGCACTGAAGATATTACGCGTTCAATTAAAAAATATAGTAATCTAACTCCGCGAAAGGAGAATGATGAGTAGCCACCATTAGGTAATGTTGTTCGTCCCTACTTATATCGCACTACAGGCAAAATAGACGATTACTTCGGCGGTCCAACATACGTACAATCTTCAATACACTTAAGAGGAATGGACAATGCTTGCGATCCCCAAAAGATCTTGTACTTTAAACATAAGGAGTGTATAAAATGCCTTAAAGAAACAGGACGCTCAATATTAACTAGACTTAAGGAACATAAACAATGTATTAAAAAGAAACAAATTGTTCAATCTGCTGTAGCTGGATACTAGCATACCACTGACGATATTCAGATCTCGTGGAGTAAAGATCACTGAAGACGCCACGTGCAATCGAAGGCGAAACGTAGGGTGGTACTTCCAATTTTACACAGTCGAATCCCAAGAACTATTTCTTAATAGTAAAACTATTTTTACTTTCACATTTTAGATAATATTAAACACGACTAACACTTTTTCTGTCCAATATTCTACCTAAACAATTTTCCAATACGTAAAGAATTTTCTTATAATCATAACTTTTGATTATATGAACATTTTGATCATGTGGCTTTTTGTCCACATCTTCAGAATATGCCTTTTAATGATATCTATTACTTACCTAACATTGATCTTAAAATTGATACATTTAATTTTTTTTTAACGGAACTATTCAATGTTCACGCTCCAATGAGAACTTCAAGAATAACAAAAAAAAGGGCACCGTGGTTAACTCCAAACACCAAATTTTGTATGTCTCTACGAAATAAAGCTTTGTCAAAATACAAAAAAAAAGAAAAACTCCGGAAAACTGGGCATCTTATAGGCAGCTTAGAAATTTTGTTAGCGCATCGGTGGCTAGTGAAAAGAAAGCGTACCTTGAGAGCAGGATCCGTAGAGATGGCCCAAAAGATATTTGAAAACTTATGAAGAAAATGGATATTTACTCAAGAAATAAGAATATAGTTTGTGACCACCTAGGCAGCGCGGATGACATAAATATTTTTTTTACAGGTGCAGCACAGTCCGGCGAATCTGATCCTGATGTTTTGAATTTCTATTGTAGCCATAAAAAGGCCTGTTGTTGATGAATTTCAGTTTAAATTAGCAACAGTCGAAGAGGTAAACAATGCTTTATTCTCAATTAAGACGGAGGCTGTTGGTTGTGATGGTATTGGGTTAGCAATGTTGATTCATTGTTGCCCTCACATCATTCCAGTAATTGTTCATTTAATTAATTTTTGCATTGAAAATAACACATTTCCTAAAACTTGGAAAATATCACATATTCTGCCACATCCCAAGGTCAATTCCCCAAGTGAGCTTAAGGACTTAAGACCGATAAGTATTCTGCCCACTCTTTGGGAAGTAATTGAGAGAGTGATGGATATCCAAATAAGAGAATATGTCGCCCAATTTAACATATTGCCCACAGTCCAGTCAGGATTCCGTAAAGACTACAGTTGTACTACTGCTCTACTTAAGGTGACAGACGATATCTTGGAGGCAGCAGAACGTGATGAGCTAACAGCGTTGGTCCTTTTGGACTACTCAAAAGCTTTTGACCGTCTAAACCATAGCCTTCTCCTAGGCATTCTTAATTATATTGGTTTCAGTGACAGCGCTCAGCTTCTTATTAAAGCATATCTTCATGGTAGAAGCCAGATGGTTAAATCCAATGGTAAGCTTTCTGGATCTTTGGAAGTTCTCTGTGGTGTGCCCCAAGGCGCGATACTGGGTCCATTTCTTTTCACTCTTTACACAAAAATTCGAAATAAATCCAGCAAAATCACAAATTTTGTTGTTTGGTTGGACACAGTCGCGAGATCAAAACCAGAATCTTCTTAAAATGAGTTTAAATGGTAAGATCTTGAATACTTGTAATACTGCTAAAAATGTAGGTCTCCTAATGGACACTAATCTTAGGTTCTCGAAGCATATAAATCTGTGTGTTAAGAAATCCACTGGTTGAGAATGAATGAAAGACGAGTGGTACATAGTCTAGTTTCATATAAGATAATTTGTAATAAATATCCTTGTTATTTATATAGCAAAGTACGATGCACATAACTTAGACCTGAGGCATAAAAACACCTTGACTGCGCCTATACATCGTACTTCGATGTATGAGCGGTCCTTTTGTTACCAAATATCAAAGATGTACAATAAAGTACTTGCTTATTTAAAAGATGCCTCAGGTTACAGGTTTAAAAAAGTAGTTAGAACAATAATTCATAATTTCTGTTAAACTTATTTTTGAATTTCTTATTATAATTTTTGCTTTTGTTTCTCTTTCTCTGCTCTCTTAAAGGGGTTGTTTTACAGGTTGTGAGCTAACTATATTCGATTAGAAAACCCTATTGATGGCCTGTATTTTTTATATGTTTTAAATTTTAGTCACTTAGACAAAACAATATCTTGTATAATAATTCATGTATACATGTATCTGCTGGTTGAGATAGGAAGCTTGGCTTCAACTCCGCCAATTGTAATTTAAATTTTCTTAAAATTACAATAAAACCATATTTATTTTTATTTATTTATTTATATTTCATTCCGGCTGTTCCTAAAACTAATAAGAATAATCATATCTTCGACCTCCCAATTACGTTTACCAGTTGAATCTATTTTTAGGCCTTCAACAATGAAATGGCACGCAACCATAGAAGAAAAGACTTCATTAAGACGGTTCATAATTTAGACACCATACTGTTATCTTTGGACAACACGAAAATGTAAGTAATTTGACTAATCGTTCGTAGTTTTGCTTTTATAAATAATTAAATTTTGTATCGCTAGTTCTTTTCTTTAATTTCGTAATCTGCCACACTCTTTCTCTTTTTGATAGCACAGAGTATGTATTTGTTTTAAGATAATATAAATCTACACTAAGTGGTTGATTGAAAGAGAGGCAGTAAAGTTAGTGTGCAAATCAGCGACTGCTCAGGGAGATTGGTTCGTTTTCTATTTATAAGGGCGCCAACAGTTCTATACCAGTTGACTGTTAACCGCTCTAGATATTATGAGTACCACTCCTCAGGAGCACTAAGATAAAATTGATTAAAGTTAATAGTAAAAAAAAAAACAAAAAAGCATATTCAACAAATAACGTTTATTAACAAGTTCAGTGCTCCCCGAAATATTTCCAGAGATATGTATCTCCTGTAGGTTATTTTATATAACATATTAAAGAAATTGGCCTTAATTGAAGTCTAAAAAAAAATGACAATTGACTGTGTAATGATCCTATGTTAATCAGTTTTCATACCTCATATGCTGAGAGAAAAATCTAAAGTATATTCAAATAAAGATTACTATCCAAATATTAGATCAACTGTGTAAAATGTTTTATGAAAATAGCTAAAGAATCACAAAACAACAAACTAAATGTTCAATAAAACCTGAAAATTAAGTAATACGGATGAGAAAAGAAATTTTCAATCAGCTAATGACAGGTAAAAATAATAGACTCCAAAATCTATAAATGTTTAACAGTAAAACTTTATCAAAAGATGCAAAATAATCAAGCAAATAATTAACTTCATTAATTCAAATACAATTAACAATAATAGAATAAAAGAAAAGAGTATTATGTGAATCTAAGAGCAAGCAAGTAACAAGAAAAATGTATATAACTAAGTTTCTAATCCAATCACCAATATTACCTAACAATTGTCACCATTGTTTTATATCAAAATACCTTTCTAAAGCAAGTAAATACAATAAATCATAAATATCATCACATATTCCAGTAGTGTTACCTGTCTATAACACTTCTTATATACCTTGTATAAACTAACTAGATCTTATAAGTCAAAATTTCAAGATGTGATCACACTTTACAACAACACTGTATCTTAAAGTATATTATACTATCAAATGTTGGCAGAAACCTATAGACTATTGTGTCATAAACTTATACTGTGATGTTCTGTATCTTAAATCCTACTGTACGATCAAATGTTGATTAAAACCTATAGATTATTGTGTCCTAAACTTATAATGTGATATTTGAGTATCAGCATGAGTTATAAAGTAAAAATAATCTTATTGACAACACCAATAATCATGGTTTATGCACACCAGCAGTAGTTAAAACTTTATATCAAAAAGTATACTCTACACTCAAAAGAAACAAAAAAAGTCATAAAGTTGATCAGCAATAAACAATAAAGTCGATTCAGCACAAGGGATGTTAAAATTAAGATACTTATCTAAGTGTCTATCAGCATCGGTGACTTAGATCAGCAGTCTATGATGTAAGTGTCATCGAAGACATTTCCAGCAGGAAAACTGGGTACGTACACACTTAAGTACTAGGTAACAGACTTCTGCTCCACTTACAATGACACATCTAGGTTCAAACCCTGGTTAGGAGAACAGGAACAAGAAGTAGAAGCGGACGGAGAAGAAGAAAAAATCCCTTATTTGATGGTAAAGGGTTTCTTAGTAGTCATTTCGTAAAGTCTGTCCCATCAAAAAGATATGGTAGGTGGTCAAGTGCAGTTAAATCCTCACAAGAGAGTAATAAAAGGTTCCTCAACCAAAAATATTAAGGTACAACTTAATTAAATATATATAGGAGCCTTCTTAACTAAGTTGCCGATGTAAATCCCAAAAGATGGCTTGGATTAAAACAGGATCAATTCGCCGACAAACTTTCACACTTAACCTTCAGATTCCAGAGGGACAAGAAGCTTAACCTACCTCGCCACCAGGTCAAGGCAGGAGTAGGGGGATGACATTTCGTCAGTGATGCCACTTTACTAAAATCAAACTGACCAAATCGTGACAATAGATCAGCTAATCCCTCAATCAATCAAAGTCCCCAATCACAGGAAAGAAAAAATATTTAAAGGAAAAGAAAGTAAAATTACTAATTGAACAAAACTAAGGCGCCATCTACACGACGAAGACTAGTGAATTGCCTCAATATGAAGCGGAAGATTTCGCTAGCAGAGACCGCGAGCACCTTACTACATCGATAGGAGACTTACAGTACCGGATTTACGGATTTTTATGCATTAAAATGTAGTGACGAAATTAAAATGTTACAATTTAGTTGATGAAGGAATCCGAAAAAAAAATACTTGTTGCATGTGTTACATAGGAAATCCAAAACATAGTGTCGATTCCTGATTAGCGGTCGCAGATATCACCAATGAATGCAAAACTGTTTTTTACTCCTACGTCCCAAATTTGAAGCACGTTGATACAGGGGCTTACGAGAAAAATGACCGAACTTTTGTGCCACACTGTATATTTCCGAGCCTCTTCGGGAACCCTTTACGCAAACGACATGTACAGATTCTAGTTGTAGGTCGATACTGATATTACTGAAATATGCATGAATACCTTACACATTTACTCTGTTCTATTTATAATAATTTAATTAGCTTTGCCCGCCGTAATCCGGGCCGCAACGTTAATGAGTAATAGGCCTGGTATATCCCACACAACTCCAGGTGTATTAATGTAATTGGCCAAACCAGAGAGGCGGCCACGAATGACAAATGAACCCTGGCACTTATAATCCAATTTTAACGTGTGCCTGGAGAACGGCGAATTATAAATTCTAAGCAGAAATTGATCCATATTTGTACAGGGTGTTTTTTACATAAAACGTCTAAGTACAGAACTTGTAGATTTAACCTAGTGCAGTTACCGAAAGCGATTTTTTTAGGAATGTTTAGTTTTGATGTCTAGTTTAACGCGTGGCCTCGAATTGTGGACTAGGTAAAGGTGAGGTAAATAAGGGAATAATAATAAGAAGAAAATTATATCATGTATTATAAATTCATTTTGCATCTGTGTATTAATCTAATTTGACAAAATAACTTAAACTACAATTAAAACTAAACTTAAAATTAGACAAACTAAAACCCAAAAAAATGATTTACTACTTTTAATTTTATACATTTAAGATGAGCACTTCACAAAGTTATACCTCGAAATTTTATTTCGTTCGTATTGACAACGTTTGCTTGTCAAAAAATCATGCCGCTTTCTCACTTCAGGATCACGTATTTTAGGCTTCTCAGAGACAGATCGAAATTTAATGTAGGTACCTGTTTGAAACTGCATCAATATGTTCAATGTTGTAATGGACTCAAGTTGTTGTGTTTGGTTAGCATTTGTGTCAGATTTATTTGTTTATCCATGCGTTGCCCTGCCTTTCCCGCCTTGGTGGGTGCCAGCTTAGCGGGCAAAACACTTTCGGTGGGTCTATTTTCCTTTGTCTGGTCGTGATCGTTTCGGTCGAGAAGTCCTTTCCCGCAGCGTCTTCGACCGTTAGGCTGCTCGTCCGATGCTTTATTATTATTATTATTATTATTATTATTATTATTATGTTATCGCAGCTCTCGCAGAGAAAAGGAAACAGAGATTTATAAGTGCTTTCTTTTTTATCTGGAAGCAAGCAAAATGCTATAGGAATGTAATGACCAATAATGCACTCACGTTAATTTCTGTCGAAAACACAACTATTTTCTTCTCTAAATTGTTCACAAATAAAAATTGTTTTGTAAATAAAATTTGTAAATGTTATATCTTATGTTGTGAATCTCTTGTTGGGTTCGTAGACATATGCCCAGGATCTTCGAAGATTTTTCTGACAAATCGTATTCTGCTTTACAGTACTGTTTTTGAAGGCGCACGTCCAAAACTTTTCATCACTTTTCAATGTTATCTTTAACGAAAGTTTTGCGTTTTCGAACATTAATAACGGTTTTCCTTGTTCGCTTAAACTCTGTAACACCGACCTATTTGTTTGATGCTTGCTAAAAGACATTTTAAACAGAACCAAAATAAAGTTAAAATTATCTGCAATTTAGGTTAAGGCAAAAATTGGTTTTAAAAATAGTTGTGAATGTTTTAACATTTAATGAGTATTGGTGCGAAATAGAATAAATATTGTAAGTTGCTGTTTTGAAGTAATAAATAATTTTATTTATAACTACATATGTAGTGTTGACATTACTGACTTTTTAAAATTTTGAATTTATCGCATTATTTAAAGTTTGACGCACGAATCTGAGGCTATGCAAAGAATGCAAGTATCTATGGAAACGATGCATTACTCATTGGTGATTGGCTAAAACTGTGCGTATCCCTAGAAATGGCCTGCTTTTGACAATCTTTCCCCTTTCGTCGCTGCTTCAGATCCATGCGACATACTTTACCTTTGCTTCCTCCTTCGATTTCCCTCACCCATTTTCCTACTCGTCTTCTCTTAGTTCTCTCATTCGTTTCGCCCACTTGCCTTCTCTCATTTCTCGCCTCATTTAATTAAGCAAAATATTTATGCAATATCTTTATTAAACTTTTTTTAAATACGTAATATCAAGAAGAATAGACAAGAAAATTAACAATAATTATTAAAGATTTTTTTTTGTTGAAATTAATGTTCAAATTTGACTTACTGTACGCCTTAATCGTTATTTTTAAGAGGCTGCCCTGATGATATTTTCACTCATTGAGGTTTCACTACTGCAAAATGTTAATTCTTGACCAGTGTCAGGTTCCCTAATGTCAACAGGACTTAGAGAAAGAAGAAAGTTTGAATTGCTACAGGAGAGCCATAGCAAAGTCGTTGTATATACAGTGAGAACAAGTGCAAGAATTTGAAAATCGCCTAGGATATTGTCAGGACATTGCTGATGATCAATTTCAACAATTTTTAAATTAATATTACATAATTTTGACATCTAGAGATTTATTATTTAATTTTAAGCTTTTTTTTAAATAAAACTGTACTTTTTTAATAAAACTGTTTTTTTATTCTTAATTCAGACATATGCAGATTATGATACATGAAATGTGATCAAAATTTTCCTTACAATTCGGAAATAAAATAAAAAATGGGACATTCTATTTATAAAAATTGTATATATGACATTAATTAAGAAAACGGCAATTTAAATTAAAAATCGACGAGTCCGAGCGTTACCTGATTTTTGAATGAATTTATTCCAATCTTTTTGTCATTACTAAGCATATATATATATATATATATATATATATATATATATATATATATATATAGAGTGTGTATCAGCCAAATGGAATAAATTCGATAATAAATAAATGGGGGCGTGTTCGGAAAAACGCTTGGACCCGTCGATTGGTATTTTTAGTTGCTCATTTTCTCCAATAAAAACTTTTTATACAGGGTGTGTCCTGTAACAGTGGTCGGTGCCAACTTTCTTATTTCAAATGCAACACCCCGGATATTATTTAATTTTTGGATTCTTTAGGAGATTCTAAACATATTTTATATTCAATGTCCTATACCTATCTTCAACTATTTCGGCAATATTAAGTGTTTTCAAATTTATTTTTATTTTATTTATTTCGAATTTATTATTGTTCATGAAAGTGGCTCTGGTTACTGAACTATTTATTTGATTACAAAAATTCGCTACAACACACTCAATACTTATTTACCATTTAGGTCTTCATATTTAAGAATGTAAGCAAAAACCATTTTAGCTTTCCTTTTTATTGATATGGAACAAAAAGAGCCAGTTTTGTTTACTTTTAAGTTTTGTTTACTTTTGTGTAAAATGACTGGCCTTTCTCTTTGCAAGACAGTAGTTGTCAGTGTCAGTGTCATAGTCTTTTGAATTTCGTTAACTGCATAATACATAATATCAGAAAAATGGTTCATTTAACAGAAATGCATAAAATAACAATTCTATAAATGATTGGTTATGGAGATAACACACGAACACAAGTGGAAGTTGCTCGCTTATTTCATGAAAAATTTCCAAATTTGCCGCATATATCCCAAGGGACAATTAGTAAAATAGAAAAGCAGTTTCGAGAGCTTGGACATGTGAGGCAGATAAAAAAAGCAGCTGCCAATTCAATAAATGATGATACTAAATTGGATATTATGCTTGAGTTTGAGGAAAACCCACATATTTCTAGTCGACAAGCCGCCGCAATGTTCGATATTAGCCATTCGTCGATTATTCGAACATTAAAAGAAAATAAAATGCATCCCTATAAAGTGATACCAACTCAAGAGCTCATGGAAGACGATTATGATAGGAGAACTTATTTTTGTGAACAAATGATGGCTATGTTAGATAACAATGTTATTCAATTAGAACATGTTTTGTTTTCGAATGAGTGCACCTTTACACTTCACGGTCATGTAAATCGTCAAAATTGCCGCTATTGGTCTAGGGAAAATCCTCACTGGATCAGCGAAGAACATACTCAATATCCTGAAAAGGTTAATGTTTGGGCAGGAATTGTTAGGGATCATATCATAGGCCCCTTTTTCATTGACGGCAATTTGAGTGGCGATAATTATTTAGCACTGCTCCAAAATAATGTCGTGCCAACTTTGACAAATTTGTATCCGGATCCAGCAAACCCACAAGTTCCAGCGAATATGATATGGTTTCAGCAAGATGGAGCACCGCCCCATTACCAAATTAATGTCCGGCAGTACCTCAACGGAATATTTCCAAATCGATGGATAGGGAGACGAGGATCGATAGAATGGCCAGCGCGATCCCCTGATCTGACTGCCATCTGACGCCATTAGACTTTTTCTTATGGGGACATTAAAAATGTTGTATACAAAACTAAACCCCTCGACTTAGCTGACTTAAGAAGACGAATAACGCTTGCGATTAGATCGGTCACGCCTGAGATGCTAAATAACGTTAGAAGAAATTTCTATTTAAGATTAGGAATTTGCCAAAACGTTCGCGGCGAGCATATTCTTAATATTGCCGAAATAGTTGAAGATGGGTATAGGACATTAAACATAAAATATGTTTAGAATCTCCTAAAGAATCCAAAAATTAAATAATATCCGGGGTGTTGCATTTGAAATAGGACACACCCTGTATAAAAAGTTTTTATTGGAGAAAATGAGCAACTAAAAATACCAATCGACGGGTCCAAGCGTTTTTCCGAACACGCCCCCATTTATTTATTATCGAATTTATTCCATTTGGCTGATACACACTGTATATATATATATATATATATATATATATATATATACAGGGTGTTCAGTTAAGGGCGTACACTATCTATATCTCAAGAACCCTTGACTGCAGCCAATTGGAAAAAAAAAATTCATGACTAAAATGGCAACGAGGAATCGTCCAAAAATATTTTTAACTTTGCAAATTGGCCGTAAGGGGGCGCAACTGTCAAAAGGAAAATACAAATTTAAAATTTGAGCAAAATTACTAAATTAAGATATAAGTTTTATAACGTCATTCGAAAGCTGAGTCAATTTTCTATGAATTCGCTTTAAGCCAAATTTTCATTGGATTAATAATAAGGGTGGGGGAAACAAATGTGTGTTGTCATATTTAAATCGCTATATCTTGTACACTTCTTAACCAATTTTAATGCACAAGGTGTCATATGAAAGATAATTTTTACATCTCTTAATGGACTTCTGCAGTGATATAAATTAGTTTTAAAAAAAGAAGTCAGATGGCGCTATCCAATGTGGTTAGAGTTTTCTTGAAATTTTTCTAAAATTTCAAATGGATCGGTATGCTTTACCTTATAAATTATAAAAGTGAATTATAAAATCTACATTTTGGCGAAAACCGCATATCGAAATCTTTATTCGTTTCGGAGTTGTTGCTAAATAACTGGTGATAAAAGAAGCAAAAACAAAAAAATCGAGTTTTATGAAGTTAGTATCTGACAAATAAATGATATTATGGAATTAATTAAAGCATGTTAAAGGTTTACTTAATAACCAGATTAAAAAATCTTAATTGAACTAATTGTAAGCAATGTCATACCATGAGGTATTGCGTTCTTATTTCTTATTTGCCTCCTTGTACTGTCACAGTAAGCCGTGAAAAACAACAGACACATTGCGCCTCGTTGTCATGGCAATAAAAGCAGTAACTGTCATTTTGGTTTGTTTATTGTCTTGTGAAAGAAAGTTTACTTCTTGTTTCCGTTACTAAAGTAAAAATGCCGTTTACAAATGAAGAGGCATTTGATATGTTAGGTGTGTATTTTGAGTGCTTTCGAAATGCAGCCAGAGCTTCAAGGGAGTATGCTTTGCAGTACCCTAATCGGACGCATCATTCCAGGCACGTGTTTACTCGTTTGGCAAGACGACTCAGAGAAACTGGCAGAGTTCAACCAACTTCGACTCAAATAAGGCATCGCAGAGTCAGAAATGAGACGAATATCATAAACGTTTTAGCTTATATCAATGTTGATCCACATGCTAGTATTCGCGAAATTTCTAGGGACTTGGGACTTTCAGTTGGCTCCATTCATAAAATTTTGATGGATTTTAACATGCATCCATATCATATTGTTTTGCACCAGGCTTTACTAGACTTGGATTTCGACAATCGCTTAAATTATTGTCATTGGCTTCTCAACATGATAAGGGAAGATCGCCGTTTTTTGGATAAAGTACTATGGACAGATGAAGCCTCATTTACCAGCAATGGTAGAGTAAACTTGCACAACATGCATTACTGGTGTGATAATAATCCTCATTGGATGCGTGAAGTCGACCATCAACATCGTTGGACAGTGAATGTATGGTGCGGAATTGTTGAAGGAAAGATTATCGGGCCTTTTATCTTTGATAGGACTCTAAATGGTCAATTATACCTTCAATTTTTAATTAATGAGCTGCCACAGTTATTAGAAAACGTGACCCTCGCGACAAGAAGAAATTTGTGGTTTCAACACGATGGATGTCCTGCCCATTTTTCAAACCAAGTGCGTCACTACCTTGACCAGCAGTTCCCTTTCCGGTGGATTGGAAGAGGAAGTTTATTTCTTTGGCCAGCCAGGTCACCGGACTTAACTTGTCTCGATTTTTATTTATGGGGAAGAATAAAAGATCTCGTTTACAAAACTCGACCAACAACGCGAGAAAATATGATCGAGAGAATTAGAACGGCTATAAACAGCATATCCGTGGCGGAAATTAAAACTGCTGTCTCGTCAACACAACAAAGGCTGTACCGCTGTATTCAGAATGATGGAAAACATTTTGAACATATCCCATAAATGCCTAATTTTTCTGAAAATTTTGTTCTTGTTCTTGTTACTCGTTACCTGTTTCTTCGTATTTTTGCCACGAAGGTTTTTCATACGTTACTCGTTATGTTATTCTGCTTTGTTATGGCCCGTTGGCCTTAAACACGCTCCAAATTTTAATAGTCTGCTAAAGTTTGGACCAGTCCAAAGCCTGGATAAAGTGTGATGGAAGGCAAATAAAAATATTACTACTTACAATTAGTTCAATTAAGATTTTTTAATCTGGTTATTAAGTAAACCTTTAACATGCTTTAATTAATTCCATAATATCATTTATTTGTCAGATACTAACTTCATAAAACTCGATTTTTTTGTTTTTGCTTCTTTTATCACCAGTTATTTAGCAACAACTCCGAAACGAATAAAGATTTCGATATGCGGTTTTCGCCAAAATGTAGATTTTATAATTCACTTTTATAATTTATAAGGTAAAGCATACCGATCCATTTGAAATTTTAGAAAAATTTCAAGAAAACTCTAACCACATTGGATAGCGCCATCTGACTTCTTTTTTTAAAACTAATTTATATCACTGCAGAAGTCCATTAAGAGATGTAAAAATTATCTTTCATATGACACCTTGTTCATTAAAATTGGTTAAGAAGTGTACAAGATATAGCGATTTAAATATGACAACACACATTTGTTTCCCCCACCCTTATTATTAACCCAATGAAAATTTGGCTTAAAGCGAATTCATAGAAAATTGACTCAGCTTTCCAATGACGTTATAAAACTTATATCTTAATTTAGTAATTTTGCTCAAATTTTAAATTTGTATTTTCATTTTGACAGTTGCGCCCCCTTACGGCCAATTTGCAAAGTTAAAAATATTTTTGGACGATTCCTCGTTGCCATTTTAGTCATGAATTTTTTTTTTCCAATTGGCTGCAGTCAAGGGTTCTTGAGATATAGATAGTGTACGCCCTTAACTGAACACCCGGTATATATATATATATATATATATATATATATATATATATATATTTATATATTTATATATTTATATATATATATATATATATATATATATATATTTATATATATTAAAATATATTATATATATAATATATAAAATAATTATTTTTCATTTTCTCCTTAATTTTAATTTATTGTTAATACTATAATTAAATCCGCTGTCAATTTTCCAGAGAATTAAGCAACTTAAAGCTGCCTTGGCTGCCCGATTTCAAGGTGATCGACTTATCCGTGAACCTGTGCAAACTCTGTCTGGACATTGATTTCAAGTTGGGCAACTTAACCGTTGACGGGAACTATGAGGCGAACAACATAGTCCTTCAGAGAGTGTTACCCATTTCCAGTCACGGGGATATAAGGTAAATATTTACTAAAGACTTAGTGCTAAAGTGTTTGGCACTTGTTGAATTTTGACAGCCTACGCCAATTTAAGATAATCAGTGTTTACGCCAACATATTTATTAGGGTTATTTAAAATTATTAGAAATGGTTTAATGTATTTAGTTTGTTTCAGAATGAGATATTTCTTTTTCTTGCTCGTTTATTCTACACTTTTTCTATACTTTTTCGAGATATCTCGGGACAAAAGCTATAATAAAAATTTTCCAGTAAAAAATCAAATAAATATGAAAATAATTATTAGTGATAATAATTGATTTACCTCAAAATCAAAAACTTGCAAAGCCTATCTCCATCTAATCTCTGAAATGTATCAAAACGCACCAAATCCTCAATTATTAAAATATGAAAATGAATTACTGGGAACAAATTTCAACTTTTTTTTTCTTGAACAAAACATATTTTTCTGGATTCAACTGCATTCAAATAACTAAAAAATACCTATTAAGAAATTTAGAAAAAATTATCCGATGCCATTTTTCATAGGAAATGTGCGGGTCCTTTTAATTTAATAATAATTTACATTTTACCAAATAATTTATAATACCGTTATCGCAATAACGCATCAGTGCGTTAAAGTGAATTTTTTCCCCTGAAATGAGTTTCACACGCTTGTAGAAAAATCGGTAGATTTCCTTTACCTGGAATTTCCCTTGTGATTTTTTTCATTTGTTAAGAATAGTTGAAGTGTGACCCAATTTAGTTTAGTACATAGTCTCTCTTCTTCCGAATAACCCATCGTCCAACGTATTAGATATTAAAAATGCTCGTAAATAATTACTTCTGACCGGTAAACGTCAAAAAGGCGTCGTTCATTGCATTGTCTTGACAATGGCTCACTATGTTTTAGCGCAAATTACCTTACCATATCTTTAATGTTTTAACGCTTATATATCGAAAACTAATTGACAGAATATATTGAAAGTATATATATTTGAAATTAGAAAAAAAGATCTTCAAGAATATGATTTAATATACAGGATGTTTCATTTAAAAAAACTGACAAGCTGTCAAAATTTGACATTTCCAATAATATTTTCGAACTTATAATATATAATATTCTAAATCTTCATAAAAAACCAACAACTTTTGTATTTACGATATTTCCGTATCTATTCAAATAAACTCTCTAGGTTGGTGGAAAAATATACGGGAAAACCCTGTACTTGTACAGTTTATTGCTCTGTAGGATTGATAATTCAGCATTACTAGAACAAATTAATTTATACGTGCACACATAATTAGAAACCCTGTTACATTTTATATAGACTTAACTGCAACAAATAATTTTCTCAATTCTTCATTAAATGTTATGTGTAAATACGAAAATAGAATGCGAGAAGATATTGATATCTTCAATATAAGCTTGAGTCAATTTAGACATAACTGATTTAGTTAGTAAGTTAGTCATAGAATTGAATACTATATAATAGTTGTAACTACTTCCTACTCTGTAATTGGGTCTCTGGACTGTTAAGTTTGTAATAAATAAAATAAAACTAAAATAAAAGTAGTTTTTAAGCTATGCACCGAACTGACAAACAAACAGACAGAACGACAGACGGACCGACGACGGAACTATTAAAACATATTTTTCCCCCTCCCTGTATTGTAAGCAACCTATTTTGACACTGCTTTGACAGACGTAAGTGAAAGTTACTCGACAAGGTATTGGTTGCCCTTAACGACAGGATGTAAGTCAACTTACATCCCTAGGGAAATAATAATATAAAATTATAAGTAGCTTTAATTTTTGATGTCATCAACATATTACAAAAATCCGGTGATATTAGTTGAAATGGATATTAGTGGTACAATTATTACAATTATTCACATTATTAACAAAATTTGGAAACACGTTTTCTCGTTTCTTCTCGATGTGTATTACATTTTCTGACTCCACATATCCTTAATTTTTAACCAATGTTACTTTGAATTATTTTGGAATGACAAACCTGAGTGTCGTCACCTTTTGTCACTGTAAATGTACGTGACATTCCATTTTTGGAGTCAGGAATGGTCACAATTATGACTTCTTGACTTATTTTAACATTGTCCATTTTCATTTCACAGAGTTCATTAGAACGGCACGCTCCAGCAACTCCTTCATCAATAAGTATATATCATCGGGGGCTTCAAGTATGAACTCATTCACATCTTCCCTGTGAAACATCATTTTTTCTTTTCAAAAATGCTCGAAGTTTTGGATACTTAGAAATATCTATATTTTCCTCTATAAAAAGGGTGGACTTCAACATCGAATACTCACACCATAAGCTTGATGGGGACTTCAATATAGCACTTTTGTTCGTGGAAATACGCCAAAAACAAGGTTTCTGAGACTGCAGTAGCCGTCTTGCTTTGGCACCAATTCTTAAAGGATTTATATGCTGCTTCATACCTTTTTTTCGACTTTCCAGGTAGTAGAGATAAACAAGCAATATTCGCTGATTCTTCTATGTCTGAAACATCCATTTTGTCCATACAGAATCAAACAATTCGACTTCTTCAAACTTTTCGCTATGAATTGTCAACTTCACGTTGACGGCTGACTTCATAATTTAATGAGAATGCTATCGAATGTAATGATAATTAAAATCCAAAAATATATCCAGCATTTTCTTGTAAACATACAATACAGGGAGAGGGAAAAATGTTATACACTCTCGAACTTCGAACTTGTTTGCCAGCCCTGGCTATCGCTCGGACGCAAACTCGTCCTCGACTGGTAAATGTTACTTACATCCCTTATAGTATAAATAACTATTTTGGCATCAGTAAAGATGTTTAAGATCTGAGAGGGTAATTTTTTCACCATAAACATTTTAATTGGTCGCCATTTTATTCTGCCATCTCGAATTAGTAACACAGTTTTACCTGTTGATCCCTATATAACAGTTAGTTATGGCACACAATTTGAAATCAATCCATTAAATAGTTTGTTCAGGTACCAAAATTTTACCAGTTGATTTTCACATAATGTAATAGTAGTAGTAAGATGGGGGGAACAATCCCAGCATTTTCCCTAACCTCGTCTCCACGAAGGCGGTCCGTCGTTCTTTTATTGAAGGAGAGCATCTTGCTCCAGTCGAGATGTTGTAATTCTTCTTTGGAGAAAGACTCAACGCTGCAAGTATTCCATTGTAGTCTTGCCTACATTTCACACGTACCAACAAGATGATAGGTATTCTCCTTATCTGCCTCACAGTTAGATTTTCACATAATATTTTGATGTTTATGCAAAATTTGAGATACATTGGATAAGTAGTTTTTGATAATAATTTTTTTAACATTTTCCTTTTTATTTCGCCGTATTTGATCTTTACCAAAGTATTACCAGGTCGTCTCCAAATGACAGTAATTTTTTTTTATCAACATTTGATGTCTGTTGGTAAGTAGTCTTTAAGTTATGCCCCGAATTGACAGGCAGACAGACAGGCGGACCGACGGAATTGATAAAACAATTTTTTTGGCATCTAGAGACGCTAAAACGTGAAGATATCTAATATATAATAATAATCTAACTTTTGATTTTTTACAATTAAAAACATTTTATTTGGCCTCCATTTTGTTCGAACATTTTAACTTAGTACCAGAATTTTACTATTTGATCCCTATACCACAATTAGTTATGACACACAACTTGAAATCAATCCATTAAACAGTTTTTTTAGGCTGAATTTTTAAATATTTTATAAAGCCGCGTTTTTGTTTCCCCACCTTTTACTAGGCCGCCATTTTGGTTCCCCATATTGGATTTTTACCAAAATATTACCAGGTCATCCCCATATGATCCTTAACTGTTGACCAAAGTTTCAAGTAAATCGGGTAAGTAGTTTTTTAGCTGTGCAGCGCCAGACAGATCGACGGAGTTGACAAAAACATGTTTTTCGGCATCTAGGAACCCTAAGATCTGAAAGCATTTCGTGTGAAATTTTCACGATTACAACGGAAGTAAAAATGTATTATAAAGGTTTCCTAGTCAGGACTAACTTTAAACACTTATCATTTACCTAGTTCTAACATTTAATTAAGCTCTATTATTATTATACTGAAACTCGAGAGATATTTCCTTTACAATTTTCATTTCATTCATCACTTGTCCCACCAAGGTATATAATTTAAACCACTGTGGGCCTCTGCAACATATTCTTGTGATACGCCCACTACTGATGTTTAATTAAAATATTTGTATAATACCCCGCATACGAACATCAAAGCTAATTACAAAGCATTCCTGTGTTTCCCTATTTTTGAAGTCTTCCTCCTCCCTAATAAATACTCAAAATAGATTAAAAATTTAACTGAGTGTAATCTACTGAACTCGACAAACATTTCATGCAAATAACTTCTGCCTCGGCGCCAAATTTATAACCACAACTTTGAACGATGGCGACAGTTACAGCGTCCCTGTGGTAGTGCAAGTTAGTTTGTCATTTTTTTTATGTGTTGGTTGTTTCAGAGACGTGTAAGTCAAAGACAGGGTGGCTCCATACATACATGGCTGGGTTAAATTTATGTTAACTTTAAACATTCAATTTGAAACTTCAGACCTGTTCGATCAGAAACAGAGTTATTGAAAACTAAAGTTAAGCCTCCCTTCAGTAACTCATCACAAAGAGCCTTAATTGCCGACTTTTACATACAGTAGCTTTTAAATCGCTCGGTATATTGCAACGAAATTCGGAAATATATGAACAAATTCTCCAAAAATTGCAGCTTTAAATGCCAAGAAGACAGCTAGACGTTTTTTTTTGGAAGAGGGGCTCGAATGATGCATGGTTTTAAAGGTCTTTTAATTCTTAATTCAAGCTCGATTTTTAAAACATTTGATTCAGTAGGACTCATTTGATGACCAATAACAACTTTCAATTTGATTTTCTGATATGTGGGTTCGAGCTACATTTTTTCCACCAAGTGCATCAGTAAATCGTATTTTTTAAACAAGAATTTCGTGTAAAAGATCTGAATAAATCTCGGAGGGTGGTTTTTTTTAATTTAAAATACTTACTTTCGCTAGGCAAGTAAAAGTAAAAAAATAAAAAAGTCATTATTT
This sequence comes from Kuschelorhynchus macadamiae, assembly GCA_030620095.1. Taxonomy (NCBI): domain Eukaryota; kingdom Metazoa; phylum Arthropoda; class Insecta; order Coleoptera; family Curculionidae; genus Kuschelorhynchus; species Kuschelorhynchus macadamiae. Next base: position 701,888 of record JAUTXW010005170.1, read on the forward strand.
TATTTTAGCTATAAGTAAAACTGTCTCTGGGGGGTAGATACCCGCCAGATTTAGAAAAAAACATTTACTTTATACTATTTCTATCATTTTACCTTAAACTGGCTCTGGGGGAGGGTTTTAACCCCCAAACCCCTCTTTAAATACGCCACAGCTTTAGTATTTAACATTTTCTTTTGTCTCTTAAAATAAAGCTTGTTTTGCCTTCCGTCTGATAAATACTTAAAGTTGATAAAAAATGAAATCTGAACCCCTTTGATGAGAGTCGCAGCGTCAGTTCTTTATTAATTTATTAATTTATTATTTACTATACCTGTCTCACATGTTTGAAAAATCTATTTACAGGGCAGGAAATAGACAAGTATTGAACATTTCATAGATATTACCAAGACATAAAACATACTGACTGTATTCTGGTATGTTAAATATTTAACATGTATCTTAATAATATACTTATAAACATGCAATTATTTCACACATATGTACTGAAATTAAAATAATTGTAATTGACGATTATGTTATTTATAGTAGATATGTGTGAATTTAATGTTAAATTTTTTTAAATGTAAATAACATTCGTAAACAACAATTCATGGTGTTTTAGAGTTTTAAAATTTTTGACATTGCTGAGAGGTGTTAAAAAAATCGATAATTACTTGACTGTTATACATATATATTGCAAATTGAAAACAGTGGCAAAAATATTGGTTCGAGAAGTAGGTAGATAAAAAGTATTACAATGACGACGATTTATTTTGAGACAAAATATTCGGGGAGTCAATTATATTATTAAGTACTTTAAACAGAGTTGTAAAACGTGTATACTCACGACGTATTTTCAGTGATAAATCTTATCAAAATACAAGAGTTCTAACCACACTACACCACAACTTGTTACGTTCTGGACGCGCGTTTCGCGAACCAAGTTAGCATCATCAGCAGATGATATAAACTAAAGTAACTTATCCTAACCGAGACTATTTATAGGTAAATGTGGTCACACTTGGTTGCACCCGACTGCACCAAAGTAAACAATAGAGGGGGCTATAGAGACTTATTTTGAAAGAGTAGACAATTTGATTCAAACTGGTCCTTATGATTTAATTGAGAAAAACCCGTTATCAAAAATGATAACAGAAGTAAAAAGTACTTTAAAACAGTGTAAAAACCTTGTGTCCGATAAACTAAAATTCAAACTAACACATAGTAACCCACAGTTATCTAAACTGTATTGCCTTCCCAAAATTCATAAACCTGGGAAGTCCATGAGACCTATTGTTTCAGCTGTTGGATCACCAACGTACAATATTTCAAAATGGTTAGTAGAAGAATTCGGCAAATTAAATATCTCATATGATAACTTTGAGGTTACTAACTCGTTAGAATTCTTAGATAAAATTAAGAATGTTCACTTAAAAGAAGGTGAAATTTTAATATCTTTTGATGTAAGCTCATTGTTTCCTAGTATACCCATACCACTAGCTTTAGAGTACCTAAAGGAACTACTTGAAATCAATAATTTGAAGAAAGAAATTATTGATGAGTATTTACTACTCACAAAATTATGTATGAATCAAAATTTTTTTCAGTTCAACAATAAATATTATAAACAACTAGAGGGAACTGCGATGGGCAATTGCTTATCTCCGTTCCTTGCAAATTTGTTTATGGACAGATTAGAAACCCAAGTCAAAAAAGAACTCAAGTATTTCCCAAGGGTGTGGTATAGATACGTAGACGATATATTTGCTATTTTTGATACTAAAACATAAAATTTGGACACTTTCTTAGAAACATTAAACAATAAATATCCTTCCATTAATTTTACGTACGAAAAGGAGAACAATGGGTAATTACCTTTTCTCGACACGTTAGTTATTAGAAATAGCGATAAATTAGAATTTGATATTTATAGGAAATTTACTAATACTGATAGGTTAGTCAATTTTCTACTAAGTAAAGAACGTTTTAACAATGAAATGAATCGGATTAAAAATATAGCTAAAAGTAATGGATATAATGATAATTTTGTACATAAACTAGTAAACAGACATAAGCATAAGAAAATGTTAAAAGATGCCACTGCTCTTCAAATACCTGAGGCTTCCAATAAATTCATAGTAATCCCATATGATCCCAGATATACGAGAGGTCTAGAAAAAGTATTTAAAAACGTAGGTTTTAGAGTAGCCTACAAAACGGAGAATAGTTTGAAAAATCTCCTTGGAAACCCCAAAGACAAAGTCGACTTGAGGGAGAGGAGTGGCCTCTATGAAATTAGCTGTAATGACTGCGATCTAAAATATGTTGGGCAAACTAAACGCTCCATAAACATTCGTTTTAAAGAACACATGGCACATTTAAGATACGGAAGAACAGAAAAGTCAAGCGTTGCCCAACATGCTTTGGAAAACAATCATCGAATAGGAATAAATAATCTTAAGTTGATTAAAAATTTATCTAATAATAGATTATTGGATGCATTTGAGAGTATAGAAATAGTTAAATGTGGTAAGAAAGCACTAAATAAAGACAGAGGGCCTATTCCCTATAGTCCCCTCTATTGTTTACTTGACAACGTTGCAGTCGGGTGCAACCAAGTGTGACCACATTTACCTATAAATAGTCTCGGTTAGGATAAGTTACTTTAGTTTATATCATCTCCTGATGATGCTAACTTGGTTAGCGAAACGCGCGTCCAGAACGTAACAAGTTGTGGTGTAGTGTGGTTAGAACTCTTGTATTTTGATCTATCTTCCACCACAGGTTCCAGTGTTAGGACATAAATTCTTATATTTTATGATAAGTTACTCCTGAGGAAATCCCTGATTGGGATACATCTCTTTGCTTTTAAATTAATTTATCTACGTTCGTGAGATAAGAAGCTCTTAGCCCATGCATTCTGCGTGCGTTGAGACCTTCATTACCGCACTCATTCATTCTTTTCAGGAGCGTGCAGTCCATGGAAGCAAGGGAAGCAGTGCTTCCCCAAAAAAAATACAAAACTTCTTCTAAAATGTAATTTTTTAACAGTTAGTTTATATTAAAAATGCTAAAATATTATCGTAATTATCAAGCCCATAATAAATGCGGCCTTGACTCCGATCGAGCGGCAATAGAAAATGAAATAGAACCTATGCGGGCCCCTAGCTTCTCTGCAGCCAAGTCCTGTATGCTTGATTTCCTGTGAATCGAGCCAGAGGTTATTGAACTTTCCACCGGCTGTTTGCAATTTTTGCATTTCAGTCGCATGCTTTAAGTGGGGGCGGAAGCTATCATTGGAGTAGGTTCTTTGTTTGAACGGCTATCCGTGTGTTGTGTGATACGTACGTCGCGTCGTGCATGGTGCGATATGGAAGACAATAATACGGACATGCTTATGCAAATACCGTCAACTTCGGCTATCGGTAATAACGTTGGAAATGTTGGAGAATTTAGTAAGAAGAGTGTCTGTGAATGTGTGGTGTGTGTCTTAATAATAAAGGGATTTTCAACATTAAAATTCGCTGATAAGCTTCAAATAATTTCCAAAGGAAGGGCAAAACCGCCTATGAAGAATTTAACCACAAAAATGAAAAACTGTATTAGACATTTTTATTCGGAAAAACAATACGAAAAACTTAAATGGCTAACAGGGTGTGAAAATATAAGTAAATTATTTTGTTGGCAATGTTTACTTTTTGAAAATGAAACAGGTCTCTGGACTAAAGCTGGTTTTTCCGATTTAAACAATTTCCATAAAGCTGTAAAAAGACACTTATGTCCAAAGCGCATTTGCAGGCCGTCATAAAAGAAAAAGTCTTCGGCAAAATCAGAATTGAACACGCTCTTAATAAACAATTGGAAATTAGTCACCGCCAACACAATGAACTAGTCGATAAAAATAGGCAAATATTAAGAAGCCTTATCGATGTTGTTTGTTTTCTCGGACAGCACGAATTAGAGGTCATGACGAAAGAAGGGTTTCTTCAAATAGAGGAAATTTTCAAGATTTACTTAGTTTAATGGCTAAATATGATGATTGCTTAAAAAATCATTTAGAGCAGTCTAGCCTTTTTCGCGGAACGTCGAATCGAATCCAGAATGATTTAATTTCCGCTGTTGCAACCATTATTTTAAAAAGAATTAAGCAGGAGATTGGCGAGGCGCGGTTCATTGCTATTGTTCTGGACGAAACAACTGATATCACTAATTTTAGCCAATTATCACAGACGGAAGTATTCAAGAACGATTTTTAGGTTTTAAGAATGTGTCCGAAAATCGTACAGCAGATGCATTATATACCGTAGTTTATAACGTTACTAAAGAAATTAATGGAGAGAAAAAAAATTGTTGCTCAAAGCTATGGTGGAGCTGCAGTGATGGCAGGACAATTAGGGGGTCTGCAAGCTAAAGTTCGAGAAACTCTTCCAAGTGCAGTGTTTGTCCATTGTTTTGCTTATAAATTAAATTTAGTTTTATCCCAGTCCATCATCCACATTAAAGAGTGTAAAGTATTTTTCGTTACTTTAAGTGGCATGGCTGCTTTTTTTTCCAAGTCAACAAAACGTACACAAGCTTTGGACTCCATTGTCCACAAACGATTGCCCAAAGTAGCTCCTACTAGGTAGAACTATAATGAAAGACTTGTGTTAACAGTATCTGAAAATCGTTAATCACTGATTGAACTATTTGACAATGTAATAGAAAGGGTGTTTTTGGACTGTTTGAAATGAGATTTAAATTTTAATTATTTGTTGAACATATTTTCAGAAATATTTCTATTCTCGGACAATGTTTTTAATATATTACAAACTAAAACAAATGATATTGCTTTTTGCCTAAAAAAAGTAGATGATTTTAAGTCCATGTTAAGCCAAAAAAGAGATGACTTTGACCTATTTTGGGAGAAAACGATGTTAAATGAAGAGCCACAAGCCAAGCGTCTTCGAACAGACAGGGTGGGAGATGTTTAAACATCATACAGATGCCTCTTTTATGAAATAATCGATCAAATTCAGCAACAAATAAACTATAAATGGCCAGTTCTTCGACCGAGTGTTACTGCGATCTGAACTAAAAGTGATTTACGAAACTGATGACATTAGCGCAAAAAATAACGCTAAGGAACTAATGCAATTTTTGAAAGACAAGGAGCTGGAAGATGCCTACACCGAAGTGTCGAAATTGTGTGCATTAGTATTGACAATATCTGCCTCAAGTTCATTAGTAGAATGCAATTTTTCACCACTTAAACGTGTAAAAAATTTCGTGAGAAATTCAACGAGGCAGGAGAGACTTTCGCATACATCGCTGTTGTCCATTGAAAATAAACTTCTCCAAAATATGTCGGAGCATCGACATTTTTATGATGACGTCATTGACGAATTTGTAAAAAAATGATCGAAGAGTCGAATTACATTACAAATAGGTAAGTTTCTAAAAATTGCTTCCCTTTCTTAAAATTTCACCGCACGCCCCTTTTTTTAATTTGAAATTTCCAATATAGAAAAAGCGAAGAAGATTTGTATAGATTATTTTATTAAAAACTATAAAACATAAAAAATTATTTATTATAAATATTAATATAGTTGGCGCATTACCTTTCTGGAATGACGTCACGCTGGTTTCAAATAACGTATTTCTTATATTATTTATATTTCAGCGATGATTCCTAACCTAAACGTATGCAGTGATGTAGATAGGAGGGGTGCGTTCAGCACTGGCTAAAGCGAATTTAAAATTGGCATTTTCTGTACAGAAAGCGCTGCAACTTGTCGAAAATGGCTGGCAAAAAATTAACACTCTCATTGCCATAAAAAAACCCTCATTTTGCACACTTAATACAAAAATAACTATTATAACTTCAAAAACTAAAATTATTTTGCAAATAAGACTTTACTAATATAAATTCTTTCATCTTAGTCTTATTCTTTGTTTGCAATGTAATAAATTGATGCCAGTTACCCATTTTCATCAAAATTATTTTAATTCTCAATTACAGACAATACTGAAAAAATATTAAGAAAAGGGGAATAACGAACGATGAATCCTTTACCTCCAGAATGTTTCAAAAACAAAAAGAGGTAAAAACAAAAATCACAGATTACTTAAAGAACAAAATAAGAGACATGATCTATTGCGTGTATGCTAAAAATGAATATGTTACAATGCAGACTTTGCTTTAAAAACTAAAAGAGAGAAATTAATGTATAACTAACTAACTTTAAAAATAAAAACTACTCCCCTTCACTGTCTTCAGAATCAGAACTAAATTCTTCATCGTCACTGCTGTCTTCGTCGGTACTAATTACAAGTGGCGCAATGTCTGAAGCATCACATATCTGTATTGTCTTCCAAACTTCTTGGATTACCCTTTCTGTGTGGCTGACATAATTTTTCCAATGCTCTGAAGATACTTCATTTATCGCTTTTTCCCACATGGCCAAAACTTCCGATGGTGTCCCCTTCAGACTAGCAATGTATTGGTCGTATTTCCTCTTACACTCAGACCATACCATTTCAATAGCATTAAATTGACAATGATATGGAGGAAGTCTTAGTATTTTGTGGCCCAAAGGTTTCACATATTCGTCAAGGTAGAATGTTTTTTCAATGTTACAATTTTTTTCTACAATGCTCCATATTTCATCCTTCATGGCCCTCTCTGGGAAGTCAATGTTCTTTTCTTTTAACCATCCAATCAATCTCTGCTTTGTCCATGATTTTCTTGGAATATCCTCTAAAAGGCCGGAATGATAGCTTGCGTTGTCCATCACTATCAAACTTTTTGAAGGAAGATTTGGTACCAGCTGATTTTTAAACCAATTTTCAAAATTTTGCTTGTTCATATTGTCATGATAATCTCCGCTTTTTAGTCCACTTTTAAATATTAAACTGGCCCCCTTAATAAATCCTTCCTTTGATCCAGCGTGAACTACAATATATCGATGACCTTCACTAGCTTTTTTAGAACTTGTAGACATAGTGTTATCCTGCCAGCTGTTTCTAAACGAACCTTTACTAAAAATCCAAGTCTCATCAATAAATACGGTGGTATAAGCATCTTGTCCTAGATTTTGATTTTTGACATATTCCCTCAAGAAATTGATTCTCTTGTGGACGATGTGGGGCAAATCCATCAGGTATTTTCTATTATTTGATTTCTTCCACTTAAAACCAATACTTTTTACGTATTTTCTTAGCGAGGTGATGGAAAAATTAAAATATTCATTTATCTCTTTTAGTTTTTTAAGCAAAGTCTGCATTGTAACATATTCATTTTTCGCATACATGCAGTAGATCGTATCTGTTATTTTGTTCTTTAAGTAATCTGTAATTTTTGTTTTTACCTCTTTTTGCTTTTGAGATATTCTGGAGGTAAACGATTCATCGCTCGTTATTCCTCTTTTCTTAATATTTATGATTGTTGTATGGCTAAGTTTTGTTGCATTTGAAGCTCGTTCAATTATATTATCAGTTTGCGGAAGGATTCCATTTTTAGCTTGCTCTTTTTCCAATTGAAAAAAAGCCAAGATATTCAAAACTATTAGCTGTGATTGCTGATTATATCTTCGCGGCATCTTGCAAAAGTTTAAAAAGAATCACAACAAATCAATGCCAATTTTGACGAATATATTCTGAAAGACACATAACCAAAACCGGCATTGACTGTTGTAAAGAAACGACAATGAGTTTTTTCAAAATGTTTTTGTCACTGTCAGTTAACATAAATCAAACAAAAATAACCAAAAATGACGTCATTCCAGAAAGGTAATGCGCCAACTATAGTACAATCCTTGCAATCTTTCAAATACATTCCTGAGGAAGCAGCCACGTTTGCTAAATTTGTAGTCAATACATTGTTTTTATTATTTAAGCTGGTCGTCTGATGGCTTTGTTTAATTTTTTTTTCGGGTCTCGTCCAAAGTTTCTCCCGTTTCACCTAGAATTTTGGATGCTATTTTTCTTTTATTTTCTGCAGAATTTTCAATGTAGTTTTTCGTAACTGTGTTGGATCGCCAACCACCATGACGCTTTACTGTTAGAATATCCTGAATCTGCCAATAGGGACGTAGATGATCTTGGGAAGCAATGCCCTGTATATTCTTCTGGATGTTCAAGTTTGAGATACAAAGCAATTCGTTTTTGAAAGGATCCAAAAGAATGAATGCTAACCGGTGCTTCATACACATACCATTTCGAAACTGGATGAAAAACTTACCATGCTCGATGTTACATGGGCGAAGATTAATGTATTTTCAAAATAGTTGAACAATGTCTAGTTTTTGAATATTTCTAGATGTTACATAGAATTCCCTGGCTATTTTCGTTGTCGGTAAAAAAAATAAAAACAAGAAAAGAAATGAAAACATCACCCTTCATCCTTGACATTTTCTTCCTGTCGCCTGTAAGCTCCTGCAAGCCCAATAATCAATGCTACTTTCATAAATAGGTATTTTTGGTCATCCACTTCTAGAAGGAATGTTCTTTTGAGGAAGGCGACTAAATTTCTAAATTTGCTGATATCAATTCTGAGTTTAATAGATATTATTGTTCTTATCCTAGAATGAAACGCCCAGAGAGATGAGGCCTATAGTTAGTGGATAACTCCCCGAAGTATACAATAAGTACCTTTTCATTCCCATAGTTCTGCACATTCTTCTCTCGGTACCATTTTTGGAACCTATTGAAAATATACTCATATTTTGGCCTGGATTTTTCGGGAAGCAACCCATCGATTGCCCTGGATGCTTCCTGCTTAATATCCAAAGGAATGCTTCTCTCTGAATAATTTTGACTACAGAAATTAAAACTGTCAATAAGATGTTACTTATTAAATTGACAATTGACTGATAGAAAGGAGATGCCTTTAACTTTTTCAAAAATGGGAAACGTTTATCTCAAACAGTTCAAAATACCTCGATTATTTAATCTAATTACATGTGCACGTTGTATTTAAAATGAATCTAAATAAAATTCCTTTCCTTCCATTTCCTAGAGCTAAGCAATAATTAAATTACATAAAAACAGAACTTTTAAAAATTTGCATATTTTCTTAAAACCTTGAAGCTTTATTTCAAGCGTGATGACGTCTCACGCCTGTTTGTTATAATACATAAATACATAATAAATACAAAAATTGTTATAAACAATTACTTTTGACATAAATATTTTAAAAAGCTGTCATCTTGTCAGACGTATTCACTAAAGAGGTTTAAATTTACGCCAGGAAAACGAAAGACCAGACGAAAAATTGAACAAATAATTTTTCAAAATGTCACAATTACAAAATGACCGGAGACAAAAACACAACATAACTGGTGAACCAAAAGTTTTAATTGTCATGGTAATTAGATCTGGTCCAGTTCTTAAATATTTTTAGTAAATCAGGAAGTTGTAGTTGTTTTAAATTTTGAAAATTAACTGCCTAAAGTTAAAGTTAGATTAGAGAATTTCTCCTCCATTTCAAAAAGCTGAGAAGTTTGCCTTAAAACAACCCACAAAGCGTTAATTTATTTCTTGACGTTTCCATTCGCTTTAACAAATACCTAAAATCGATTAAAAATTAAATTCCCGCTTCCGGAACGCCGCTGAGCGACACACAAATAACTTAGCGACAGAACGTTTCATCTCCACTCGAAATTTATAGCCATAATTTTGAACCGTTCCGACACTTACAACGTCTCCGCGGCGATGTAATGCTCGTCACTTTGTCATTTTTTTAAATGTATGCCTCGTTGTTTCAGGGTAAATTTCAGCGACGTGTCAGTCAAAGGGAGAGTGGGCCTTTTAATCCAGGGAGACTCTTTCATGCCGGAGAATTACGATGTGGACTACGCCTGGGGAGAAACGGAAGTTGCTGTAAGTATACATTTTATATGTCACGTTTGTTACATGTAATATATCAGGGTTGGCGCTGTTTATTCCTATTCACCAGTCGTTAAAGACCACTCTCTCATCTAAAAGAAAGCACAGCCCACACACTTAAATTCCTTCAGTAAACTGTATAAATGATTTTCAGGTGAGCTATTTTGTTGATAAAGAGACCAAAGTAGAGAACAAGATAACGACTCCTTCTGGCGGTAAGTAGGATTTAAAATCCATTTACTTTTCCATTTTCTTAATGGTGCTTAATTCTTGCAAATTGAGATATTATATCTCGCGATTTGGGTGCTTTTACGCATATTACTCTGGGGAATTTTTTAAATATAACTTTCGAACATTTCATATTGGAAGGTGCAAATTATTGGGCGCTTTTTTACTAGTGTAACGTAGAAGACATTTTTATAGTCTTTAGCATTTATTTTGCATTGCCTTTAATAATAATCTTACTCAACGTTTCGGATCATGTGAGCTCAATGCTAAGTTTACTATAAGGTCTATTATTATGCGCAGTAAAAATATCTTTTAATTTTTTCAAATATTTTTTTCATCCATGAGCAGAACACAAAGTCCTAAGTACTAGGTACCATGGGGAAGGAAAGTTTATTGAAGAGGGGGGGGAGAGAGAGAGAGTCATGGATTAGAGACGCATCGGCAGCTTGGCCTTTTAGCGTCTAGCATTCTGTAGTTTTATGTTTGAAGTTGAATGATATATTATTAGTTTAGTATTGCTAAATGATGATTGAGTAGTATATGATTTAAGTTGGTTGCTGTTTGGGATGATGGATATTAAGTAGTTTTAGGTTTATATAATTTTATTTATGTGAACGGGCTAGATTGTAGGTAGAATTTAATGAAGTAAGTAACTGTATTGCTGATTTAATTTTAAATTTTATTATATAAATCTGCTGATCTTAAAAAATTTAATACGTGTTCTGAGTTGTCCATTGACAGTAATAATTTGATGTTACCTCTGTGTGATTGTAGGTGGGTATTATCAGCGTATTTATTACAATCTAGTAGAATATGGTTTATGGTAAGGGGTAGATTACATGAATCGCAGTATGGTTGAGGTATTCCCTTCAACAAGTACTCATGAGTGAGCTTAGTGTGGCCTATTCTGAGTCTGCTCATGACGACCGAGTCTCGTCTAGAAAGTGTATGTGTTGGTTCTTTTGTAAAAAAGATTTCTTTTATTTTTTGTAGTTTATTTGGTCGATCATTTAAATCCCACTCGAGTTGCGCTAGATTTTTTATGTGGTGTGAAATGGCAGTCTTGAGGTCTTTAGGGGAGAGGATTTTATCATAAGGGATTGTTACATCTGATAGGCCTTTAGTAAGTCGGTCTGCTCTCTCATTTCCCTTTATGCCGACGTGACTGGGGATCCAGAGAAAGTTAATTACCTTATTTTTAATGGTCGCGTATTCATGTAGAATTTTTATTTCTTGACCAAGGGGGTGTGAGGGGGAGTAAGAAGATATGGATCGAAGGGAATTTGGTGAGTCTGATATTATTAGCCATTTGTTCCCTGGATAGTCTAAAATATGTTTGACAGTTGAGAATGGCAAAAAGTTCAGCAGAAAGAACAGAAGCAGTCTTATGAAGAGAGTATGAGTTCTCAAGTTGGGTGGAGATAATGGATGCTCCGACTGCATTGATGCTCTTTGATCCATCGGTAAAGATTTGACAGTGGTTGGAATATTTAGTAGATATAAGTTGATTAAACTCAATTTGGATAATTCTGGGCATGACTTCCTTTTTATTTAATGGAGTGAGACTGTAGTCAATAGATATCTGAGAGAGATTCCAAGGATGAAAAAGATAAGGGTTGGTTGTGAAGGAAGGAGGAATATGGAAAGAGAGATTAGATTTTAGCTTATGTTATTGGAGTTTGATTGGTATCTTACTTGTGGTGGATATGTGCTAGGAGGAGAAAGGAATTATGGAAGAGGGATTTAAACATTTTCAGATTAGGAGAAGAGGGGAAAGGGCTTTGCTGCTATAGTTCGACACGATAAATGGTCATGACTAGGCTTAAAAAATCTAAAAATATGCATGCAAATATGATCCGAAACAAGGGAAAATATGCACTTAAAAATACATTTATTATCGGATCAAAAAAACAGAAATAAAGAAAAACTATAGCAACTAAAATATAATATTATTTACACTTATATATATTACATTAATACTAATAAAATTTTAATATATAGCTCACTAAACAAACTAACTAAAGAATAAACCTGTTTAAAATTTATTGTTTACGCCAGGGGTGCTCAAACTTGAACTGCTGGCGATCTACCTCAATATTTTTAGACTACTTACGATCGACTCTGAGGGGCTGCAAGTATGTGTGATGCAGAGTTGTCGTACATACACGATACATACACCCTACCTACCTACATACCTACCTAGGTAGGGTGTACCGTAGCATATACATATATATATATACAGGGTCCTGCAGCTCACCTCCCGTCTTTTATTATACCTAAACCATTTATTTTAGAAAAAATATTTAAAAGCCACTATATGCTGTTGATTAGAGAGCACATTTTAAAAATATTCTTGATTATACAGGGTGTTACAAAAAATAGTGGCGCATAAAAGTTGAATTTTTTAAAATGGAACACCCTATATTTTTTTACATTTTTGGAACACTCTTTGCCTAGTCTACAGACTCCTAGAATATTATCTCTCTTTATTTAATAGTTTCGGAGAAAAAAGGTAAAATCGAAGAAAAAAAAAATTATAGTCTACATTTAAAATATTTATAAAAATTAGATAAAACATCTTAAAAGCTAAGGTAACCTAGTAGCTTACTGCAAAAGGTTTATAGTTATTCTGCTACGAGTATTATAAGTCTCACTTATACAGGGTGACCCAAATTCCATGTCAAACGTTGCAAAATAAAAAATTATTTTTCTCCATTTTTTCAAATGGAACACCCTATATATTTTTTTTCTGTCAGGTACAGAATTAAAAGATCAACATTTTTTATTATTAAACTTATCTCAAAATTCCTGAAGGTTTTTGAAATAAAAAACTAATGTTGTACTTTGTTTTTCAGTACGATAATTGAATAAACTCACTAGTAATGTGGAAAAATGGAACACCCTATATATATTTTTTTTCTGTCCGATACAGAATTAACAGATCAACATTTATTATTATTACTTATCTCAAAATTCCTGAAGGTTTTTGAAATATTCTTAAAAAACTAATGTTGTACTTTGTTTTTCAGTACGATAATTGAATAACCTCACTAGTAATGTTCATACCTTCGCGATTTTAAATATTAGATAGGTCAGCGTAGTTCTGGCTATGGGGAAAAACCTAAAATCCTAACATTTTTTCTAATTACGTTTGCTGCATAAAATTTAAATTACTGCCAAGAGTTAAGGCTCGACTTAAGGTCTAATTATTGCTAAAATTAATTTTTACTTAGAACATATGTTCGATATGTCTTCCATTCTCTTCGAGGCATAAACGAAGACGGGTATGAAGAGATCTTCCTACTATTCTTAATACTTCGGGCGTAATACTTTCAAATGCGGTTCTAATCCGTTGCTGCATATTTTCGGGTGTTGTTGGAGGTTTGTTGTAAACAATTTCCTTAACGTAGCCCCATAGAAAAAAATCTAATTTCGTTAGATCAGGCGACCGGGGCGGCCACGCACTTGCTCCCTGTCTTCCAATCCATCGATCTGGAAAATTATTATTTAAATGATCCCTAACTGTGTGTAAAGTGATTTTCTAGGAAGTCGAGATACATGGCTCCAGTTAAATGTCCATTAAAAAAATGGGGACCAATAACATGTTCACCAATAATTCCCCCCACACATTAACTGACCATCTGTGTTGTAGATCAAGCTGCCTAAAAATTCTTGGATTATGGTCGGCGTAGTAATGGTAGTTATGACGATTTACAAATCCATTCTTATGAAATGTGGCCTCATCAGAGAATAAAACTTTATCAAAAAAATCAAAGCTTAACCTAATTTTAGCTGCCCAATTATTAACACGTTTTCAAAATCTGCTGGAAGGAGTTCTTGATGCAACTGAATATGATATGCATGAAATTTATGGCTCTTTAAAATTCGCTGAACAGTTCTTTCGCTTACTTTACATCCCCGACTGCTTTTTGGCTAACAGAAGGATTTTCCGTGACAGCTAATAGCACAGCTAATTCATTTTCTTAATTGAATAACGGGCCTATTTCTAACATGGTCTTGTATAATTTACATTTCCCGTTGCCATAAATCTCTCTAATTAATAAGTTCGTCATGCTCCTTCTGTCTGGGTGCCTTCGTTCTGGATAATTTTGCGCATAAATTATGGCCAAAAAGGCATTTTATGCGATTCTCTAACACAAAAACCATATCAACCAGTTCTTCGCGGGTGTACTCCATGACGATAGAACGTTCAAATAAAACTTCTAAACAGTGACGCAAACAAACGAAAAATGAACTACGTAGAAGGTAAAGACCACTATATGAAAAATCCGATAATTATTTCAATTTGTATAATAAAAAACGAATAAGTAAATTGCCGATATGTTTTAGTTGTTTGACAGTTTCTAGACAATTTGTTTTTCATGGCCTACTTAAATTCTAGTTAATAATTTCGGCAACACTTGTCAATAATATTAAATAAAGGTTAAGGCCGTTTTACATGCTGCAAGTTTCTTGCAGCAAGGGGTTGCACCTGCAAGATATTGCGCGCAATTTCTCTTGCAGACTGTAAAGCGGCAGTTGTATTTCAATTGCAAATGTCAGCGTATGCCTTTGTGCAAGTCTCTTGCAACTTGTAGGAAGACCTGCAGCATGTAAAACGTCTTTGCTTAACTCTTTAATTCAAATTTTATGCGGTAAGTGTAATTACAAAAAATGTTGGGATTTTAGGTTTTTTCCCATAGCTATAACTACGCTGACCTATTTGTTATTCAAAATCGCGAAGGTTCTTACTTATGAACATTACTAGTGAGGTTATTCAATTACCCGTACTGAAAAACAAAGTACAACATTAGTTTTTTAAGATTATTTCAAAAACCTTCAGGAATTTTGAGATAAGTGTAATAATAAAAAATGTTGATCTGTTAATTCTGTATCGGACAGAAAAAAAATATATATAGGGTGTTCCATTTTTCCACATTACTATTGAGTTTATTCAATTATCGTACTGAAAAACAAAGTACAACATTAGTTTTTTAAGAATATTTCAAAAACCTTCAGGAATTTTGAGATAAGTGTAATAATGAAAAATGTTGATCTGTTAATTCTGTACCGGATCAGAAAAAAAAATATATAGGGTGTTCCATTTGAAAAAACGGAGAAAAATTATTTTTTATTTTGCAACGTTTGACATGGAATTTGGGTACCCTGTATAATAAGACTTATAATACTCATAGCAGAATAACTGTAAACCTTTTGCAGTAAGCTACTAGGTTACCTTAGCTTTTAAGATGTTTTATCTAATTTTTATAAATATTTTAAATGTAGACTATAATTTTTTTTTCTTCGATTTTACCTTTTTTCTCCGAAACTATTAAAAAAAGAGAATATTCTAGGAGTCTGTGACTAGGTAAAGAGTGTTTCAAAAATGTAAAAAAATATAGGGTGTTCCATTTAAAAAAATACAACTCTTATGCGCCACTATTTTTTGTAACACCCTGTATAATCAAGAATATTTTTAAAATGTGCTCTCTAATCAACAGCATATAGTGGCTTTTAAATATTTTTTCTAAAAATAAATGGTTAAGGTATTATAAAAGACGGGAGGTAAGCTGCAGGACCCTGTATATATATATATATATATATATATATATATATATATATATATATATATATAATATATATATATATATATATATATATATATATATATATATATATATATATATATATATATATAAGGTTTCTTTATTTAGGTTCTTCTCTACAATATCAATGAAAAAACTCATAATTATTCAAAATTGCGAGTTTATTGGTTGTTACAAAACAAAAGAGTTACATATGGTGTTAAACTTAACTAAGGAGTGACTTTGGATGTTGAAGCGTGGCACTGCATGTCCTCAGCATACTTTTCATAAGATGGTACGTAACCACTGAGTGCTAATCGCAAGCATGATGACATATGATCGTCAGTTAGTCGATTGCGATATTTTGACTTAATTATCTTCATTTCAGAAAATGCAAACTGGCACAAGTAAGTTGACCCAAACATTGCTGTCAGTTGAAGGGCGATTTGCCTTAGATTCGGATATTTATCTTCAGATATAAAACACCAGAAATTTGTATCAGATGCTGTAGCTTTGAGATGTATATCTGATATAATCTGCACCAACTCATTTTCAACAGAACATGAGTTCATATTAAACTGACTTGCTATTTCAGTAGCTAATTCCTCAATGTTTTTACATGAAAAAGGATAACTCATAAATGATGCTATATTTGCCAATTTACTACAATCATAAAAACGCATTGCGAATTTTCCCAAAATATTTGATAATTCAGCCTCATACGTATCATAATTCAACTGAGGAATTCTTGCTTTCAAAGACGGAAAATATTTCAGATCCTTTCTTTTCAGTTGATCTATCATAAGTTGCAATTTACTTTTGAATGCGTTTACTGCGCTAATCATCTCAATAACAGTTTTTCCTTTACCTTGAAGCTCCAAGTTAATGGTGTTTAAGTGCCAAATCAGTCAAAAAGCCATTTTTCGTTTTTCAACATCTGAGTGTCATCACCTCTTTCGTCTAGAAAAGCTGTTATTTCGGGCAATAATTCTTGAAACCTTTCTAGGAATTTTCCGCGACTCAACCACCTGACGTCCGTTTGAAGAACTAAATCAGTGTGTTCAGCTGACTCCCTATCTTCCAACTACAACTTAAAGAGCCGCCGTTGCAAGCTACGTGCACGGATGGAATTCATAATTTTTTTTGCATTGCCCATAATTTCCTCCGTGTTTAAAACTTTTGAACACAAAACCTGTTGATGTATAATGCAATGGATTGAAAAAGACGAAGGGAAATCTTCATTAGCTCGACACAATGCCACAAAACCGTTTTTGTTTCCAGTCATTGCTGGTGCTCCATCGGTTGTAATGCACACTAATTTATATATTGGTAGCTTGTAGTTTTTTACAAAATTGAAGAAAACATCATATATATCTTCGCCACGGGTCTTCCCCTTCAGAGGAATGATTGTCAAAAATTCTTCCTTAGCCAACATGTCATTGAATACCATTCGAATAAAAATACACAGCTGGGCAGTGTCTGTCATATCGGTGGATTCGTCGAACTGTAAAGAAAAGTATGTACATTCCATGATATCATTTTTTAGTTTATCTGCCATGTCCCGACTCATGACTTCAATACGCCTTGTGACAGTCGGACGAGATAACTGAAGTTCTCTAATAGCAGACATGATTTCTGTTTTATTTTTAAAATCTCCAAATAAAGTATCACCCGCTTCAATAAATGCTTCCTTCACAACCGATCCATCTTCGAATGGTTTCTTGTGTTTCGCTAATATATGGCAACATGGTTTGTTCTTTTTTCAAACAAGATATCAAATCACGTACTTTTCGTTTTCTTAATTCACTCTGTGGCGGAAAATCCTTTTCATAGTTTTTATGATGCCTCTCTAAATTACCACGCTTAGGTATTGCAACTGACGCACGACAAATAAGACAAAGGCACTTATCCTTTACCATACAAAACAAAAATTCTTCCTCCCAATCGTTATTAAAATGATACGTTTTAGATTTCTTCGCTGCACTCATTTTGTACTATTTAATAATAAACTTTGTAAAGTTGCAATTCAGAATGACTCCAATTCCTGCAGGCGCAACATTTATATCGGCGTGAACGAAAGCCTCGAATGTTCCCGTCAAACGCGCCGCCCGAAATTTCTAGAAATGCGGCAAGAATAGTACCACGCGTTCCTTTGATAAAGCCGCCTTTTGCCGCCAGCAAAGTGTTATTTTATTATGTAATAAATTTTTGTAGTTTAGTTAAATACCTACTTATTAAAAATTTTTTTCTTCTCGAGATCTACTCAAAAAGCACTCACGATCGACCGTTTGAGCACCTCTGGTTTACGCTATTCAACAAGTTGCGGTTACATTTTATAACTATAAAATGTAGCAAATTATCAAATTACAATTTTCTTCTTTTACCTGACAATAGAACTTTATACTCAGAAAATAATCGTTCTTCATCACAAGATATAATTGGAACATATTCAAATAAATTCAAATCACTGGTTATTAAAAATTGTTCATTATCTGGATTCAATGTCTCTTTATTCTTCAAAACTGCACTAATATTTTCAAATTTTTGTAACCAATATTTTTTTGTAAAACCGTTGCTAATGTTTGAGAAATTACTTTATTTTTATTGTTAATTATAGTTTCACTCACCTTTCCTATCGTTTCTACGCTTTTTGACAAAGAAAGTCCTTTCATGTCCAATTTTTTTATAGTATCAGACAAGCAAGAAAAACTGTTTATAATGTAAATTAAATTCTCACGTACATCTTTTTTGCGCAAAACATTTTGTGCTTCTTGTATACAATGTGAATATCCCGCATTAAATTGGTTGACTATGTTTTTTATTGTCTCGAAATTTTCTGCGTAATAAATGGCAGCGTTTATTATTATTATGATAAATAACACAACTGAACACCGCGACGCTTTAAATGATTTAATAATAAAAATTAAATACCGACCTGTACTGAGACACGCTTGCAAACCACTTAATCGTTATGAGCCCGGCTACTTCATGACCATTTAACGTGTGTCGGACTATAACACATTCCATAATTGGGACACGTTGGGAATAAAAGGACGAAAAAAGTGACTTGTCGGTTGGACGATGAAGGGATGCCTGTGGGTCGATGCTTGTGTGTCCCTGCAGGAATGACTAAGGAAGGCATAATGGATGATAATTCATCAGAACAGAAACAGATCGCCTACAATTTGATGATGCTCTAGTAAAGCAAGCTTCGTTATGATGTTTGGAGCATAAATCAGGCGAATAGCTTTTGTTTGGCCAGAATCAAGGGTGTTAAGGATCGAAGGAGAGGCTGCTACCCATAGTTAGTTGGCAGAAGAGAGTTATTTTTGAGGGCGGGCAAGGCAACCAATTTCTTCGCGGCTGATTGAGGTGAAGGATCCAATCAGAGAGGATCTTTCCGAAAAGTGATACCAACCAGTCTAAAGGAATCTTTGTCTTCAAGCATTTGATTATTTATTTGAATGGTGTGGGTATTGGGAGATAATTTATGAGGTAGTAAACATGATTGTGTCTTAGTGGCGTTAAACTAAACAAGATTCTTTCCCCACATTCCAGGATTTTATGGGGATCCTTGGTGAGGGATAAAGTCTTTACATCTAACAATAGTTTCAAATAATTGAAATTGTATGTTTGAGTGGGTGTACTATCGTCAGCATAGCTGTGAATTGGATTGGTTGTAGAATCAGATCATTGATGTGCGGGAGGAATAGGGAAGATACCAAAACTGAATCCTGTGGAACGCCTGCGTTAATTTTTTGTGAAAATTATTTGAATAGTCATCAACCATTATAGGAAATACTTCCGTTGAAGAAAAGTAATCCACCTCTGTTTGATAAGAAGGGTATCATGTAGACTTGATCAAATGCTTTGAATATATCAAGAGCAATAATTGGGGTTTCCTCGTGGCATTTGATGGACTTGTTCCAGTCATGGCTTACGATGCTCAGATCTGCTATGGATCTTTGGTGGTGGAAGATCTTCGTTAGATAACTTGGCTCTTCCTTATTGTTTTGATTAGTTTTATCAAGGAGAAACTTGTAGATGAAGATTACCAAGATTTTTACTATGTATACATCTGAATCGGCATCTGAGTCAGGATTTTTGGAAGACGGACGTGACTCAGATGAAGAAAACTTAGAAGATGCCTTATTGTATTTTCTAATATTAGAATAATTCACTTTGTTTAATCTGTTTTAATACAAATCAATCATGGTTCTTAATTTGCTGTGCTTTAGTCTCTTAATTACGTCCTCGTTGTACCTGTACCTACATAATGGGAAAACATGATATGACAATTTTTTTTTAGAATAGATACTTTAATAAGAAAACATACAGGTCACAGCTTCAATGTATGCTACCCCTGTGTCGGTGAGTGTACTTGACTGGTTTTAAAAGTTTATCGAGAAGTTTGTAAATAAGAGGGTTAATAGTAAATAAGTAATACTAGTAGCATGATGATCTCATAGAAAAAAATCAAGCTGATATAAATCGGGTAATTTTGACAGGTTTTTCAATAAAGTTCATTTTCTAATCCATTCTTCAGGATAGTAAGCCAAGCCTGTCGTACTGGAAATGCGTAATATTTTCAAATATATAGGTGAAAAGAAGCAAATTCCGGCGTGGACTGTTTTCGATGTGCAATACATACTGTGCGTAAAACATTTTATTTACGCAACAGTAATACACATATTTCTTTTGTCTTCATAAAATAATTTAATTATTTTTAATTAAATTTCTTGAAGACATTTCAAAATCATATTCTGAATAATTTCTCAAATCGCTCTGCCCGCAAACGAGGAAAACTTCCAAATTAAAAAGAACCCCGTCAAAATTAGTTTTATAACTTTTACGACAACGACACGACTAACTTGGAGTATTTTCGGGAAATTCTCCGTCGAGGAGTCCTTAATATCTCTTAGGAAGTCAAGGTCGCGTAAACAGACCAAAATTCACACACACACATAGGTCAGATGTGAATTGCATATCAATTTATATCCACTTTTGCTTGACCTCTGACTTCAAAATTTTGTCTATACCTTTTTGATTTGGGGGGAAATAAATATGAATTTAAATTAAGCTTTTATTTAAAATATGCACTAAAAAGCATAAAATATATTTTTTCGGTCAATATGCTAATGTCGATAACTTAAAATTATCATGAAATTTGTAAATAAGAGCATAAATGACAAATGCTGTTATTAGTGTGATGAATTGATATCTTAAATATATTTTTGTCTTTAAATGATATTATAGGGAAAAATCAAACGGAGATAAATCGGGTGAATATGCCGTCTATCCAATAAATAGTCTTCTTCCAATACATTATTCAGAAATAAAGTAATCCAAAACTTGTACTAGTAAAGACAAGCAGAAACTGAAGTGGAGTGTTCTTGATGAACACATTGTAGATAGTTTATGCTTGGCGACTTTCGACCGTGCATGAAATATTTTATTTATCCCACAATAATACACTTTGGTTCTTTTGTCTTCTTGACATTATTTAATTCTATTTAATTGAATTTCTTGAAGACATTTCAAAATCCTAGCGGAATAATTCTCCAAATAGCTTGTCGCAGACGAGGGAAACTTCCAAATTAAAAATAACCCTTCACAATTAGTTTTATAACTTTTTTATTGCCACGACATGGCGAACTTGAAGTATTTTGTGGACATTCCTTGTCGAGAAATCTTTAATATCTTTAAGAAAAGCGAGGTCGCGTAAGCAAACTCCACCTGATATATTAACTTTGTATTTTGAACATACATATAGGTCAGATAATAATATAATAACTTAGCAATTTTTTTTTCAGTTTGCAATGCCTTTTGTATCCTCAGTTAAATGAAAACACAAGTTTTACTCTGTTAACTGTCACTTATTCTATTTTTGCACTAGGCGTGACTGCAGTTTCGTACTGCTAGTACATTTTCAAACGAAATGAAGATAGTTACACTCAAGTTAGGTATACAGGGTGTTTTCAAAGTTGAGTCATTTATATAGACAGGTTGTAAAAGGAGGTTAATTTATAAACACCTATATAAAAGTTGCAAAATAAAGAGGTTGCTTAGAATTTTGAAAAATTCATCGCAGGCCTGATTTTTGATACTCTCGACCACTGCATTGTGTGTTGCAAATAAAGGAGTTATTAAAATTTCAAATATTTAAAACTTAATCACAGACCTGACTTTTGATATTCGCGGCCATTGCGTTGTGAACAAATAAGGTACAAGTTTTTGTTTAATACTGATACTAGGTAATTTTTTTATTGTATTCGATCTTCAATTCAGCCAGATTTCATTAAATAGCGCATGGTACTTTTAGATTGTGCGTTTGTACGAATAAAATGTCACACGTTTATGACACCAATGAACTAGTGGACATTATCCTAACTTACGGGGAATGTTAACAACATGCAGCTGCAGCGTAGCGTTTGTACGCGGGAAGGTTTTCCTTAAGAACCCATCGAGCCCCACGGATGTTTGTAAATTTAGTTAGAAGGCTTCGTGACACAGGGTACTTAAAGCCACAATGAGGAGGTCACGCTGGAAGACCAGACCTCCTCCACGCGAGATGGTAGATATTGAGGAAGATATCTTAAATACTGTCGAAAACGGTCCAACAACGAGTACTAGGTCTATTGCAGCACATTTTAGAATTGCTCATAGTAAAGTATGGAAGACTATACAACAAGAACAACCTTGCTCCTACCATTATCGTCGGTTACAACACGAAGATCATCCTAGAAGGGATGAATTTTTTCACAAACTTCAATTTTACTAAACTTATTTTGGCTACCGATGAGGCTACATTTACAAGAAATGGAGTAAATAATTTTCACAGTAGCCATGTTTGGGCCATAGAAAATCCACATGCTGTGAGGAGATCACATTTTCAATAAATGTTTGGGCTGGTGTACTGAATGGCATACTTATTGGGCCCTACTTTTTTCTAGATTGCCTGACAGGTGAAATTTATTTCGACTTTCTCCAAAACGATCTGCCCAATTTATTAGAAGATGTTCCTTTTTAGATGTGAGACAGAATATATGGTTTCTACGTGATGGAGCTCTGCCACATTTTAGACGAGAAGTTCAAGAACATTTAAATAACGAGTTTCATATAAATGGATAGGGCGTAATGGCCTGCACGCTCTCCGGATTTATCGCCCTGTGATTTTTTCCTCTGGGGCTATTTAAAACAGTTGGTTTATCAAAATGGGGACATAGATATTGGACACCGGGATTTTATTCTTAAAGCCTGTAGTGCTTCATGGGTACGCCGAGCAAGACTTTGCACTGACCGTACTAGTGGTAGTAATTTTGAACAATTTTTGTCAAAAAATGCATTTCACCGGTCGGAAAGAGTTTTTCTAATTTTCATTTTGAGTTGGAACTGTATTTTCTTATTTTTATTATTTGATTTTTTTATAATTTATAACTCTGTTATACTGCAACTTTCATATCAATGATTTTTTATTAAATTGCTTTATTTTACGATAATAAAGTATTAAATATTTGAAATGTTAAAAATTTCTTTATTTTTCAACACACACCGCAGTGGTCGATGGTATCAAAAATCAAGCCTATGATAAATTTTTTAAAATTCTTATTAGTTATTTTGCATCTTTTATATAGGTGTTTTTTTTGTAAATTAAACTGTTTTAACGAGTTTTACAAACTGTCAAAATAAATAACTCAACTTCGAGAACACCCTGTATATACAGACAAAAATTCTTAAGACTGTGGTTAGGGAAAACCAACTATACATTTTTTTATGGTCAAAAAGTTTTAATAGGGTGGTATTTCCAATATCTGTTTTCGAATTTAAAAGGTTAACATTTGGGTCTTTATGGTGTTTATACATTTCTATTGCCTCTAAACAATTTTTTTGCTCATAATGTATTATATCTAACTTATTTATGTGGAGTTCCTAAGAAATGGTTGGCGAAATATGAGTTGTGTTTTTTTAGTCTATATGAGACATGCTCTTTGAATCTAACATCTAAATTTGTCCCTGTTTGTGCTCTATAACAGCTATTGCATTCGTCGCATTTTAACCTATAAACTCCAGACTTTTTATACCTATTTATTTTTATTTTGACGTTAAAAATCTGATTAGAGAGTTTTTGTGTTTTTTGGTTTAGTAGTTTTACTTCTTTTTAAAATATTTGCAATTTTGTTAGATAATTGGTCCAAAATATGTAACTCTTGTATATTTTATATGGAAATCTTTAACCTTACGATATATTGTTGGATAGTTAAAAGTTTACGTTTTTTAAAAATTAGTCTGTTAATTTCAGATAATTTTTAGCCATTATTGGTTGCGATAGAGCTAATGACGTCAAGTTTCATGTCTAGGCAATATTTGTCTAATGGCAGTGAAAAAGCTTTATAATCGTAGATCTATATGCTGAAAGTTTATGGTCTATGGGATGAAGAGAGTCCTTTGGTGTAGTTACATCTGTATAAGTGGGTCTTCTGTAGATATTAAATTTTAATTTATTAAGTGATCTTTTTAATGTCACGTCTAGAAAATTTATTGAATTTTTTTCTTCCTCTCCTAGTTACATTATGAGCAAAAAAGTCGCAATTTGGATTGTTTAGAGCAGGGGTGCTCAAACTTGAACTGCTGGCGATCTACCTCAATATTTTTAGACTACTTACGATCGACTGTGAGAGGCTGCAAGTATGTGTGATGCAGGGTTGTCGTACATACATGATACATACACCCTACCTACCTACCGAGGTAGGGTGTATCGTAGCATATATAGATATTAGCTTTCCGCACAATATACATTATTTTAGTCAAGGTTTGGGTTAGGTTTAGTTAGGTTCTTCTCTACAATATCTAACAAAAGAGTTGCATATGGTGTTAAACTTAAATAAGGAGTGACTTTGGATGTTGAGGCGTGGCACTGCATGTCCTCAGCATACTTTTCATAAGATGGTACGTAACCACTAAGTGCTAATCGCAAGCATGATGACATATGATCGTTAGTTAGTCGATTGCGATATTTTGACTTATTTATCTTCATTTCAGAAAATGCAGACTCGCACAAGTAAGTTGACCCAAACATTGCTGTCAGTTGAAGGGCGATTTGCCTTAGATTCGGATATTTATCTTCAGATATAAAACACCAGAAATTTGTATCAGATGCTGTAGCTTTGATATGTATATCTGATATAATCTGCACCAACTCATTTTCAACAGAACATGAGTTCATATTAAACTGACTTGCTATTTCAGTAGCAAATTCCTCAATGCTTTACATGAAAAAGGATAACTCATAAATGATGCTACATTTGCCAATATTAAATTACAATCATAAAAACGCATTTCGAATTGTCCCAAAATATTTGATAATTCAGCCTCATACGTATCATAATTCAACTGAGAAATCCTTGCTTTCAAAGACGGAAAATGTTTCAGATCCTTTCTTTTCAGTTGATCTATCATAAGTTGCAATTTACTTTTGAATGCGTCTACTGCGCTAATCATCTCAATAACAGTTTTTCCTTTACCTTGAAGCTCCAAGTTAATGGTGTTTAAGTGCATTGTGATGTCAGTCAAAAATGCCAAATCAGTGAGCCATTTTTCGTTTTTCAACATCTGAGTGTCATCACCTCTTTCGTCTAGAAAAGCTGTTATTTCGGGCAATAATTCTTGAAACTTAAATCAGTGTGTTCAGCTGACTCTCTATCTTCCAACTGCAACTTAAAGAGCCGCCGTTGCAAGCTACGTGCACGGATGGAATTCACAATTTTTGTTGCAATGCCCACAATTTCCTCCGTGTTTAAAACTTTTGAACACAAAACTTGTTGATGTATAATGCAATGGATTGAAAAAAATGAAGGGAAATCTTCATTAGCTCGACACAATGCCACAAAACCGTTTTTGTTTCCAGTCATTACTGGTGCTCCATCGGTTGTAATGCACACTAATTTATATATTGGTTTGTAGTTTTTACAAAATTGAAAAAAACGTCATATATATCTTCGCCACGGGTCTTCCCCTTCAGAGGAATGATTGTCAAAAATTCTTCCTTAGCCAACATGCCATTGAATACCATCCGAATAAAAATACACAGCTGGGCACTGTCTGTCATATCGGTGGATTCGTCGAACTGTAAAGAAAAGTATGTAGATTCCATGATATCATTTTTTAGTTTATCTGCCATGTCCTGACTCATGACTCAATACGCCTTGTGACAGTCGGACGAGATAACTGAAGTTCTCTAATAGCAGACATGATTTCTGTTTTATTTTTAAAATCTCCAAATAAAGTCTCACCCGCTTCAATAAATGCTTCCTTCACAACCGATCCATCTTCGAATGGTTTCTTGTGTTTCGCCAATATATGGCAACATGATTTGTTCTTTTTTCAAACAAGATATCAAATCACGTACTTTTCGTTTTCTTAATTCACTCTGTGGCGGAAAATCCTTTTCATAGTTTTTATGAACCGTTTTATGATGCCTCTCTAAGTTACCACGCTTAGGTATTGCAACTGACGCACGACAAATAAGACAAATGCACTTATCCTTCACCATACAAAACAAAAATTATTCCTCCCAACCGTTATTAAAATGGTACGTTTTAGATTTCTTCGCTGCACTCATTTTGTACTATTTAATAATAAACTTTGTATCGACGTAGTATTGCCTTCAAGTTGAAATTCAGAATGACTCCAATTCCTGCAGGCGCAACATTTATATCGGCGTGAACGAAAGTCTCGAATGTTCCCGTCAAACGGGCCGCCCGAAATTTCTAGAAAAGCGGCAAAAATAAAAAACGCGACTTTTCTTTGACAAGTGCCGCGCGTTTCTTTGATAAAGCCGCCTTTTGCCGCTAGAAGAGTGTTATTTTTTTATGTAACAAATTTTTGTAGTTTAGTTAACTACATACTTATTAAAAAAAAATTTCTTCTCGAGATCTACTCAAAAAGCACTCGCGATCTACTGTTTGAGCACCCCTGGTTTAGAGGATATAGAAATTTATAAACACCTGTTAATCTTTTAAATTCACAAAGAGATGTTGAAAATGCACCCTATTAAAACTTTTTAACCATACAGTTCGATTTCCCTTAACATAATCACATAATCTTTAAACATATCTTATAATTTATACTAGTTAAGTATCTGATGATATTATAATGAGCTTATAAAAAGATACCTAAATAGATAAATATAAATTAAAAAACTTTTTAAATCAATCGTTTATTTTAAAAATATGGCTACGTCTATGTCCTGAGAGGATACATGACGAATATTACTATTAGTGTGACAAAATGCTTCAGTTTAAATTTCTTTTTAAATAATCCCATATATAGAAAAACAAGTGGAGAAAAATCGGGTGTTCATGACGGCTATTCAATAAATCTTCTTCTTCAAATACAATCTTCAGTTCTCCAAAACCTGTCGCATTGGTAATACGAATTTTTTTTTGACATATCCTTTAAAAACGCAAAAACTGGAGGGGACTGTTTTCAATAAATACATCGTAGATAATTTAAGCATAGTTACTATTTACCGTTGTGTAGAAGAGTTTATTCACCTTATAATACACATTTTCATTCTTGTCTCAAATAGCTTGTCTCAAAAGTCAAAATTAGTTTTATAGCTTTTCACGACGACGCACGTAGGTCTTTTTTGCTAATCTAGGCGTGCAAAAGTCTATTTACTTTTCGGTCTTGGAAGTTTTGCAGTTAAATGCAAGAACACCCTTAGAAAAGATGTAATACTAAGATTTATTTATAAAAAAAGTCCCCAATTGTCATATTTGGAGCAAAAATTAAATTAAGTTATTTTAATAATGCGAAAAAAATACAGACTATAATTATTTTACCTTTTGAGAAAAAACGTGATATTTAGGTTGAGCATATTGTGGAAACTGCAGATTTTTTGAGAAGCAAACAGGCAACACCCTTTCCGACACAAAGGTGCTCAAAACTGTCATATTTGCGGAGCTTCGCCTAAGACAATGAATAACCTTGAAGAAGTGCGTAACGAACAATTTGGACAAGCGTCTAAGCGTGGATTAAATGCATAGAGTGCATCCTAAATCTATCATATCGCTTTGATATAAAGCAATGGAAGATTGGAAAAGAGCAACAGGAGGTAACCGAGAAAAAATAAGTCCAAGAAAATTTGAGATAAAAGTTAAAGATTTAAGCAAGGCTGTAATACCACTAAAACTAAAAATATAGCTAGAAAATTCTTTGGAAATCCTAAGCTACTCGGATACAAAAAACTGTTTTTGGCTAGTGGTGACAGAATTTAAAAAAATTATATCTTCATTTTTTTGTCAACATACAAAATAAATCCAAAAAATTAAAATCTATACCCTTAGACACCCATAAAATGACACTCGACTTTGTAAATTTAAAAATTTTCATCCCCTACCCCTTTTTTTCCTAAAAATAATTAGCTTTACCATTAGAATCCCATAAAAAAGTATTATTTGATTATTTATATAAAAATGCAATTTTTACCAATCAACCCCCTATTTCACCCCATTCCCCTTAACGAATTTTTCTTAAAAACACTCAGAAGCTTGCTTTATATTAAATTAAAAAATGTGTATAAATAATAATCTCATTCCTTATTAGTCTTTACCAGACTTTAGAATACTATATGGTAATAAGAATTAGTAACCTAAGATTTTCACCTATCTTTTGACATCATAGCGTTACTAAGCTACCGAATTTGATGGTCTATTATATTAAATATTTATCCTATAATTAAGACAAACCTAAATTTGTAGGTTTTACTTAATCTACAGAAACGATACCGCACACCCCCCTATGGCTTAACGCCTAGTACCCGTAATGATGAACGCCTTGAAAGGCAGATCGATTATCAAGCAAAATAGTTAGAGTAATGGATAGAAAACATCAAATAAAAATAGATGCGGCAAATTACGGCAAACAAAATTGTTACCGTTACAATTATAATATAAAAGTTAATTAAAAAAAAATACCTTTAGACCAATCCTCTTCAATCACATAAGTTCTACTCTAATCTAATAAAATTTAACTTTTTTTGTAGTACTTTTTTCTCTATAATAGTTTTAATATAATTACTTTGGTAAATTAGCAAATATCAAAACAAACTTTACACAATTTTGACATACCTCAAGGTACAAATTACAAAAGTTCGTTTTAAACAATCTTTCTCTGACACAAGGTTTTTTGGATTCGAAACTCCGTAAATAGTTATCAAGTACATGCATATGCACAACATCCGCTGACAAATTGTCATTTCGTGCAGATATTTATTTGTATCGACTAGCGGCGTCTCCTAGGCAACGGTTCTTTTGTTTTCCATGGCTATCTGAGTACCTAATAAAATAAGTTTAAATCCATTTAACGCGGCTAAATTTTACGACTTTTGCACGCCTAGATTAATGAAAAGGACCTACGTGCGACGCAAAACTTGGAGTATTTTCTGCAGATTCCCCGTTCGAGAAGTCCTTAATATCTTTGAGCGAGGCAAGGTCTCACAAACCGACCAACAGGAGAGTCGGTGAAAATGAAAGCGACTTAAATTGTAAAAGAAAGTTAACAACTTGGGATCTAAGTTTCTTCAAACTTTAATTAGTCTGGTTTACGAGCAATGGCCGGGTTGCCAATAGGGCTGTAGTGTCCCGATATGTAGAGGGCTGATTTTTGTATACAGTGTGATCAAAAAAGTCCGCATCATATCGATTTTTTTAATAATTGGCAAATAAATTTTGAGTTGAAAAATTAATTTTTTTGATAATGTCTAATGGCAATAACAATTTAGTCACGCGAATTATCTTATACTTTGCTACGGTATACCTCCACTTTCGGGCACTATAAATATCACGTGAGGAACTTTTTTCCTCAGAAGTTAAGGTTTTTTTGAAAACCGTCGTAGAGTCAGCGTCAGAAGTCTTTTGAACGAAATTTAATTATGACCGGTCTGGGGAACTCCATTCCTCGGTGGACAGTGCACGTAAAAAGTGCTCGTGGCCCAAGTAACTAGGCCACTCTTGTTGATCACTCGAACTTCGATATTTCAATGAACATGCAAGATGTTCCTGGGGTGTTCTCACCGGAACGGATTGAGTGCCTTCACCCACAGGACAGGGCTTTCCCTGCACGACCCCGAAGTCCCACATGGATAACTCAACGCCCTCACCCCAGATTACGAGGGTGAATTTGACAAGTTTCCTAAAAAAATTTTCGGAGGAATTTTTCCACTATATGCAGGCCAATGCCCCAGGAAAACATATCGAGGGCTGATCAAATTAATTCTTTCCGAGGAGAGGACAAGTAAGCCCTCGATGAACTAGGTCGCCCTCCATTGGGCGATGCTCTCCTCCCCTAATAGGGGGTTGAAACTGACTATAATCAAATTAATAAATTAAATAATGAACACGACGATGATCCCAAGGGCTGAACAGAACGCCCCAGAAGGCCAAACCGGCCCTCAGGGGAGGAATTTTATAATAATTTAAATTGATTTGTTCTCTAAGGTATTTAATAATATCTAAAGAAGTAGTTGTTTTATTGTATCCAGAAGTAAATAATCAAAAGGTGTTTGACGAAGTTATTTGATGTTTCTTCCCCATGTGGATTTGGATTTTTTTGGTTGATTTGAATTCTACTGCCTATTATCAGAACTTGATGTTTTTGCTGTAACTGGAATATTTGTTTTATTGTTTTACCTTTTTGGGTGTAAAAGGTTTTCCCATAAAGGTAATATCATTTCGCGTATTGACATTTAAAATTTATGTAAAGTGCGCCAGCTAAGCGGTACGGAAAATTAATCGAGGATTTAGTAAATTTCGCACTGGTCCACTTGTAATTGGGATGCGCCTAGAGTCTCCATGCACTTCCCTCTAGAAGGTTCTAGCTATTTCCAGTAGCGCCTATACATTTCGAGCATTTGTTTTCATTTCTATATAAATGCGTTGCGTTGAATTTGAATTACTATTTCGGAGTAACGCTAGAGAGCAAAAGAGGAAAAACAATTCGAAGCGGTGCACGTGAAGTTATTGCGAGCGTTAAAGAGGCCTGTACTAGAGAAGCTGAAAACAATAGTTTCACTATTCCAATTCAAAATCGAACAGAACGCGCTGCATTTTATACTGGTGTTTCGAAAAGTAGTGTAAGAAAAATTCAAAGAGGACATAGTGATCGCTCATGTTCTACTTCACCTTTAAAATCTCCTGGTAAAAAAAGACCCCGATTTTCATACAAAGATAAAATTGACGATAGTGATTTTCAAGTAATTCGACGAACAATAGAGGATTTTTATATAAACTTGAAGAAGGTTCCGACCTGCAAACCCCGACTTCGTGCTGTAAAGAACAAAATAGATTTTCCGTACGGGTATAAAACCTTAAATCGTCTTTGGGCTATTCGGGTATGCCAAAAGTGACCGTTTGTCTCCGTTATATTACTTTGTACAGGGGGCGTCATTGTGAAGTACTATACAGGGCGTTTCCTAATTGCGTGCTAATGTTAAAGGGTGGTGATTCTTGGACCTCTTAAAGAAAAAAGTTTAATATGAACCTAAAAGTCTTAACTTATAGATACAGGGTTTTAAAAAAACATTTTTTTTAAATCCTAATGCTATTATAGATCAATAACTGCGTGAAATTTGATACACGTCTTTTATGCATAAAAGGACATTTTTTATTAACAATCAATTTTTGAAATTTCTACCAGTGGCGTGCATATGTAATTAACCTGGGTAAATCCGTATGCTCCTTAATGCATAGATCATGTATCAAATGTAATGCAGTTGTCTACAATGGCATCAGAATTGGGATGAAAAAAAATGTTTTCTTTTTAAACTTTACCATTCTGTATCTCAAAAGTTAAGACTTTGTTTTAACTTTAAGCTAACTTTAAGTTTAACATCAGCACGCAATTAGTAAACGCCTTGTATAGTACTTCACAATGACGGCCCCTGTATAAAGTAATATGACAAACGAAGACAGACGGCCACTTTTGGCATACCCGAGTAGCCCAAAGTCGAAGCATAAATCAAAATTTTGATAAATTTCGTTCACTGGATCTGATGCTGGCTGCCCTTATAAAATCTGGATTTGTAAATCGTGTATCACTATACTGGGTGGTCCAATAATAGTGGACGTAGGCAGTAGCCCGGGAACCGTTAATGACAGAACTCTAGAAAAAATATATTTATAGGTAAATCGATCAAAAAAAATTAAAATTAAATCATTTTAAAATTCGAAAGTTCGCCGTTTTTGCAACACAAAAGAGATATAGAAGTGCGGTACACGAAAGAAAACAGACAAATATAGATAAATGTTCATTAAGCACAGTTACATTTTTTAATTATCTGAAGTGCGTATAGTCAAAAAGGAGTGACATATTATTTAAAGAACAACGGGACACCACTGGGTTAAAGAGATTTCTTGGCCGACCTTCCTAAACCGATTGACTCTGCCCGGTTTTCTTTCGCATCCCGCACTTTAGTTACTACACTTTTTTTATAACCTTTGAATATAAATAGGACGATTTTGTTTTAGCTCTTTTGAAACAAGTTATATATAATCAATCCTGTATTTATCTTTCATTGAATACCTGTTATATAACAGGAGAATTTTATATAAATTTAAAATGAACTTTAAAATTCGGGCGCCACGGAATTGAGGTCACCGAGCACAGAAATGCTTTTAAAGGCTTAAACGTCGGTTAGATACAGAGAAAAGCCATCAGGTATATACATTTATTCCTCTCGAATTATGTATTTTTATTACGATTTAATTATGAGAAAGTATAAAAGTTTGTAGTTATGTGAATTTATTTTGCTAGCAAACGCCCATTCATGCGTAAATGATTGTAAGTAAGTCAGTGTGGTCTGAATAATCCGTCTAGATACAATTCTATTCCCAATTGTCAACAAATGAACATTTGTGAATTTTCATAATTGGCCTTTAGAATGCCGCTTTTGCATGTCGCCTTTATGCTTACTTATATTACCTGATGCTTGGCTTGTTAGATTCTTTTCTCTAAAAACTTCCCACCAGTTGGTATTCAGGAAAACATTTAACTTTTTTCTCTTTTCCCCGTTTTTATTATGGAGCCGATATAGAGGACAATAGGTGTGACATCCTAGTGCCCCCTAAACCACTGTTTCACTTCCTCGGAGTTTTAGATGTTGGGTAAACTCCCATCGCTTATCAGGGGCCTGTTCTCGGTTGTAGCAAACATATATAATAAACATGTCGTGGTTATTTCCTAACTTCAGGGGGTGATTTTGCATGAAAAAA
Source organism: Kuschelorhynchus macadamiae (assembly GCA_030620095.1). Taxonomy (NCBI): domain Eukaryota; kingdom Metazoa; phylum Arthropoda; class Insecta; order Coleoptera; family Curculionidae; genus Kuschelorhynchus; species Kuschelorhynchus macadamiae. The sequence goes on from JAUTXW010005170.1 coordinate 734,817, forward strand.
TAATGACAGTTTGCTATATAAACGTATGTCCGCAAACGGACAGTAGGGTGTTAAAGTTTTTGTTAAAATCTGACGATTTTATTCATTACTCTAAAACCGGTTGATATATGCCAATGAAATTTAGTGGGTTTCAAGAGGTAGTTATTACGCATTTTTTTACATGCAATTAAGAATTTTATGTTCAGCATTGGCGCGCATACGGGTAATGATCTCAATTTGTTTAAAGAAAAAACTGGTACGTCACTTAGACATTTCAAATCAAAATCGTTTTTGAATTCCTGGTTCAATTTGCGATAAAAAATCTCTCTTGTCTTTTTTTTTTGTATGGGGCGCGTTTTTATGCAAAAAAATAAAACATCTTAACGCGTATTTTTCATTTCTTTAATACATTATCAAGAACTATCTAAACAATAATAATAAACCAGAACAATAACAGAAAATAAAATTTTAAACAGGCGTTAAGCTACAACAAATGTTGAAAATGACCTGACCCAACAAATATTCCTGGTGTATTTCTTATTGTCTCACAGCCGGCTATAATTCGATTCTTCTGGTCATCAACATTTTCAACGGGAGAGGGATAAACTAATGACTTAAAAAAACCTCAATTGCACAAATCTAGAGGAATTAAATCCGGCGATCGAGCAGGCCAATTTTCCGTATACGTAAAATGCATATCTCACAATTCCCTATTCCCTATTTTGTTCCACCATCTGGAAATCGTACCACAACTTTATCAGTTTATTTTTATATCACACTTAATGCTTGCAGACAATTTGAAATAAATCAAATTAGTAGTATTTTCAGGCTGATTTTTTAAATATTTATTAGGCCGCCATTTTGTTTTGCTATCTTGGATTCATACCAAAATTTTACCAGTTCATTCTTCTGTACTTTACGAGGGAAGTTAAAAATAGGGCACTTTAATATTTTGCACGTTCCTTACCCCTTGATTACTGGAGTATCCATCCTATTAAATAAGATGGAGTGCAAAATGCACTAAATTTTAATAAAACTTTATCATTTAAAAAGACTGAATATTATTTTATTTCAGTTAGTTTAGACAAAAGCACAAATACCCAATAATAATATCCTTCCGTAACTAGTTTTCTTCAGAACTTTGGAACTTCGTAATACTCCAAGTTGATTTCGATCACGTACAAAATTGCAGAAGAAATGTTAAAAAGTTAACTTTTAATTTAAAAGTTGTCGAATTTCCTTAGGTTATTCCGAAGGGAGCGCAAGAAAGTATTTTGAAGAGTTCATTCATTGCTAACGAAAATTCGATAGGCTCGCTAAAGGGCCAAACAATACCACCGTCGCTTTCAGGGACTTAATGGCAATTAAAGGTGTTTTCGTAATCGACTCCCGCATTCGAAAGGTACGGGATTTAAACGGTTCTAGGGTGGAAAATAAAGGAACTTTTAATTAAATCTGATTGTACTGTTGAATCGTAAATGAGGAAAAAAATCTGGGCTTGGGTTTATTTCAATTCTATGTAAATATTATTTCCGGCATTTTTAGCCTATAATTAAATGTTCTCTTCGAAAATAATGAATCCATCTATATCTAATACGTCATTTTGTGTCTCCTTTGTCTTTTACTGCGGTCTCTGAAAGTGTTGTCGAGACTCATCAGTGCGCCGATCGTAAGAGGGAAACATTATATAATAGAAAAGAATTGATTTCAAAATTTTAAAATTTGTCAGATTGTTTGACATGCAACCTAGATGTGAAAAAATGATAGTGTGCAACCATCTGTAATGTTATTTTTAAATGTGTTCATATTATTTTTTGCGTTTAGATTGATAAACAAAAATCTCTTTTGGCTTTTTCGCAACTGAATAATAAATGTACAGGATGAAAGTATTTGTACAACTACTGTGCGTCTATAAAAACTTAAGGTAAATGACATAATTTGTTATGCTTGTTTAAATAATATTGTACATATTATGTATCGAAACATTCCGTAGACAGACTAGTCTACATGTTGAGGTATGTAATTTTATTAAATACTTGCTCCAATTAATTTAAAGTTAAATATCTTTATTCACTTTTGTTTGTCAATCTAAAAGCAACAAATAATCTGAATACATTTAAAAATAATATTACTTGTTGTCTCACAGTATTCCTGTGGTTGTATTTTATACTGACGGGTTATACCAAGTCAGTACAAAAAAATTAAAATAAAAAAAAGGAAATGGAAAAACAAAACAACTATTGTGTATTAAGAAATGATCTAACTATGCTACATGTTTTCAAAATGACCGATTTCTGGATGTTCCTGTGAATGTCTGTATTAAGTCCTAATTGAGCCAAATGCGGTGTAAACGTTGTTGGGGTGAGACCTGTTACTGATATGACGAGAGGAATAATGATGACTCTTTCCTGTTTCCACAGCCTTTTTACTTCCATTGCCAAGTCGGTGTATTTGGCGATCTTCTCACTGCATTTCGCTTGGATGTTCTCGTCGTTGGGGACAGCCATGTCAATTAAATAAGTGATTTTCTCTTTTTTGGATTGATTTTGTGGATGTCAATGTCCCAGTAGAGCTTGTAGTCTTCGTTTTCAAGTATAGATGTTGGTGTATAATGGTAGTAAGGGTCTGTGTTCTCTGTTAGTTTGTATGTTGTGGCTAATGCTTGATGAACGACCTTCGCTGCTGAGTTGTGTCTCGCGGTGTATTCAGTTCCGGTAATTTGACGGGTCCTTAATGTCTGAATTTTTGGATTTAAGGTATGTTATTCCTTGGATGAGAAAACTGGGGAGTGTGCTAGGTTTTAAAATAATTTCATTAATTTGGCGAGTGAGAGCTTCATGTGTGGAGGTAAACTGTTTGTATCAGAAGTTATGAATGTTATCTATTCCAGGACATCTCGAGTTATGCGTGTATTTGATTGTTTCTGCAACTTCTTGTGTTGTCATTGCAAAGTCCTCTTGTTCCTCTAAGCACTTGTATCTGTCTTCTTCTGCTTTAATCCATAAAGCGTTATTATTGTGTAGTTTCGGTTCTGACCAAATACTTTTCCAGTATTCCGTGATCTCTTGTTTGGTCGGTGGTTCTATTACTCGTGCCTCCTCATTGCTCATGATTTTTTGGTAGAACTGTTTTTCGCTTCTTCGAAACAGGTTGTTAGCGTCCTTTCTTTCATTTGATTCTTTGTATCTTCGGAGTCTTGCGGCATACACAGATAATTTTTGCTTCAGAGTGTCAAGGATTTTGTGTAAGCGTGTAATCAGGAGATGCAGATTTGATTTTCTCTACACTTTGTGTGATACGTCTTGACTTGTTGCCGTTCATGGATTGGGTAAGATGTCGCAATTCTTTTCTAATTTTGTTAATTTTGTTTTCGATCCTTATCTGCCATTTGAATTTTGGTTGTATGTTGTTGGTGTTTCTGTGTCGTGGCGGGAGTTTCTGATTATTCTGTGTTATCGTGGTTATACCTGCTGCGTAGATCACTGTATGAATGTCCCCAATTGTGCCCGCATTCGTTGTGGTGTTCGTTGAGGGTCTTTAGGATTTTCTGTGTGTCCCATTTGAAGATTATACGAGGAATAGGATCTCTTGTTGTAGGATAGGATATTATTATTATATCTAAATGTCTTAGGCATGTCTTGCATATCAACCAGTGTGTAGCAAATTTCAAGAAAAATGGTTCTGACTGAATTACTGCAATAAAACTGCCTGGATAGTCCCTACTACATTTATTGCAGATTTGATATTTTAAGAGATACAAGTAATCATACTCGTATGTTATTTTATATATTTTTTATATTAATTTAATCAAATGAAAAACCCAACTAATACAAATTTTTAAGTACTACTAATACAGTGTGTTCAAAAAATCCTGAACCCTCGCTGTATCTCAAAAATGTGATGTTTAATCAAAAAATGTTTCAAACAAAGTTTACAGATCTCTTTCATGTCTATGATAAAAAAAAAGTTTTAAATATATAGTTTTTTTAATGGAAGAGTATATTTCTCGATGTATTTCTAATTCTACAGCTTTATGTCTCTTTTGTTATATTATATATTTAATAGTGGAATTTAATTTGTATCTTTTTACCTCCCTCATAAAAGAAAAGTATTGTAATAGTGAAAAAATCACCCTCCGAGATTTTTACGTTTCAGGGTCCCTAGATGATGAAAAACATGTTTTCTCGATTCAGTCTGTCTATCTGTCTGTCTGTCGGTTTAATCGTTCAAGGCATAGCTAAAAAACTACTTACCCGTTTGACTTCAAATTTTAGTTAAAAATTAAGGGTCATATAGGGACGACCTAGTAACATTTTGGTAAAAATCCAATATGGCAAAACAAAATGGCGGCCTATTTTTTTTAGAATAGACATAAAAGAGATCTATAAACTTCGAGATATTAAGGGGGTCCAGGACTTTTTGAACACGCTGTATATATTTACATTTATTATACTATTCTATATTTAGTTCTGTTTCGCTATCGCTATTCTCTTCTAAAGGAATCGGGAATATTAAAAATAGCGAATTAAAACGCGGAATCGCATTAAAATTGTAAATTTAGCTTTGGAATGGCCATTTTGAATAAGGCATGTCACTGCAAGCGTTACCATGACAACACCCACGCTCTCCGTAAATACGAACAATAGCAAACAGCCGAAATTAATTTAATTAATTTTATTGTGAATAAATTAGTTAAAATAATATCTAGTTTCAAGTTATGTTTACAATATTTACTCGGGAAATACTCTTCTAATAAAATATGTATAATGTGCAAAAAAATTGTGCAAAAATTGTTTTGAACGTATTTTCTTTAGATAATAGCAATCATGCATTTATTTAAAATAATCGGTGAGTCGGAATTTTTTTGACACTTGGCACTCTTGCTTTCATTAAGAAAATAAGTGCTCATCATTTTTTCGATATTTCAGGAAATTTTGTTTGCTGTTGATGTATTACCACTGATAAAATATTCTTTCAGAACAAGATATAGCACAAACGATATGGCTTCAGCTAAAGGAAATATTAACGGCGATCTTAAAGGAACAACTCAAATGTGTTGTTGTGGAGTATTCTGTACAAGAGTCGTTAGCAGATGAGGATGAAAAGTTGAGGTACGTTAACGTCGTTATTTTTAATGTTTATAGTAGACTATCTTGTAAGTAACGTGAATGTACCGGAAGATAGTAACACAATTAGTTCCGTAGAATTCAATGCCTCTTTCAGAATAGGTATACTGGGTAAGGTCAAAAAGTTACAGGACCCTACTTTATTTTTTAAATGGGATACCTTGTATATTATTTTTTATATTTATTAGGAATAATGTGAGCTTTCCAAAAATATATACATTTATGTAGTTATCTTGAAAAAAAAACAAGCTCATTAGTTAATAGGTAATATATTAAAAACAAAATTAATGTACTAAAGATGATGTAATACTTTCACATCTAATGATCACGTGAGGAATAAAAACAACATTTATTAACAAGTTTTCTTCAGCTGCCATCTAAATTCCTCCAAAATATTTCCTGAACGCATTTTGAAAATATGTACTCTTTCTCCTGTAGGTTATTTTATATAACATATGAAAGAAATTGGCCTTAATTAATGTATCTCCTGTAGGTTAGTTTTTATATTAAAAAAATGACAATTGACTGTGTAATGATCCTATGTTAATCAGGTTTCATACCTCACATGCTGAGAGAAAAATCTAAAGTATATTCAAATAAAGATCACTATTCAAATATTAGATCAACTGTGTAAAATGTTTTATGAAAATAGCTAAAGAATCACATAAAAACAAACTAAATGTTCAATAAAACCTGAAAATTAAGTAATACGGATGAGAAAAGAAATTTTCAATCAGCTAATGACAGGTAAAAGTAATAGACTCCAAAATCTATAAATGTTTATAAAGAAAATCTTTAAGTTGTTTTAATTTACCGAACAATTTGATCTAACAGTAAAAATTTATCAAAAGATGCAAAATATTCAAGCAATTAATTAACTTCAATAATTAAAATACAATTAACAATAATAGAATGAAAGAAAATAGTATTATGTGAATCTAAGAGCAAGCAAATAACAAGAAAAATTTATATAACTGAGTTTCAAATCCAATCACCAATATAACCTAACAAATTGACACCATTGTTTAATATCAAAATACCTTTCTAAAGCAAGTAAATACAATAAATCATAAGTATCATCACATATTTCAGTAGTGTTACCTGTCTATAACACTTCTTATATACCTTGTATAAACTAACTAGATCTTATAAGTTAAAATTTCAAGATGTGATCACACTTTACAACAACACTGTATCTTAAAGTATATTATACTATCAAATGTTGGCAGAAACCTATAGACTATTGTGTCATAAACTTATACTGTGATGTTCTGTATCTTAAAGCCTACTATACGGTCAAATGTTGACAAAAACCTATAGATTATTGTGTCCTAAACTTATAATGTGATATTTGAGTATCAGCATGAGTTATAAAGTAAAAATAATCTTATTGACAACACCAATAATCATAGTTTATGCGCACCAGCAGTAGTTAGAACTTTATATCAAAAAGTATACTCTACACTCAAAAGAAATAGAAAAAGTCATAAAGTTGATCAGCAATAAACAATAAAGTCAATTCAGCACAAGGGATGTTAAAATTAAGATACTTATCTAAGTGTCTATTACCATCGGTGACTTAGATCAGCAGTCTATGATCTAAGTGTCACCAAAGACATTTCCAGCAGGAAAACTGGGTACGTACACACTTAAGTACTAGGTAAGAGACTTCTGCTCCACTTACAATTACACATCCAGGTTCAAACCCTGGTTAGCAGAACAGGAACAAGAAGTAGAAGAGGAGGAAGAAGAAGAATAAACCCTTATTTGATGGTAAAGGGTTTCTTATTAGTCACTTCGTAAAGTTTGTCCCATCAAAAAAATATGGTAGGTGGTAAAGTGCAGTTAAATCCTCACAAGAAAGTAATAAAAGGTTCCTCAACCAAAAATATTAAGGTACAACGTAATTAAATACAAATAGGAGCCTTTTTAACTAAGTTGCCGACGTAAATCCCAAAAGATGGCCTGGATTAAAACAGGATCAATTCGCCCACAAACTTTCACACTTAAGCTTCACCTTCCAGAGAGACAAGAAGCTTCACATACCTCACCACCAGGTCAAGGCAGCAGTAGCGGGATGACAATCCGTCAGTGATGCCACTTTACTAAAATCAAACTGACCAAATCGGGACAATAGATCAGCCAATCCCTGAGCTGGATCACAGGAAAGAAAAAATATTTAAAGGAGAAGAAAGTAAAATTACTAATTGAACAAAACTAAGGCGCCATCTACACTAAGACTAGTGAATTGCCTCAATATGAAGCGGAAGATTTCGCTAAGCAGAGACCGCAAGCACCTTACTACATCGATAGGAGACTTACAGTACCGGATTTACGGATTTTTATGCATTAAAATGTAGTGACGAAATTAAAATGTTACTAGTTTTTTTTTGACAAATAGAAATATTTTTTTCAAAAAAATTACCCCATTTAAAGTTGATATGGAATTGTGAAACAATTAACAAATCATTTTCGCTTTTAGAGAGTCTGCAAGGTACCAATCCGCAAAAGCCAATGGTCTTTTCGATACCCTTTTGTGTGCCGCAAAGGACTATTTAGTTGTCAAAGAACTTAGGACCATCGAAACTCCGCCGTTCGAAGTGTTATACAGGGGCAAATTGACAAGTACTGAGACTGGACGATTCGAATCTGGTAACGGATTCATCAAAGTAAGTAAAATTAGGCCAATAGACGATGCAACAAATGGAAAATAAAAGAGCCCCTAAATGGGTCTGCGGTCTCCGAGATATAATTTTATTATATTAGTTCTATATAGACTTAACACGTGAAATGGTTTAAAGGGTTGTTCATCTTATTTGAACCCCCTCCCAGCAACCTTTTATTGTAGACACGCCTACTTTTTTTTAAATGGCAACCTAGGTGATATGGGGACTCTATGAGAAGGTCTTTTAATTGAATCCCATACTAGCAGAAAAATAGGGATCTGCTCATTTCGTTACAATAAAATGAGTACATTTAAATTTATTAATTAAAGTTAAAGTTCGATAGAAGATATGAACTATATATATATATATATATATATATATATATATATATATATATATATATATATATATATATACACCGTACTAAGATGAATATCTACGACCGTACTAAGATAAATAAAAATCTAATATGACATGGTAAATTAGTTATTTATTTGCGGTGTAGGTATATATATATATATATATATATATATATATATATATATATATATATGTTTTCATTCCGGGTGTTGAGTTTCGAATTGAGTGGTTGTCTGTGTATCTATAAGCAAGTGTATGTGAAGACGAGAATGTCGAGTCAAACGCGCCGAAGTTGCAAAATTTCTCCTGACAAATTTTGTTATATTTGTGGAGAATTTCTGGTGAAATCGCAAGCCAGGCCATTTTCCGAAAATGCAGAAAAGCCTACTTTAAATATTTTGGTGTGTTAATTGGATATCAAGATAAGCGGTGGGCTCCCCATGTGTGCTGTGTTAGTTGTAGTGTATCATTGATGCAGTGTACAATTACAATGGTGTGGCGAGAACCCACCAATCATTCTTACAATTGTTATTTTTGCCTGACAAAGACTGAAGGTTATTCCAAAAAGGGAAAACACAATATAGAACATCCAAATTTGCAATCTGCCATACGACCTGTTCCTCATAATGCAAATTTGCCAGTGCTGATTGCGCCTTTAAATTGGCAAACTATTGATTTGGGAGATAATGGAGATAACGCATCATCAGGCAGCTCAGAAGAACAGTGCACCGATTCCACTTTTACTACAGGTCCCAGTTCCGGCGAGCCACATTTGATTGTTCAAAGTAAATTAAATGATTTAGTACGTGATTTGGGGTTATCCAAGCAACAGTCAGAACTTCTGGGTTCCCGTCTTAAGGAATGGAACCTATTGGCCAAAGAAACAAAAATTACGAATTTCAGAAAAAGAAATGCTATGTTTTCTGAATTCTACAGTATGGAAAATTCGTTGTGCGCGTGTACTGATATAGACAGTTTAATGCAGGAACTTCATATTGAACATTCTCCCCGTGAGTGGCGCTTATTCATAGACTCAAATATAGCTTAAAAGCTGTGTTATTGCATAATGGAAATTTAAAATCCTCTATACCAGTTGCCCATTCAGTTGCAATGAAAGAAAATTATGAAAATATGCGCACGATTTTCGATAAAATAAACTACAATAGGCAGATATGTGGGGACTTAAAAGTTATAGCGATTTTAGTGGGACTTCAGGGGGATTTACAAAAAAATTGCTGTTTTCTTTGTTTATGGGACAGTAACAAAAATTTGGCCAGAAAGAAGCGAATTTCAACCGGGATCCCAAAATGTTAAATTTATACCTCTTGTTGATCCCAAAAATGTCCTTTTGCCTCCTCTTCACATTAAACTTGGGCTGATGAAAAACTTCGTGAAGGCTTTGAATAAAGATGGTCATGGATTTAAATACCTAAGACAAGTCTTTCCCCAGTTAAGTGATGCCAAATTAAAAGAAGGCATTTCCATTGGGCCACAAATCAGAAAATTGCTGGACGATGTCAATTTTACCGAAAAACTTACCAGGCAGGAACTCAGAGCATGGAATGCATTTGTTAATGTAGTAAGAAGATTTTTAGGCAACAATATGGATGAAAATTATGAACAATTAGTTAATGAACTCTTAGATGCCTATAAAGCGCTTGGTACCAGAATGTCATTAAAAATTTACTTCCTCCACTCCCATCTGTCATTTTTTCCTAAAAATTTGGGAGCTGTTAGTGACGAGCAGGGTGAAAGGTTTCACCAAGATAACAGAACAGTGGAAATTCGGTACCAAGGATGATGGGATCCAGCCATGATGGGTGACTACTATTGGTTTTTGAAGATAGAAGATAGGACACCTCATAAACGGAAAAAATAAAGTTTAATTAGTGTTTTAAGTTAATATTTTTCTCGTTTGCTTTTCTCTTAGATATAGGGTATGTTTAATAGGCGAAAACTGTAAACATAGTCAATAAACAGGGTTAAGAATTTTCTGAAATAATTTTTTCAATAGATATTAAGTATCGTAACATTCGATATGGGTCTACAACTCTAACAAGAAAACCCTACGTGCTACAACTTTCTATTTGTCATTTTCGTATTTAAATAGGTCCATTCTATTAGATTATGCTATTCTGATTTGTGTTAAAACAAAAAAATTCGTTTTTGCCTGCCAGTGTAATTAACGCATAACGAAGAAAAGGGATATATATATATATATATATATATATATATATATATATATATATATATATATATATAGTTTTCGCAATTCAAATAAAAAGTAAATTAATTAGAAAAGTGGTAAAACGTTGTTAAGTAAGGAATATTCAAAAATTTTCAAGTACCTGTTTATTTATAAAAATAAAAAACTAAAAATGTCAGAAATTTAAAAAAACGTAACATGTTACTTCAAAAGGCACCGAAAAGTAGAAAAAAACATTTTAAACTCTCTTAGAAATTTGACCTATGAAGTCGGCGTCCAACTAATAAAACAGCAATAGAAATATTTCTTGAGACATTAGATTTTAGAGCCTATATATTTTCTTAGTAGTTAATAATTATATAGTAGTTTAACACCGAATTAATATGGCAAATTTTTAAGCTTGTTTAAAATGTTAGTTTTTTACTTTTAAGTGTTTTTATATTGAGTTTTATTCCTTCAAAAATGTTCCTTTTCTTTTTAGTAGTTTTATTTTTTATTTTACAAGTTTCAATGCTACGAGATATACATATATATATATATATATATATATATATATATATATATATATATATATATATATATATATATATATATATATATATATATATATATATATATATATATATATATATATATATATATATATATATATATATATATATATATATATATATATATATATATATATATATATATATATATATATATATATATATATATATATATATATATATATATATATATATATATATATATATATATATATATATATATATGGGTTATTCACGCAACCCGTTCATTAAAAGTTTTTGATGATGCCATTTAGATAAAAATTTCAGGTCAAGGGGGTACTTCTATTTTGAAATATTTTCAACTTCCTGTCAGTTCCGGTTTAACCGGAAGTTGGTATCAACTTGCTTATTTTAAATGGAACACCCTGTATTTTATGATATTTTTGGATTTTACGGAGAATTTTAATGCTATTTTGTGTAACATGTCCTATACCTAGGTTCAAGCGTTCTTAAGATATTTGACCTTGAACCGAAAATGAGCCTTTGGGGTACCAAATTTTAAAATCTCATATTTTTGTAAGTTTTGAAGATATAATCTTCATATTTTGCAGACGATCGCTAAATAATCTTAGGTTTCTATTTTTTTTTATTGAATTTGTCTATTTTTATATAGGGTGTCCTAAATTCAGCGGCAAACATTCTCATTTTCAAAGCCGCTAAAGTCCGTTTTTTTAACTGGGACACCCTATAACTTTATGCACTATCAAATGTAGAATTTCATTTTCTATCGAACTGTATTAAGGTACCCTATACCTATTCGTAACCAATTTCGAAATAATTGGGTATGATAAAAATATCGTATGTATTTGCTTAAATGTTTACATGTTCCAATGGTGAGCCATGGAAAAACAATTAAGATCCAATATCCAATATGACAGATGATTAGTATGCGTTATTTATCGAAAGCTGTCAGCGATAAACTAAATCTTCTAAATCGAAATGGAAGAATACTCAAACGATGATATTCTCAATCTATTGTATATTCATGGAGAATGTTATAAAATTTTGGAGAGACGTGTCGTGTGTTTAATGAACGCCATCCTGATTTGCCGCCAATGAACAAGTCAAAATTCAAGAGGATTGAAACGAACTTTTTGCGTTTTGGCAAGGTTAAAGTTACAAAAAAATGTTCCGAAACTAGTGACAAATGCCGAAGATAACGTAATAAACACATTAGCTTATTTCCACGCAAACCCGCCAAGTTCAATACCGTCTGCAGAAAACGATTTGGGAATTTCTTCTTCCAAAACTTGCAAGCCTTGAGACGTGGTGATGACGTCCGACGAGTAGAATTTTGTGAATTCATGTTTTTGAAAATTCAAGAGGACCCTCAATTCCTTTCAAAAATATTTTGGACCGATGAAGCGAAATTTTCTAGAGAAGGAATAACAAATAGAAGAAACGAATATTTCTGGGCAGCAGAAAATCCGCACGCTTTAGGCGAAACGCGTTCTCAAGAGAGGTTTAGCTTCAATGTTGGTACGGTACTGTATTTATGAAGACAATTTAAACAGTGATAAGTATTTGGAAATTCTACGAGGGACGGTTTCTGAATTTATAGAAGAAATTCCTATTGGTGAGCTGCAAAATTATGGGTATCAATTAGATGGGGCACCAGAACATAATTCCGCTGCAGTTTATCTCCAATTATCTCGAATTTTTGAAGATCGCTGGATTGGTCCCAATGGCCCTTGGAGATGGCCCCCGCGATCGCCTGATTTAACACCCCTAGACTTTTATTTATGGGGATTTATCAAAGGTAAAGTCTATGCTTCCCCAGTAAATAACCAACAAGATTTACTGGACAGGATACGAACAGCTTTTGCCGAAGAAAACGGACAAATTCAACGGGCCACAGCAACTGTACAAAGAAGAATTGAAATGTGTCTTCAAATGAACGGACAGCATATAGAAAGTTTGTTATAATTCAATTTTATTATTTCAATTATTTATTGTTTATTGTTAGATTGCTATAATTCTTAAGTCCACTAAAACAAGTTTAGAACAGTCTCGAACTTAGTAGATATGGTTAAAAATAATGTAAACAATTTATTACATTTTGTATAACTTTAACTTTTCCGAAACGAAAAAATTTCGTTTCAATCTTCTTCAATTTTCTCTTGTTCACTGGCGATAAATGAGGATGTTTTTCATTAAAAACATGGCACGTTCTCTCCAATATTTTGTAACATTCTCCGCGAATATAAAATAAATTGAGAGTATCAGCTTTTGAGTGTTATTTTATTTTAATTTAAAAGTTTCAAATCAGCTGTCATGTTGATTAGAAAAGCACAACAATTGTTTTTCCATGGCTTGCTACGGGAAGGTGTAAGCATTTAGCAAATACATATGATAGTTTAATAAAAACCTGATTATTTCGAAAGTGGTTAGGAATAGGTATAGGGAACCCTAAAACAGTTCGATAGAAAATTAAATTCTACATTTGATAATGCATAAAGTTATAGGGAGTCCCATTTAAAAAAACGGACTTTAGCGGCTTTGAAAATGTGAATGTTTGCCGCTGAATTTAGGACACCCTGTATAAAAATAGACAAATTCAATAAAAAAAATAGAAACCTAAGATTATTTACCGATCGTCTGCAAAATATGAAGATTATATCTTCAAAACTTATAAAAATATGAGATTTTAAAATTTGGTACCCTGAAGGCTCATTTTTGGTTCAAAGTCAAGTATCTTAAGAACGCTTGAACGTAGGTATAGGACATGCTACATAAAATAGCATTAAAATTCTCCGTAGAATCCAAAAATATCATAAAATACAGGGTATTCCATTTAAAATAAGCAAATTGATATCAACAAGTGACAGGAAGTTAAAAATATTTCAAAAAAGAAGTACCCCTTGACCTTACCTTAATTCCAAAATTTGAAATTTTTATCTAAATGGCATCATCAAAAACTTTAAATGAACGGGTTGCATGAATAATCCTGTATTCCTAACATTTTCTCATGTAAGCAAATCCTTTTATTGACAATATAAGGGAAAAAAGTTTAATCCAATCGACGGATGCTTTATCGGCTCCAACAGGCTGGCGGCTTTGCCTCCATTGCGGATTTAAAAAATCCCCGGAGAGGATCTCGTGAACACCAGAGACGCGATAGAGTTAAGCTTTATTTAGTTTGTACGATTACGTGTCGAGATCACAATGTTATGTTTATTTTCAGGATCTTTCCACCCTGAGCCGACTGACGGACTTGAGTCTGTACGAAGACGAAAAGCAGCTGCTTGTGTACGGCACACTCGGCATCAGGGAGTTTAAGGTAAGTGCAAAGTTTGAGCATGTCTTCAAGTCACAGTACAAAATATAACTTCAACTCTGCGGACTGACGTACAAGCTGTCTGTTTATATTCCCCCCTACAGCTTTTTCTTTTAGAGGTAGAAAAAACTTTAAATGTAAAAGTTGTAGAGTTTTATCTGAACGGCCAGAAGTTGTTATCATAAATAAATGAACTTCCTAAAAAAATAAGTTTTACTTCACTCGTAAAAGAGAAGTATTGTAATCTTGATAAAATTACCCTATTAGATTTTTTCAGATCTTGACGTTTCAGGATGCCTAGATGCTGAAAAACTTTTTTCTCTATTCCGTCGGTCTGTCGGTCTGTTCGCGACATAGTTAAAACACTATTTATCTGATTGACTTCAAAGTTGGATCAAAAATTGAGGAACAAAAAAACACTTTACCAGTTTTTCTCAATTTTTTGCACCAAAAATTAAGTATCATGTAGGAATCAACTGGTAAAATTCTGGTACCAATCCAAGATGGTCGAACAAAATGGCGGCTTAATAATAGACTGATTTTAAATTGTGGTACTAATTCAAGATGGACATAAAATGGCGGCCAAATAAAATGTTTGTAATCGTAAAAAAACACTCTCAGTTTCTACATAACTTCACGTTTTATCAATTCCGTTTGTCAATCAACTCACGACATAGCTTAAACACTACTTACCACATTGACTTCAAAATTTAGTCATAAATTAAGGGTCATGTGGGGATGACCTGGTAATATTATGGTAAAAATCTAATATGCCGGAACAAGATGGCGGCGAATGTTGTCTAGCCAGTGGTATTTATTTATTTATTTATTTACAGTTAACTGTCTTACAGGAAGATCCTAATTACAATGAAAAACTACATATTCAAGCCTACTAAAAAATTACATTTTACACATAAAAAGAAACTTATAACCAATAATAACAGTAATTATTTTCCAAATTCTGATATTTGAATAAGATTTAAATTAGCAAAACGGTTTAGCGTCGTAAATTTTTCTTATATGATTCTAAACTATCAGAAAAAAGATCCAAATTGGTTTTTTTGTTAAAGTTATCGCACATTGTATAAATAGGCGAAAATTTTAAGATGTTTGTACGAGGAGTCGGCAAGTAAAAAGCACTGCTTGTGCGTGAACTTAAACGAGGCACGTTTAAATTTATTTTAGAAAGTAAACAGGGGCAGTTTATCTTATTATTTAATAGCTTATACAAAAATATCATTTGCAGGTTATCTAGTCTGGTTTTTAAGTTCGTCAGTGAAAATTTATCTAAAAGCTCTTCTTGTGGACATCCTTGAGCGGGATAGCGACCGTCTTGTTTAAAGTTTAGATATTTTACAAATTTTCGCTGTATACATGTATATTATATCAACAACTGCATATTCAAGTTTGGATCGAACATAACTATAGTACAGGAGCTTTATGGCTTCCACTTGGCTAAACTCTTTAGTAGTACGAACTATAAACCCTAACATTCTAGAAGAATCTGACCTAATAGCGCTGTAATGTGAGGTAAATGATAATTTTTGATCGAATGTAACTCCCAGATCACAGAACTCCTTGGATCGGCCTACAATTTCATTTCACCATTGCAGTTATAGTTAAAAATAATCGGTTCTGACTTTGTAGTAAACGACATAACCTTGCATTTTCCAATATTTAGCTGTAGACAATTTTCCTGGCACCAGTCAATAATATGCTGTAAATTTTGTTGGATTTTTATGCAGTCCTCCATAGACTTAACGTTAGCGAACAGTTTGATGTCATCAGCGTAGAGTAAATAACCAATATCCAGAGAATCACCAATGTCGTTAATAAAAATGTTATACAGCAACGGTCCTAAAACGGAACCCTGCGGTACCTCCGAACATGCTATATAGTTCTCCGATTGCAAACCATTTATAGCCACATATTGTGTGCGATTTGAAAGGTAACATGTAAAGAGCCGTAATAGGGAATCCGAGAATCCGATATTTGAAAGTTTATTAATTAACAAGTCATGATTTAACTTGTCAAATGCTTTGGAGAAGTCTAAATATATTACATCAGATTGCAGACCCTCATCAATCGAGTCCGCAATGTATTGTGTTATAAGGGCCAGGTTGGTAGTTGTGGAACGATTTTTAAAGAAACCATGCTGTTCAGGAACAATTTTATTTTGCACCAACGGAAAAATGATGTCGTGCAATATGAACTCAAAGACTTTTCAGAAGTTGCATATGATGGAAACAGGTCTATAATTTAGAATGTCTGATTTATCGCCCTTCTTAAAAACTGGACATACTTTCGACTTTTTCCATATATTTGGTAATGTCTGTTGTTCAATGCACATGTTAAATAGGATTTGAAGAGGTTTTATTAACACAAATCGACAGTCACGTATAAAAAATGCTGGAATAAGGTCTGGTCCGGCAGTGTATTTAGGTTTAAGTTTTTTAATAGCACAAATAATATCCCGTTCACAAACTGTAGATATGTTTATATTTTGATCACTACACGAGAATGAATTATTTGAAATTTTGATATTGTTAGAAACTGAATAAGATCGCTTAAAAAATGAAGCAAATGAATTCAAAATATCGGGTGGATTATCTAGATTCTTACCATCAAAGTGCATACTATTTGGAATGCTTGCTATCTCTCTCCGGCCTTTGACAAAATTCCAAAAGCGTTTGGGATCTTTTTTGATATCCGTCTCCATTTTTTGAATATATTTTTTATATGCTAGTTTTGATTTTTGATCTCAGAGTCTGAAATCTTTCGAAATCCTGTATGCTGCCATATTTTTTGTACTTTTTATGCAATTTATCTTTAGTTTTTATATTTTTAATAATTTCTGAAGTGAACCAAGGATGATATCTTATATTTGACGAATGGCGATAACGGGGAACTGCTAGGTCAAATATGGAGTATATTAAGTTATAAAAAGTATTACAGGCATTTGCCACCGTTGTCTGATTTTCCAGCAAGGACCAGTCCTGCTGAAGAAATGAGTTATAAAGCAAGTTGAAATCAGCTTTACGAAAATTGTATAGATTATTCATATTTAAGTTTATAGAGTTTTTAAAATTATTTGACTTTGGTCTTTTAAAGGAAATCATTAAAGCAGGATGGTGAATATCAAATGATCGCTCTACGTTACAATTAGAGTTGCTATTCGTCAGAATAAGATCCAGAATCCTTTCATTGTTATTTTTAATAAAGTTATACTGCTCGAGATTAAAGAATTCCATAAAATTTTTTAACAATTTTATGCAGTTACTATTTCGTTGAGAGTTTCCGCTTAAAAAACCCTCATAATCTGGTAAGTTAAAATCTCCTATAATGTATATATTTGTACCGTAGATATAGTCCAAAGTGACAAAAAAATCAAACAGATTTTCAAGATCGTTTTGTAAAACCGGAGGGGGAATATATAGGATGAATACAAAAACCGTACAATGGGCAAAAGCCATTTTGATACCTAAAAAATATATGTTAGGAGAAAAATTAAAATTAAAATTTTGAAAGTCTATTCACCGCCAACAAAACGCCTCTTCCTTTGGATTTATTCAAAGCCGCAAAATTTCTATCCGCACGAAAGACTTGAAAATTATTTGAAAACAGTTCACTACTGCATACTGAAGAGTCGAGCCAAGTTTCAGTTATCGCAATCAAATCAAAATCACAACTCATGACGCCTTGCAAAAATTCGTTCGTTTTACTACGAAGACCTCTGACGTTCTGATAGTAGACTGAAATATTTATTTATAATATATGTGCAGGAATTTTCAATCGCTCTAATACAGAAACTGGTCTGCAGAAAATTACCATTTTATTTTTGAAACGGCTCAAAAAGATCGCCTTGGGGTTGGTGTC
This sequence comes from Kuschelorhynchus macadamiae, assembly GCA_030620095.1. Taxonomy (NCBI): domain Eukaryota; kingdom Metazoa; phylum Arthropoda; class Insecta; order Coleoptera; family Curculionidae; genus Kuschelorhynchus; species Kuschelorhynchus macadamiae. Next base: position 752,879 of record JAUTXW010005170.1, read on the forward strand.
TCATGTTTTATTTTTGGAACATACATAGTTTATAGAATTTTTGAAGGAGGTCTCACAGCGCGTTCGTACCTAGAAATTCTTGATTATCCTTGAATCCAACTGATGGAAAATGTTCCATTGCAACTTTATAATGCTGTTTATTTTCAACAAGACACTTTTATTGGCATTTTTAGAGGATAATTTGTTTCAAGGATTTGTACTCACAAACCTGTAAAATGGTGCCCTCGTTTTCCGAATCTTGCATACTTCATTTTGAAAACTCTTTGACTTTTCAAAATTTTATTTCTATTTTGTTTTTCCTAACTTAAGTTTTAAGTAAGATGGTTAATTATTGTTTTGTTTTGAGTAAAATTCAAATATATTATAAGTAAGTTAAAATGCTGTAATAAATAATTAAGAGTTGAGCAATAAAAAAATCGGTTAATTTCCTTGACCCCGGATTTCCCTCGATTTGAATTTTTTCTTTTATTAGGAATAGTGAAGAGTGACCCAAAACATACATACTGTTCTGGATTGGCCGGTGCACAAACATGTATTTTTCTGAATGCACTCCTTTTATTCAAAACACACCTAGTTAAAGACTGGTTGTACTTAGTACTTGTAACTAAAGTAACCTAAAACTTGCAGGTCATTCCCATATAATCCTTAATTTATGACAAAACAAACTGACAGAAGAAATTGATAAATAGTTATTTATACTATAAGGGATGTAAGTAACATTTACCAGTCGAGGACGAGTTTGCGCCCGAACGATAGCGAGGTTAATGTTCTTACATCCCATATAATATATAACATTTTGAATTATGAAGGCAGCCGTGATCCGTTGCCAGAGCAACATAAGCAGTTTTTATTTTATCAACAACGTCAAGTTGACAATTTATAGCGAAAAGTTTAAAGAAGTCGAATTGTTTGATTCTGTGTGGACAAATATACTTATTGATGAAGGTCGTAATGGTAATGGGAGTTGTTGGAGCGTGCCGTTCTAATGAACTCTGTGAAATGAAAATGGACAATGTTAAAATAAGTCAAGAAGTCATAATTGTGACCATTCATGACTCCAAAAATGGAATGTCATGTACCGCACTGATGCGAACAGTCACATAAACCTAAACCGTTACTCAACATTAAACTTGTCAAGTCTCCCCCGTATGACATCCACTGACAAACATACGAGCACACTTTTCACTGTCTTTTTAGGATTGTACTCTGAAAACACGGCACTATTCACATGTCCGGAGATTACAGATTAATTTGTCCAACACATAAAAAACGACAGTTATATAAATGACTACTAATCGATCATTTAACTTAAGTAGGTGTTTACTGAATCAGGGAGCAACCCTGTACACTGTTAATAGTTGCTCTGGGCTCTGGGCTTTAAGTAGGCACCAAGCACAAACTGATATTAATTAATAATATCTCTTAGTTCTCCTGGATTGGAAAAATAAATATTATTGTGGGGTTCACTGTTAACAAACAATAATCCTTGTTGGTGATTTTTTTCTTGGAGCAGAACCTTTTTTACACCAAACAAAAAACTTAAGTATTATTTTAAAAGAACTCTTTACTTTCACTGATACGTGACAAAATCAATTTTCGTAACGGAGTACGACGTCGCGGGTGAGAGATGCTACCACACATAGTCAAGGACTCATTTTAAAAATGTCTTTCGCCTATAACTACGACAGTATGTGGCCTGTTTACAAACGGAAAAAAGTTCTCGGAACCTCTTTTATCGATTTTTATGCTGAATTAGGTCAAGCGCGGATTGATAGTCGATAGGAGTGATAGGATCTTGTATCAATGTACAGGGTGTCCAATTTTGGCTTTAAATGCAAGGTATCTCCGTTATTTGCAACTATTTAGGGTTGAGGTTTTCGTGACACCGTGCCACTTTTTTGTCAAACTCAAGCTGCCGTAATCAGATTTTCCATAGCCCGCCTCGTTTCGGAGATACAGGGCCAAATTGAAAAAATTGTATTTTGGGACACCCCTCGTATCTCGGTTATCTTTTAACGTATCGAAAAGGTAAAAACTGGCTCTTCTCTCTCTAGAGTTTTTTACGTAGAATCCAGTGGCGTGGACAGATTTTTACTCGGGGCCGTCTTTTTTGATACATGACCCAAAGTTCCTTTTTTTTAAATGGGACACCCCGTATATTTTTACGTAATCCTATTCGTCTTATTATGAGCTTTTCAAAAATATATAGTTATCTATACTTATTTTAAAAATAAGGCTACAGTTTAAGTTTTTAAGAATATATTAAGTATATCTATTTTTCGTAATTAGCCATGTTCAAACTGATTTCCATTTTCTCTTAGACATCTCTCACACACTCTTGCAATTTTACCCAGTGCATTTGAAATGAATACAATGCGTGCTTGTATTTGCAAAAATGCCTGCTCAGTGGTGTTACGTTGAACTGTGTTATGTCGGGTATTTTTTCATAATTATGTAAAATCATACAGAAAAATTTATCATAAGACTATTAAAGCCGCCAAAGATATTTATTACAATAATAGACTTTCTAACGCCAAAAATGTAGCTAAAGAAACCTGGTCTATCGTAAATGATTTAAGAAACAAAACTCCTTTATCCAACACTATCCTTACCTCTCCTGAGGACCTAAACAATTATTTTGTAAATGTAGCCAAAGATTTGACTAAATCCGTATCCGTATCTAATGACCCAATTTCATATCTCTCTAATCATAGGGTAAACCTGCACAGTTTCTTCTTTTCACCAGTAGTTTTATCAGAACTTCGTAGTACAATTAATGATATCAAAAATAAATCTTCCTCGGGAATTGATGGGCTTACTTTAAGAATGTATTCAAGTCTGCCGGAGTGCACTCTAGAGCATCTGACTGCTTTGATAAATATGTCTTTCCAAAATGGTACTTTTCCAAGCTGCCTTAAAACTGCAATAATCATACCTCTTCACAAAGGAGGTGTTTCAGAAGAAGCTTCGAACTATCGCCCAATTGCACTTCTCCCTACGCTATCTAAGATCATCGAAAGACTGGTTAAAAAAAGGCTTTTATCATTTCTGTCTAGATATGAAATACTTTCAAAACATCAATTTGGATTTTTAAGTAACAAATGCACAAGCGATGCCATGTTTTCCCTTCTTAATAGAGTTTACTCCAGCCTAAACAACCATCACGCTACGGCAACAATTTTCTGTGATTTTTCCAAAGCTTTCGATTGTGTGAATCATAATATATTAACTAACAAGCTGCAGTACTATGGATTTAGAGGGGCTCCTCTCGATTGGTTTAAGTCATATCTTAGCAACAGAAATCAAGTTGTGAAAGTTGACAACAGGATGTCTTCTTGTAGGCCAATGGAATATGGAGTGCCTCAAGGCTCGGTACTAGGCCCTATCTTGTTTCTTCTGTTCATAAACGACATGGCTAATTTAAACATTAGTGGAAAAATATGTCTCTTTGCGGACGATACCAGCTTTACGTGGAGCCACCCAGATGTCACGGACCTACATAGGATTGTATCTAATGACCTAATCACCATTAAATCCTGGTGCGATTCTAACCTCCTATGTTTGAACATCTCTAAAACGAAAGTCTTGTCTTATAAAAACACGCTGCAACCTTTTGACCTTAATGGCACCACTATTGATGTCGTAAACTCTGTAAAATTTCTAGGGCTTCTTGTAGATGATTCTTTAAAATGGGATCCACATATCGACGCTTTATCAAGGAAGTTGAGTTCTGCTTGCTTTGCGTTAAGATCTGTTTCCGAGGAGCTTAGCTTTTCTACCTCTAGAACTGTTTATTTTGCTCTTGTTGAGTCGCACCTCAGATATGCTATTCCATTCTGGGGTACATGTTGTGCGACTCAATTTGATCGAATTTTTATACTACAAAAAAGAGCTGTTCGTTACCTACTGAGACTTAATAGTAGAACTCACTGCCGAGATTTCTTTAAAAGATATAAAATACTAACCCTTCCTTGCTTATTCATTTTGGAATCGGTTTGCCTAATTCGTAAGCATGCACCTGCTCTATTAGAGAGACCTTCTCACAACTACCCTCTCAGAAACACTGAGCACGATCTCTATCTTCCAACCCCACACTCAGAGTTAATTAAAAGATCAGTAATCTACAATGCAAAAAAAATGCATAATCACCTGCCATTTAACATCAAATCCATAATATCTCTGACTTCATTTCGCAAGGCTTTGAAGTCATTCTTACTGGAAAGCGCCTTCTACACCGTGAACGAGTTTTACAACACATAAATTTATCCTTATGAGCCCCTAGTGTGATAGTTGCCATTACCAACCATTTTTACCGAATTTTGTATATGTATTTTTTTAATTGTTTCGTACTTTTTTATTTTTTATTTTTTACTTTGCTTTTTTATTTTTTTTACATTATATTTATGAAAATGTTTATAACATAGTACGACTGACAAAGTACATTTCTAATGTACTTCTTTTAGGATTTTATTATATTAATATTCTAAATTCTTGATTTAAATATTATTTTTCTATAATATTTATGATGTGTTTTTGTTTTGTTTTGTTTGCTAATTTTGATGTTTGTAAACTTTTTTTTTTTTACAACAGCTTTGTCCACAAAATTGTAAAATTTTTTTTGACAATAAAGCATTTATTTATTTATTTATTTATTTATTTATGAAAAATTAAATTTTTTAGGTGACCCCATAAAAAGAAGTCCAATATGGACAGGTCAGGCGACCTAGGAGGCCATCGGATAGGTCCGTGCGTTCCAATCCTCCGTTCGGGGAAGTTCTCTTCTAAATAGCGCCTCACAATTTGGGAGTTATGTGCTGGAGCTCCGTCTTGTTGGAAATATATTTGATTCACATGTGCTAAAGGGACATCTTCTATGATTTCTGGCAATATATTTTGCAATATTTCAAAGTAGCGATTAGCAGTGAAACCTCCTTCAAAAATATAAAATTTTATTTTGGTTCCTAGTACGAAACAAGCGACATTAAAGCCAAATCTTCCTTGTTGCTCGAGTGGAAATATCAAATGTTGATTTTCAGGTGACCAGTGTCTCGTATTGTGCCTATTAAATATTCCAGCACTACTTATATACGATTCGTCGGACCATAAAACCACCCTTCCAAAATTTTGGTTAGTTTAATTTTTTGTAAATACCACTGGCAAAAATCAATACGTCGTTCTATATCTCCAGGATGTAGATTTTGCACAACTCTGACTTTATAAGGTTTATACTTATGTTTCTTTAAAATCGTTTGAACCCGAGACCCCACTTCATTCTCTATTTTTCTACAGGACGTTACAGGCGTTACACTTACACTTGCTAAGACGTTAATTTCATCAGCCTCACGATTCTCTTTGTTATATTTCTTTGATCTGGGCTTTTTGAAAAAGCCAAAATTTATTAAATTCGATTTCAGCCTATAGAATATTAATTTATTTGGCTGCCTCCTTTCTGGATATCTATATAATAAAAGTTTAAGTTTTAAAAAAGATTGCAATAATAATTATGAAAATAAAACATTACCTAATGAAATAAAGCTCAGAAGCAGCGTTTATATTTTCATGACTCTCTATGAAACAGGTCAGCATATTATATTGCTCAAAGTTTTCAAATAATTGATTTGCAGCCATTTGTTAAAAACTGATAATCAGAGCGACTAATTTAAACGCGTCTATTAGCATTAACATCAAAACTTCATTTACTTTATGACAAAGCAGTAACAAAGCCGTTTTTGACAATCAGTCCATGGCTTACTATGAAAAATATAGATAGATATTATTACAAACCTAAATTGCAGCCTTATTTTTTAAAATAAGTATAGATAATCATATATTTTTGTATGTATCAAAAACGACTGCCCCGAGTAAAAATCTGTCTACGCCACTGTTTTTACCTTTTCGATACGTTAAAAGATAACCGAGATACGAGGGGTGTCCCAAAATACAACTTTTTCAATTTGGCCCTGTATCTCCGAAACGAGGCGGGCTATGGAAAATCTGATTACGGCAGCTTGAGTTTGACAAAAAAGTGGCACGGTGTCGCGAAAACCTCAACCCTCAATATTTGCAAATAACGCAGATACCTTGCATTTACAACCAAAATTGGACACCCTGTACTTTTGAATTATTTTGAAATGATAAACCTGAGTGTCGTCACTTTTTGTCACTGTAAATGCACGTGACATTCCATTTTTTAAGTTAGGAATGGTCACAATTATGACTTCTTGACTTATTTTAACATTGTCCATTTTCATTTCACAGATTTCATTAGGACGGCACGCTCCAGCAACTCTATTACCATTACGACCTTCATCAATAAGTATATATCATCGGGAGTTTCAAGCATGAACTTATTCACATCTTCCCTGTTAAACACATTCGATTTTTTGGATCTATAACCATCATTTTTTCTTTTCAAAAATGCTCGAAGTTTTGGATACTTAGAAATATCTATATTTTCCTCTATAAAAAGGGTGGACTTCAACATCGAATACTCACACCATAAGCTTTTTTCGTGGAAATACGCCAAAATCAAGGTTTCTGAGACTGCAGTAGCCGTCTTGCTTTGGCACCAATTCTTAAAGGATTTATATGCTGCTTCATACCTTTTTTTCGACTTTTCCGATAGTAGAGATAAACAAGCAATATTCGCTGATTCTTCTATGTCTGAAACATCCATTTTGTCCACACAGAATCAAACAATTCGACTTCTTCAAAGTTTTCTCTAGGAATTGTCAACTTGACGTTGTTGATAAAATAAAAACTGCTTATGTTGCTCTGGCAACGGATCACGGCTGCCTTCATAATTTGATGAGAATGCTATCGAATGTAATGATAATGAAAATCCAAAAATATATCCAGCATTTTCTTGTAAACATAGAATACAGGGAGGGGGAAAAATGTTATATACTATATGTGATGTAAGTACATTAACCAGTCTCGAACTTTTGTGCCAGCCCTCGCTATCGCTCGGGCGCAAACTCGTCCTCGACTGGTAAATGTTACTTACATCCCTCATAGTATAAATAACTATTTTCTGCATCTAGGGACTCTGAAACGTAAAGATCTGAAAACCTCGAAACGTGATTTTTTTCACGATTACAATACTTTTAGCTTTTAGCCATAGCCTACTTCCTACCAATTGGACACAAGAGAAAATTTTAGAAAATCTATACTTTTGAGCTTGTTTTTCAAAATAACTGCATATATGTTCATATTTTTGGAAACTGAAAATATTTTTGGAGCCCAAATTATTACTAGTAAATATAAAGGATAATACACAGGGTGTCCTTTAATATCTGTAAAAAAGCGAACGGTTATGTGGGTACATTTTATACACACAACGAAATGCACACATTTAGCTGGTTATACATATACAATTTTAGATAAGCCATTACAGATATTAAACTGACGAATTTGGCGGGCAACGGAAATAAATATAATTTGTCATTTAAACTGATTAAATTTTGGCCATATTATAATATGTAATATATTATATATTAAAATATAATTTTGCCTAAATATTAATGGATTATTTAGATAATTTCGGAACGTAAATTATTAAAATGATCGATAAACATTTGCGCTACTGTTACTAATGAATTATGAAGATATTTAATATAAACAATTTCGAGTTATAATCATCTAGGATTTGTAATTTGAATAATAAATTTAAAATGTAATTAGTTTATCTAAATAGTTAAAATATATTGTTCACATTACTTCATAATTTCTAAAGGAGAATAATTTAAAAAGAAATCAAATGACCCATGACGATTTTAGCCAAACGGGCTCAAACCGTTCTAATAAATTGCTCAGCAAAGAGATCAACCTTTTTTTAAAAAGAATCAATTTTTTCTATGGGGATTTTGAACTTCAAAATTCTATTTTTAATTTTACGCGTTTGATGTGTGGTACGTGTTTGAGAAACCTATTATTAGACATTTAAAACCTCAAACTCAAATATACTTTATTGTTAAAAGAACATATAGTCCTTGTCAACAAAGTAAGTTTTAAAAAAATTGGGGTCTATTCATTGGAAAAATAAAATAAATAAACATACATTATAAAACTAAGTAACTACCCCAGCTAGCACTAAAGTAGCTACAACTGTTTCCACTAATACTCTTTATGAGTTTTTACGTATTTATAACTAATAATCGTACTATACAGGGTGATGAGGAAATGTCAATACTTCAGGTACATATTCAGGACCAAAAAATTAACATAAAAGTCTATATAAATAAGTGTCCGCAAGGCCTTAGTTCTCGAGATACAGGGTGTTAAAGTTTTTATTTAATTTTCCTATTTTTTAAATAAAATCTATGATAATGTGAATAATGGAGTGAAAATTGATATACGGGGGTTTTCTGGTATGAAAAATTCGAATCTAATATTAGTATTGCTCTTACTTGTAGGGGGCGCCACCTATATTTCTTTCTACTCCTTCGAACAATCACAACTTTTTGGTACAGTCTTGTATTACATTTTTGAGTAAAACAAATTATTCCCTTGCCATTTCTACGTCAAAAAGGTGCATCTGGTAAAAGTGGATACGAGCAACCGTTTTCGAGATATTTGGATTTAAAACAATTTCGGCGCATGTAATTTTTTATCGCAAAATTTTAAAAGTTTGTTATTTTGTCCAAATTTAAACGCATCTTGGCACAAAAGCTTTGAAATGAAAGACTAACACATTTGAGGTGTGTATTCAGTGCCTCAGACATAAACTAAATAAAAGGTATTTAATTTTTATTAAAATTGTTATTATTAAGTTGTTTTTAATAATATCTAGGTTACGTTTTATAATTTTCAAAAATTCCACCATTTGCTTCTAAGCACAGATCAGCTGTATGGTGAATTGCTCGGGTTGCTCTGTGGATACATTCGGGCGCATTTCTTAGTGTTTGTGCTGCGTTTGTTATCCGATCCAATAATGCTTCTCTTGTATTTACGGAATTTACCAGTGATTTGAACCATCCCCAAAGACAATAATCCAAAAGATTAAGGTCTGGCGATCTAGGTGACCAATTAAACGGACCTCCCCGACCAATCCATCGGTTTGGAAAGTTTTAGTTTAAAAAATCTCTTACAAGTAAACTGTAGTGTGCAGGGGCTCCATCATGCTGCAAATACATGTTTTGTCTTACATTAAGGGGAACATCTTCTAATAGATTTCGCAAGTGATTTTCAAGAAAGTTTAAATATTTTTCTCCTGTAAGACTACCGTCGATTATAAATGGACCAACTGGTGAAATTAAAAAAATGTTCTACATCCAAAAATTAAATGACCATTTAACATTCCACACCACACATTAATGCTAAATTTATGTTGGAAATTATGTTCTACTGTAGCGTGAGGATTTTCATAGGACCACCGGTGTTCATTGTGAAGATTATTTATACCATCACGCGTGAACTGTGCTTCATCAGTGAACAAAACATACCTATACAACCTTCGATCTTCATTAATCCAGTTACAGAATTGCATTCTCAACTCAAAATCACCCTCCTGCAAATATTGAACCCGTTGTAAATGAAATGGGTATAAACAATTAATGTGAAGATTTCTCCAAACAGACGATTGTGTAATTTGATATGTATCTGCAATCCGCCTAGTGCTTATGCTTGGATTATTTTCGACGGCATTGAGTATAGCCTCTTCTACTTCAACGTTGGGTCTCGATTTCCTTCCAGATATAATTTTCGCACTTGGAAACATCCCAGATTCTCCAGCAGTAGTGAAAACTTGTTCTATCTGGCACCCTCCTATCTGGAAAACGACGCTGGTACTCTGCAACTGCTTGAATTGCGACCCCATTGCAGAAGCCAGAGACGAATATCATATCTGCATATTCACGATGCGAGAATATCACAGGCATAATGACGTATTTAGATCTAAAGTTCCTTAAATGATTATTGTCAGATAATAAAAGTTATGAACAGAAATTGACAGTGACAAAATTTGATCTTATTATTAACTGACATTACTATTGCTAAGTAACAGGAAAAACGATGAGAACACCAACCAGCAGTTGTTCTGTCAGGCAAGGCAAAAAAAATCACATGTGCCGAAACTGTATTAAATCGAAATATCTCGAAAACGGTTGCTCGTATCCACTTTTAACAGGTATACCTTTTTGACGTAGAAATGGCAAGGGAATAATTTGTTTTGCTCAAAAATGTAATACAAGACTGTACCAAAAAGTTGTGATTGTTCGAAGAAGTAGAAAAACATGTAGGTGGCGCCCCCTACAAGTAAGAGCAATACTAATATTAGATTCGAATTTGTCATACCAAAAAACCCCCGTATATCAATTTTCACTCCATTATTTACATTATCATAGATTTGTGGAACACCTATCTTATGTCATTCGAATCACTGTATGTGTCTCTAACCATTACTATTTGTTTTCTCCCTGTTAAGTATGATCTGAACACCTGTAACACACTGCCCCTAACTCCATAGTTATCAAGTACATTAATGCGTTTTCATGGGGAACTGTATCAAAAGCCTTTGCTAGATTAAGAAAAACAGCAACAGTCTTTTTCCCACTATTAAGACCGGCAGTTAGTTCACTCATCATTAAGCTTATAGGTCTGTAGTTATTGATGTCATGTACACTCTCAACCTTGTGAAGGGACCTAACCACTGTAGTTTTGAATTGAACAGGAACTATGATAGTTTTAAATATAAGATTTACAATACGCGCTAGTGGCTGTAATAAATATACGTGGTTGTCTTTAAGACCTTGGAAGGTACTTTATCTGTCCCTGGTACGCTGATATTTTTTAGTGAGTGTATGTGTTTAATAATCTCATTATATGTAGCAGGATACAAAAACATGGAATAATTTATTGCATAATCCATGGTCATTTCATTTAGGTCTGGTATTTTCTTAATCATACGCACAAGAGAAGTAAAAAACAGTACAAAAAATTCTTATTTATTACATATCTTTTAAAAACATTAATTATAATGATTTTTAATATTGACATACGGCCATATTTAAATTAAATAACGCGCCAGACGATCACGTGTAATTTGCTGTTTTGGTTTGCCTGACCCAGCCTACTTCGGAACATTTTAACGTTCGACGCATCGCAAATTGTAGCCGATTCAATAAAAATTGCACTATTAACAATACTCTTAATTATTATAATACATTAATAAGAACAATGTTTTTTTTAATTACAGAGTAACACAATAAGCAATTTTTTAAAGCTTATTAACAAACAAACAAAGCAGACTCTACGGTATTATGCAATGCTGTGCATTATTTTCCTAATACACACAAACACATGGTAGGAAAACAACACACGTGTGTGTTATCATTTGTTTTCGCGCCTACTTTGTACAGGGTGTCCGGATTAGGTTGCAAAAGCAGGGTATATCTCGCTTATTTTTAAAGATAGAACCTTGCGGTTTTCACGAACCTGAGCTAATTTTTTGTGCAACTCATGAAGCCGTATACAAAATTTTCATAGCCTTCTTCGTTTATAAGACACAGGGCGAAATAGAAAATGTTGCATTTTGCGACCCCCCTCGTATCTCGGTTATCCTTTAACTTAACGCAAAGGGAAAAATTGCTGCTTATGCAGTTTTTTTACGCTGGATCCAATGGCGTAGTCATATTTTTCATTTGAGTTGTTATTTTTTAGATATGACCCAAAGTTGTGTATATTTTAATTTAAAAGCTTCTCAAAAATATATAATTATCTATTTTAATAAACAACAACAAAAATCCTAATTTTTATAATTTTGCCAAATTTTGCAGTAGGCCATGCCAAACGATGCCGTTTTCTCTTGTTTTCTTGGAAGCAAATGATATAAAATATAGCGCTAGTTTTTTGTATATTGTGTAAAAATATATTTGTATTATTATGGAAGAAAACCAAACTTTCGAACATTATGAAAAATACGATATGTTAGCTTGTTTTATATTAAATAATGAAAATGTTGAAGCGGCTTCTGAGATGTATTTTAACAGGTAAATAGTCAATTTTTAGGTATGTTGAAATACTATTGCTTAATTTTTATTTAGATATCCAGAAAGGAGACAACCTAATATATCCACTTTTTATCGGATAAAAAAGAATTTACTTAATCACGGATCATTTATCAGACCTCGTACGAAAACATATAATAAAGAAAATCGGGAGGCTGAGGAAATTACGGTTTTGACTAATGCAGAAGCTTACCCTACAAACTCTTGAAGGGCCAGTGAAAAGAGCATAGGGATTCCAAAAACTAGAGTTCAAGAAATTCTAAAAAAGCACAAATACCACCCATACAAATTTAGGCTCGTGCAGCAGTTACAGCCAGGGGATGCAGAGCGTCGGGTAGTCTTCTGCAATTGTTTTCGAGAAAGATGCGATATGGTTAGAGATTTTGAATGGTCAGACGAAGCACATTTCAGTAATTCTGGTATACTCAATAGGCACAATAGTAGATTCTGGTCCCAGGAAAATCAACACCAAATATTTCCCAGAAGACAGCAGAGCAGGTTTGGTCTAAATGTGTCCTGCTTCATATTAGGAACACATATAAAATTTTATATATTTGAGGGAAATCTAACAGCCAATAGCTATATAGAAATTTTAGAGGCAGCTATACCTGAATTACTTGACGATGTTCCTCTAGCGCAAATTAACGAAATTTATTTTCAACAGGACGGTGCTCCTGCACACAATTCTGGAATGACGAGATTATTTCTGGACAATAATTTTACCAATCAATGGATCGGAACCAATGGATCTATAAGATGGCCCCCTAGGTCTCCAGATTTGTCGATTTTAGATTTCTTTCTATGGGGATATCTGGAAAATAGAATTTACAAAGACCACTATGATAATGTCCAAGATTTAGGAAATGCAATAAGAGAAAATTTTCGCTATTTACAAAATCATCCCGTTATTTTACTTAATTCCCTAAAACGAATACGAAAATTGTGCGTAGCATCAGTTTGAACAGTTCTTTTGATTTCCTTGGTTACTGTAGTTCTTATACGACAGTTGATTTTTGTTGAAAGGCTTGTTACATAATAATTTATTACTGTTTTGTTCTTGTGTTACATAAATCTAGGTAGGTGGTACTTTTTTGGTGCGAAATTATCAATACATTTTTTGATAAATAGATTTAATTACATATTTATTTTGATTTATTGTTAGGATGTAGATATTGTTAACGACTTTAAATAAAAGGCAGCATTGTTTTGCATGGCCTACTGCAAAATTTGGGATGATAATTATAAAAATTAGGATTTTTGTTGTTGTTTATTAAAATAGACCCATACTATTATATATTTTTGAGAAGCTTTTAAAAGGACAAATCAATTTCTGGACAAATATACAGGGTGTCCCAATTAAAAAAGCACAACTTTGGGTCATATCTAAAAAATAACAACCCAAATGAAAAATATGACTACGCCACTGGATCCAGCGTAAAAAACTGCATAAGCAGCAATTTTTCCCTTTGCGTTAAGTTAAAGGATAACCGAGATATGAGGGGGGTCCCAAAATGCAAAATTTTCTATTTCGCCCTGTATCTCATAAACGAAGAAGACCATGAAGATTTTGTTTACGGCTTCACGAGTTTCACAAAAAATTAGCTCAGGTTCGTGGAAACCGCAAGGTTCTATCTTTAAAAATAAGCGAGATACCCTGCTTTTGCAACCAAATCCGGACACCCTGTACATTTGTTAACTTCGTTTTCTTAGGGGGTTGTGGGAAAAAGATTTACCTGATTATTGATTAGCATGTGCGTCCTCTATTATGGAGTTATCGGTCAATTACCATCTGGTAAAAATAATTTGGCATATTTCATTGAACTTTTTCGACTTATTAATTTAAATTACCAGTTTCAAAGCCAAAACATTTTAGTAAACACAAATCACTAATAAAACTGCGTTTATTTACAAAACATACGTATTTCGCTGTCGCATTTTGGGGCATTTACCGTATCGAAATTATTCCTCTCCTGAGTCGCAGGGCACGGAATTACACTTAATCATGGAAAATGCCGCCGTACACAAAGGCGCTACACAATAAGATTTCCGCGCGAAACCGGGAAATTACGGTGCCCGACGCAAGGTCAACGTTTAGGGTATTTGTTTGTCTTTGTTGGGAAAAATTAGAGTATTAAATTTCGATGGCAGAGATCGAGATCGCATGGGTTTCATTCGGAATAACTGAAGACGGTTAATAAAGCAAAACGAATCCGTTGTTTGAATTTCATTTACGTCGCCTCTTGAATTTCCGTATTCAGTGCTCATTTGTATTCACCTGTGTTACGCGTGCGGCGTTTATTTTTAAGCTTTATGCAGATAATTTAAATTAGAGAATGATGAGGCGAGAGAGAGAGAACTTTTGCGGTGGTTTAAAGCAATAGGTATATTAAAAAATCGGTAAATTTCGTTTACGCGAAAGTTACCTCAATATGATTCCTTTTATTAAAAATAGTGAATCTATATGTATATATATATATATATATATATATATATATATATATATATATATATATATATATATATATATATATATATATATCACTGTGTCCCAGATTGCTTGTAATCACAGGGTTTCTCGGAAACCAGCAGAGATATAACTTTGCGGTTTTCGCGACCCTGTGTCACTTTTTCGAGAAACTTTGAATGCCGCAAACAGAATTGTGTCACATCGTTTCGTTCCCGAGATACAGGGTGAAAAAGAGATTTTGCGCTTTTGGGAGTGGTATCATATTTCGGACTCCCTATCAGATAGAGAAAAGGTAAAAACTGCTATGGATAGATATTTTTACGTAGAATCCAGTGTTGTAGTCGCACAAATTTTTAGACAATGCGTTTTTGAGATATGGCCCAAAATTAGTATTTTTTAAATGGGACACCCTGTATTTTTTTATTCCAAAAAATTCGCCTTTTTTTTCTCTTTAAAATGATGTATCACACTATGCACTTTTGACGTAAACTAACCCTAATAAACGCTATATTAAAAGAAAAACGTAAGTTGGCCATGGAAATATGGGTAGATATTAAAAGTGTCCAGAAGCAAAATTAAACAACATAAAAAATTAATAGCCATTTTTTTACTATGAAATGAATAAACTTAATAATCTTGATAAACTTAATTACAATACTAAACAAATTCTACATAACTAGAAAAACTGTTCAAAATGGCCGCCCCCCTCAGGAACACATAATTGGCACACAGTGCGAATTCTTCTTAGAGCATTCATCATTATTATAGGTCTATCTTCCAATGATCTAATTTTGCAGCTGCTCCATCGTATTGACTGGATTCCGGTAAATTTTGTTTTTTAAGTAAGACCAAACGAAAAAATGTAATATTGAGAGGCAGGCCACCTTACTGGTCCATTTGTACCAATCCAGCGATCATGAAAATTTTCAAATAGAAATGGCCTTATAAATTGCGCATTGTGGGCAGGAGCACCGTCCTGCTGAAAGTAAATATTGTGCAGATTTGCTAGCGGCAAGTTATCCAATAAATCCGGTAGTATTTGATTTAAAATTGCTAGATATCTATCTGTTGTTAAATTATTATTGTAAATATGGAATGTAATCTTTGATCCCAATATAAAGCAAGCGACGCTAAACCCAAACCTTCCTTGCTGCTGACGTTCTCTTGTTAAAAATTGGTTTTCCGTATACCAGTGCCTATTATTATGCCTGTTTAAAATACCACTACAACTTATATAGGCTTCGTCGGACCATATAACCTTGCTACCGAAGTCAGGGTCATTTTGGGTTTTTTGAAGATACCAGTTACAAAAATTTAGACGCCTTTCTGCATCTCCAGGATGCAATTGTTGTACTACATTTACTTTATAAGGCTTATATTTATGTTTCCTTAATATCCTTTGCGTTTGTGATTTTGACACCCCCACTGTTTCCTGAATATGCCTACATGAATTCGCGTGATTGGCCTGAATACTTGCTAATACAACAATCTCATTGTTCTCGTGATTTCGTTTATTATATGTTTTAGCCCTGTGCTTTGAAAATGATCCATCATTAATTAAATTTAATTTAATTCGGCGAAAAATTGCCTTGTGTGGCTGAGGCCTTTCTGGATATCTACGATATAAAAAAAGCTTTTGGAAATAGTCCAAAACTCAAAGTGGAATTGAAAAAAAATTTTGAAAGGAGGTTTATAATAATTTAAGCGCTTGGTGCTTATCTGTTAAAATATAAATCAGATGCTTGATCACTGTTTTCATGACATTCAATAAAACAAACCATCATATCATACTTATGACTATTTTCAAAATTATTCATTTCTTCTTAATATCTATTAATTTACCTGTTAGAATTATTGGTAACTCGTATGATAAGAGGATAAACACGGCAATATTTGATATATTTAAGAAACAAATAGTTTTGATTTTTGTTTCCATGCCGTATTTCCATGGCCAACTTACGTTTTTCTTTTAATATTGCGTTTATAAGGCTTAGTTTACGTCAAAAGTGCATAGTGTGATACATCATTTTAAAGAGAAAAAAAAGGCAAATTTTTTGGACCCAAAAAATACAGGGTGTCCTATTTAAAAAATACTAATTTGGGGCTATATCTCAAAAACGGTTTGTCTAAAAAAAATTTCGACTACAGCACTGGACTCTACGTAAAAATATCTATCCATAGCAGTTTTTACCTTTTCTTTATCTGACAGGGTGTCCGAAATATGATACCACCCCCAAAAGCGCAAAATTTCTATTTCACTCTGTATTTCGGGAACGAAACAATCTGGCACAATTCTGTTTGACGTTTCTCGAAAAATTGACACAGAGTCGCGAAAACCGCAAAGTTCTATCTCTGCTGGTTACCGAGAAACCCTGTGATTACAAGCAATCTGGGACACAGTGTATATCTAGACAAAATTTTATTCTTTTGATTGTCATCTTAATGTTATAATTCTAATTGGAACTATTCTTTATAATTGTTGTAGTTGCCCCTGATGAAACTAATAAACATTGGAGAAATATTGAGCACTTAAGATAAAAAGAATTTCTTCTTTTTTTCCCACGGACTGCTAGACCTGAAATAAAACCTCTTTGTATATATATATATATATATATATATATATATATATATATATATATATATATATATATATCAGTCAATACATACTTAAACATTACTTACAAGATGGTAGAGTCAATAATTTTTAAATTTTAACATTTTTACGTTACACCAGTTGGCTTTTTTAATGATAATATTCATGTCCCAGCAGTCGAATTGCAAAAACGAAGAACAAAACATAGTAGCTACACTACGGTGTGCATTTAAAAAGTATCGTTACATAAAATTTAAATAATTGCAATAAACATTGCTCAGCTGATTGGTAACTGATTTATAATTAATGCAATCTTTGTTCTTATTTATGTAGTACATTTCTAAGAATAACCTTTTTTTGTAATTCGATTCCATCTCTAAAATTTTAACATTGGAAAAGTCAAAATTGTGGCCTGTTTTTTGATTGTGTTCAGCCAATGCACAAGAGATTTTTCCTAAACGACAATCACTTTTGTGGCCAGTTATTCTTTGCCTAAGCCACTGAGATGTTTGCCCGATATACTGTCCATCACACTCCAACCAGGACAACTGATACCAAACGTTACTATTAAATAATAAGGGTGTTTGATCTTTGACCCTAGAGAATAGATTAAAGTTTTAAAACTTTTATATATATATATATATATATATATATATATATATATATATATATATATATATATATATATATATATATATATATATATATATATATATATATATATATATATATATGTGTGTGTGTGTGTGTGTGTGTGTTGATTCTTAGTCCTTCACGGATGCAAAAATACGATGTGTTTTCATTCCGGGTGTACATTCACTACTGTCGTTCTGACTGAAAAGAACAGTTTTTCTGGCGTTTCGCCAAAATGACATTAGACATTTTCGAAGTTTTCCTTCTCGCGTCCGAATAGAGACTGAAGTGTTAGCGACTGCGAAGCTTCCTTTTATACCTCCGTTAGTCATTATTTATGTTTTCCGGATGTTGCTGTTATTCTTGCGCTAATTCCGCTTGATTTTTTGTAATTTTTAGATTTGATGGTGATGATTTTGAGATAGATTATTGTCTTCCATACTGTTGGTGGTTTTAATGATTCGTCCCTTTTATTTAAATCACCTTGTTTCTCCGTTTCTATGGTTTCTCGGGTTATTCTGGTATCTCAATTCTCTATATTGGCAATCTCCCTACACCCATCGAAATTTATTTTTGAGGCCGGTTTCCTGATAACGTAGGAATAGGGCCGAGGTTGTTTGTGTGTGATGCTGAGTTTATGTTCAAATCTTCCAGATATTTGCCTGTTAGTTTGCTCTACATACAGCTTTTCACAGTCATAGCAAGGAATGCTGTATACTCCGTGATTTTCCAATTTGATTTTGTCTTCTGGGTTTCTAAGTAGTTTACCTATGGTTGTTTGTGGCTTGTGTCATGTTTGTATGTTGTGTTTTGTAAGAATTCTTCCGATTCTGTCTGTTGTGCCCTTTATATATGGTAAGCCTACTTATTGCCTTCCTGGTTCATAATTTTTGGTGTTCGTACTTTAATAGCTTTCTCTATAATGCGATTTGTGTAGCCATTTTTCTTTAAAGCACCAGATATTATATTAAGTTTGTTTTTTCTCGTCTGTGTTTCAGTTACTCGCATGGATCTAGATATTAAAGTGTTGGTTATGGCTTGAATTTGTGCTGGGTGATGATGTGATCTTGCATTCAAATATCTGTCAGTATGTACTGGTATTTATATACACGGTGTATTCCAAACGTACGTTATGAAGTTTTGTGATCAGAACATCTAAAAATAATTTTGTTTTTCTCTAACTCTAGAGTGAATTGTGTTTTGAGATGTATTAAATTTACGTGAGTTAGAAAGTTTTAGAGCTCTGTGTTGCCATATAATAAATATGTAATCTACATAACGAATCCATAAATTGGGCTTAAAACTTGCTTTCACATGAGCTTCTTTCTCGAAGTATATCATAAAGAAATTTGCAACTACTGGTGATAGCGAGGACCCCATTGAAGCACCATCTGTTTGTTTATTCATTTGCCCGTTAAATGAAAAATAGGTATTTTTAATGCAATGGTTCGAGAGTTGTATTATATGTGCCGGAAATCCTCGTTCATAGTAATCTTGTTCGGTGCTTCGTCGATGGGAATGCTGGGATAGAACGACTTGACGTCTAGGCTTGCTATGATATCGTCTTTTTCAAAAACAGTATCTCGTTTAATTCAAATAAAATACTCCACCTTTTTCGACAGCTGGTTGCTGGTATTTTTCCAGTTTTTGTAGCGGCGAATTATCAGCACTAACAATAGGTCTGACATGCGCCCCCTGGTTTTTTAAACTATAAAGTTTAGGACATCTGCTCGACTTTTTCAGTGGTATGGTTTTTTTGTCGTATTTCGGGGTTTATTGGTGAACTTTTTATTTTATTTTTAGTTTTGTATGTAGTCTTGGTTATTCATAGCTACGGTTGCGTTTCCTTTATCTGCTGGAATCAATGTTATGTCTTTATTCTTTCGAAGCTTTTTTTAGGACACTCTCTTCAGTGGCATTTAGATTTTGTTCCAGACAGCTTCTACTCCAGCTATTATGTCTTCTTTAGGTATTTCCCTAGGAGATATGGCAAAATTAAAACCCTTAGTACGGATTTTTCACTTTCTGAGAGGTTGTAGCACGATATAATGTGTACCACTTTATCAACGTCTACTGATACTTGTGGCTGACTCGAATTTTTTAGGAGATTGTCATGCTTTTTCCAAAGTTTATCATTAATATTCATATATGATTTTGTTCGCCCAAAAGCCAATGTTTCTATGCGATTCCACAATAAAGAGTGAATATTGTTACTTAATTTTAAGGTGTAACTTAAAAAGGTCTTTGTCTCGGCTAGTTGTTTTCTGGTTTGATGGATTTGTTCTCTTAGTAAGGTTTTCGAAGTATGGCATTAGTTTTTCTAGTTTTAGTATGATAAGACAACCGTGTAAAAGTAGAAAGCAAATTGTTATCATGACGCTTAGCAACGGCAACATCCAGAAAACATAAATAATGACCAACGACTGCTCAAATATAACCTTCAGCCCCGAGTGGGGGTGTAAAAGGAAACTTCGCAGTCGAAAATGCCAAATGTGATTTTGGCGAAACGTAAGCAAAACTGTTTTTTTTTCTATGTTGTGTGTCAACGAAACTACTACCCAGACTTGCATTTTAAAACGGCTTTTGATAAAAATTTGAAAAATTGGGTTGCAAAATAAATATGCATATTGTAGGAAAGAAACAAATAACAATCACTTCCAGTTTCACAAATTTTGCTATTTTGAATGGCAATCCCGGTATAATTTTGCATATTTGAATTGTACGAGAAATTCTAATTATGTTTTGGAATGGGGCTCTAAAATTTAACCTATTTTGACATTTATTTGATTTTTTCAAAAACCTACCAAAACAAATGATGCAATTTGTACTTCAGTCAAGGCACTCTAGGATGACAGAAGAAAAAAAAATGATTTTCAAAAATTCATATTTTCGAGATGATGATTTTAAAAGGTTCATCGATATTTTGTGTGCTAACTTACAACCATAAGACATTCACTACAGAATCCTACTTTTTATCCTCTATCCATTTATATCCTCATTTTTAAACAACGGATAATATTTGTTTGTTATACCTATTGGGTTTATTAGAATAATCGTATTAGACATGTCACTGCCACAGGTTGATATGGTGTTTAAAAACAATTGCATTTTGACAGGTAAGCAAGTTTGGGCAGATTGTTCAAAGTTTACCCTATTTTGATTCATTTGGATTTTACACAATTTATAGTACATGATTAATAGGTATAGCTAATAATAAAAGAACTAAAAAAAACGAACGAACCTAATCATAATTAAGATATTTTTCAAAAACACCACATTCTTCTTGAACACAAGTCTCACACTTTTCTGCAATTTTTCGTAGTACATTCTCTTTTTGCGGTATATTAATATTATTTAATAGTTGTAATAATTCGGTTTCTTAAAACGTTTAGATTTTCAGGTGGAATTAAATAGACTTTTTTTTGATATGATCCCAGAAAAAAAATCTAGGGGTGTAAAATCTGGGAAACGGGCTGGCCACCTCAAATGTCCATTCGTCCCTATCCATTGAACCTAAATCTGTCATTTAAATAGTTCACACAAATCCTATTATTATGTGCCGGGGCGCGTAATTCCGAATCCCACCATTATTCAGCGCGCCCTTTAGCCGAATATAGTCGAGCTCGATATTTTACGTTTCCCATCCCGATTCGGCGCCCTGTGAAGTGCGCGATGCTGAACTCGGTTGGGGTTTGAACGTTTGAATTTAGCATCGCAGCGTGCACGTGTGTCGCAAGGTTTTTGTTTTTGTTGTTGTATGATTTTAATTATTATAAAAAATAGGTATTATTATCCTGATATTTGTACCCTTTGGAACTATCCTATTCTACATTAATTTGTATAATATAAATATGACACAATAACTAATGTAAATGTATTACTGTATAAAAGGATAGTTTGGGGTACAACTTTTAGGTTAATAAATAACTTATTAAATTTTTGGATGATGTTAGCGTAACAAGGTTATGGTGTAGTTTAGTGTGCTAAGTTGTGATAGATTATAGTGGCGCGATGATGCAACTAAAAGAGTTTTTTTGTTTTTGAACTTTTAAGTGCTGAGGACTTTAAAACAGTTGTGCGAACTAAGTTTGATGCCACCTGTAGTGAACCAGCCATTCTTGTGACCAAACTAATACGGTCGTGACGTTTATTTTTGGTGCCTCGAAAATTGGTGGTATACCTTTAGGAGTTGTGTTACATACCGAACAATCGGAGAAAAACTACGCTCAAGCATTTACCTTACTTAAAAACTTAATAGGACCTAATGGATTTTGTGGGCGAGGCGCACCTAGCGTAATAATGACTGACGACAGTTGCGCTGAAAGAAACGCCCTTAAACTATGCTTTCCAAGTAGCATACTACTTTTATGCGTCTTTCATTTGATGCAAGCAATTTGGAGGTGGCTGTGGGATAATAACCATAAAATACAAAAAGATGATAGAAGAGAGCTAATGGTTTTATTTAGGAGCATAGTTTATTCAGAGACCGAAGAGGCCGCTACACTAGCAATGCAAACATTGGAAAATGCAGATATCGCCAAAAAATATCCAAACTATTTAAAACATATTAGAAAATATTGGAATAGACTACCAGAATGGTGTCTAGCGCACCGCTCAAAACTTATCACACGCGGACACAACACTAACAACATCGTTGAATCCTCAATACGCATTTTTAAGGATATAGTTCTAGAACGATGTAAGGCCTTTAATATGTGTGCATTGGTGGACTTTATAGCTACAACACTTCAAAAATACCATGAACTTCGGCTTTTAGATCATGCAAACAACCGAGTAACAAAAAACGATTTGCTTTACTCAAAATTCGTTCAGGCTTCTAATAACATCAAGGTTTTTAAAATTTCTGCCTGTGAATATGAAGTCACGTCATCCTCCACTGAAACTCGTAAGTATAAGGTGTTCTCAGATTTAACTTTGTGTCAATGTCCTGCTGGTACAGGAGGAAAATTTTGTAAGCATTTGTGCGCCGTTCACAAAGAGTATGGCAACATTAGCGGCTCCTTTATTGTCTACCGAAGATAAAATTATGATTGCGCAGTTGGCACTAGGAGAATTAACCGAAGCTTCAAAGGACTTTTTTACGCCAATGTCTTCCGCAATACCATCAGAAATAAACCTAGAGGCAACAACATTAAGACAGGTAGAAGAATTTAGAGAAGATGTGCCTGCAGCTTTTGGTGAAATAATTAATATTGCTCCGGATGAAAATACAGACTATGAGGTGGAACTTGAACGTATGAAGAATAATTTTAAAAATATAATTAATATGGCAAGTACAACAAAAAACGACTCAGCCATGTTAAACATTATTAAAAAAACCAACATAAATCTGGAAAAAATATCTACAGCTGCGCAATTAGCCTCCTTTTTAGTTCAAATTGGGGCCAGAAGCTTTAAGAGAAATATTCGTGTACAACCAGGATCTATTTCTCGACGAAAAATTAGGCCTGGATTAGCTAAAGGTGCAAAAAGAGTAGCATCAGGACGCCCTTCTAGTGCGGAAACCTAAGCTTAAAAAACAAAAATCGTCAAAATGCTAAGTCCCATGGCAATGCACATTAATTTTTTTTTGTTCGTGAAATTTGTTTAAAATATTATGTTTTTTTTTTGTATTTTACATATCAGTTAATTTTTTTTTACTTACATAATAATGTACTTAATAGTTTTATTAAATACTATCGACTAGCTATAAAGACCCACTTCGCTGATTGTTATTATTGTTTTATCAATAATGTAAAATATAAGAGATTACATAGTACCTTAATTTTTTAAAATAAACTACTCAAAACGAATTAAGGACCACTTAATTCATTAAGTTTTTGAAGAGACCTGGTATAATTTTGCTGGCTTGTACTTAAAAAAAAATCCATAATGCAAGAAAAATTATTTTAATCAGTAAATTTGTACATATACAAATTCCAAAAATATGTTAAATTTCAAAATAATAAAGATTGACAAATTATATTTCCAGACTCAATTTTTAAAATTATATCCTAATAAAATATATATTAAAACGAAAAAACCAAAAAATTTTCCATTTTAGCCGTTTTCAGATATAGTTTTTTATTTTTTAAATTATTTTTAAAAATTAAACACTATTTTTAAGCTATATTTAAGCATTTTAAGTAATTCTCTTTTTTCCAAATTTCAAAATAAAAAATGTTTTAATATGCAGAATTGCTTTTAAAAGTGGTTTCTAAATCGTTTTGACTAGTTTATTTAGGAACATTATAATATATGGATCACTTTTGCTCTTTAATTTTGTCAGTCATATTAAATTATTAAAATTATTCAGAATTTGTTACATAATATAATGTTATTATTGCGTTTTTATCGAACGAAACTTAGTCTACTGAATAAATATTCATTATTACGCGAACTTTGGTAGTACGAACCCTAGCTCAGTTCAGCACTGGCGCTCTGAATTGTATTGGGAAATGTAAAATACCGAGCTCGGTTGTATTCGGCCGAGAGGAGCGCTGGATAATGGTGGGATTCGGAATTACGCTGCCGGGGCGCCATCCTATTGAAAATAAATATTAGGAATTTGGTAAGAGGTAAATTGTTCATAAAACAATCAACTGTTGTTTCCAGAAAGCTCAATAAACTTGCTATGTAAGGAGCTCGTTA
Source organism: Kuschelorhynchus macadamiae (assembly GCA_030620095.1). NCBI lineage: Eukaryota > Metazoa > Arthropoda > Insecta > Coleoptera > Curculionidae > Kuschelorhynchus > Kuschelorhynchus macadamiae. The sequence goes on from JAUTXW010005170.1 coordinate 777,228, forward strand.
AAAAAATATTTTCCCCACAATTCTAGTCCCTAAAACACCTAGCTATACATTAACACCGAAGCGTTACTGAAATGATCCTTCTCTGAACAGATGTTGATTTTCATTCTCCCAATATCTTACATTGTTCTTGTTAAACATTCCCAGATTCGTGATCGGAACTCCTCAGAAAACAATATCATGCTACTAAAGTTTCTATTATAGTTATAATAAACTATCGACAATATTGTACTCGCCTAGCAAAGTCGTTAACACCAAAGTGTTAGTGGATTTGGTGTTTTTTTGGAAAGCCCACAGAAAAAATTTAATCCAGAAAAAAATGCGTAAAATCATATAAACGCAACAGCATTTTAGCCATTTTAAAACATAAAATCCATACTTTTTCTCGTTATGCTATTTCTCTTACGTTTGTCTTGTTTTAATCAAAACTATATATTTTGAATTTTAAACGTTTTGCATTTGTACTTATTAACAGTCAAAACTCGGAATATTAACATCTGGCATGAGTCTCGAGGCTATGGAAGTCTCTAGAGTCAAACTGTTTTAGAATATCAGACTAAATTATCTGTTTTCCTTTCCGACCATAAATTGTCGACAGGATATTAATGTTCCACGTCATGTTGAACTATCGCCTTGGGTCTGAGGGGGAATAAACAGCGTTCTGGAACATTTATTATTTCAAAATTTAACTCAGAAGATTTAGGTAGTCAGTCTGATTTTACAAATACAAAATATCTATATAATTTTTAAAAATCAAGCTCATTTAGCAAATTGTAAGTTTAGATACCATTTGTCTGATGAAACAACATTCTTAGCAAAACATATGTCACATAAGTTGTGAATAAAAGTGAAAATCTCTGTTTTATTTACGTTGTTGATAATGGATTTTCATCAAGTAACGATCTTGTCATTCAAGTATTTTAACTCATTTATTTCCGTATGGGTTTCAAAGTGAAAATACAATTCAAAATTTAAACTTATGTTTTTTTATTTACAATATTAATGGTAAAATAAGAGTTACTTGCATTTTTTAAATTTATGAATGAAGTTAATTGGTTTTTAACTGGTCATTTCTGAATTATTTATGCCCTTTATATGTTCAACATGAAGTATGATTGCTGTGATTTGGTCTACTTGACAATCTACTAGTAGAATGGCCTAAGACAATATACAGCTCGGGATTTCGATACACTAATCGAAACATTCTTAAAGTATATGTTGAAAATAGACACTGTTACTATTTACACAAGCACGTCAATAACTAATCAGGTGTTCACAAACTGCTAGTATCGTATCTGGAGTGTTTTTATTTGCTGCGGCAAAAATTAGACCGTGAAAAACGTTTTCGTCTACAATTTCACCGCCATAGACTGCTGAGGTGTTTATATAACCCCAAAAATAACAAACCTTTTGAAATATGTTCGCTTGAATTACGTTTCCTGTTTCTCGTACGTGCTGATACTGATACAAAGGTTTGGTACTCTTTTACCTGAAATAATGTCCGATAAATTGATCTAGCTACATGTGAGTTTTGTCAATTTTCACCGTAAATAAGCATGTGCAACTGTTGTTTGCATTTTCAAGTAGACACGGATATCACTATAGTACAGGGTGTCCGGATTTGGTTGCAAAAGCAGGGTATCTCGTTTATTTTTATAGATAGAACCTTGCGGTTTTCACGCTGGATCCAGTGGCGTAGTCATATTTTTCATGTGAGTTGTTATTTTTTAGATATGACCCAAAGTTGTGTTTTTTTAAATGGGAAACTTTCGAACATTGTGAAAAGTACGATATGTTAGCTTGTTTTATATTAAGTAATGAAAATGTTGAAGCGGCTTCTAAGATGTATTTTAACAGGTAAATAGTTAATTTTTAGATATATTGAAATACTATTGCTTAATTTTTATTTAGACATCCAGAAAGGAGGCAGCCTAATATATCCACTTTTTATCGGATAAAAAAGAATTTACTTAATCACGGATCATTTATCAAACCTCGTACGAAAACATATAATAAAGAAAATCGGGAGGCTGAGGAAATTACGGTTTTAGCTAATGCAGAAGCTTACCCTACAAACACTTGTATGGCCAGTGAAAAGAGCATAGGGATTCCAAAAACTAGAGTTCAAGAAATTCTAAAAAAGCACAAATACCACCCATACAAATTTAGGCTCATGCAGCACTTACAGCCAGGGGATGCAGAGGCGTCGGGTAATCTTCTGCAATTGGTTTCGAGAAAGATGCGATATGGTTAGAGATTTTGAAAGGAAGGTTATATGGTCAGACGAAGCACATTTCAGTAATTCTGGTATACTCAATAGGCACAATAGTAGAATCTGGTCCCAGGAAAATCAACACCAAATATTTCCCAGAGGACAACAGGGCAGGTTTAGTCTAAATGTGTCCTGCTTCATATTAGGAACACATAAAATTTTATATATTTGAGGGAAATCTAACAGCTCATCGCTGTATAGAAATTTTAGAAGCAGCTATACCTGAATTACTTGACGATGTTCTTCTAGCGCAAATTAACGAAATTTATTTTCAACAGGACGGTGCTCCTGCACACAATTCTGGAATGACGAGATTATTTCTGGACAATAATTTTACCAATCAATGGATCTGAACAAATGGACCTATAAGATGGCCCCCTAGGTCCCCAGATTTATCGATTTTAGATTTCTTTCTATGGGGATATCTGAAAAATAGAATTTACAAAGACCACTATGATAATGTCCAAGATTTAGGAAATGCAATAAGAGAAAATTTTCGCTATTTACAAAATCATCCCGCTATTTTGCTTAATTCCCTAAAACGAATACAAAAATTGTGCGAAGCATGCATAGAACAAAATGGAAATCAGTTTGAACAGTTCTTTTAATTTCCTTGGTTACTGTAGTTCTTATACGACAGTTGATTTTTGCTGAAAGGCTTGTTACATAATAATTTATTACTGTTTTGTTCTTGTGTTAGATAAATCTAGGTAGGTGGTACTTTTTTGGTGCGAAATTATCAATACATATTTTGATAAATAGATTTAATTACATATTTATTTTGATTTATTGTTAGGATGTAGATATTGTTAACGACTTTAAATAAAAGGCAGCATTGTTTTGCATGGCCTACTGCAAAATTTGGGATGATAATTATAAAAATTAGGATTTTTGTTGTTGTTTATTAAAATAGACCCATACTATTATATATTTTTGAGAAGCTTTTAAAAGGACAAATCAATTTCTGGACAAATATACAGGGTGTCCCATTTAAAAAAACACAACTTTGGGTCATATCTAAAAAATAACAACTCAAATGAAAAATATGACTACGCCACTGGATCCAGCGTAAAAAACTGCATAAGCAGCAATTTTTCCCTTTGCGTTAAGTTAAAGGATAACCGAGATACGAGGGGGGTCCCAAAATGCAAAATTTTCTATTTCGCCCTGTATCTCATAAACGAAGAAGGCTATGAAAATTTTGTTTAGGGCTTCATGAGTTTCATAAAAAATTAGCTCAGGTTCGTGAAAACCGCAAGGTTCTATCTTTAAAAATAAGCGAGATACCCTGCTTTTGCAACCAATACCGGACACCCTGTACATCTCGAAAATACATTTACATTAGATACGTCTTTTCGCGACAAATCGTTTAGTCTAGCATTTTAATACTTTTTAATCATTACATTTGCCAACACCAAAATGCTCGATTTTAGAAGCAAAAATATATACTCACTATATATATACAGCCGACACTCAATATAGTGAAAGTTGACCGAAATTTCACTGTAGAAAATTTTTTACTGTATAAAGAAAAAATCCGTATATACCGGGTGTCAACGAATCTATTAGACAGGACATAACTTTTAAATTATTCGATGTATCAAAACGAAATTTCGTATAGATAATTCCGGTCACTTTCACCGGAAATGACTCCAGTTTCGATTATTTAAATGGAACATTCTGTATATTTTTACATTTTTGGATTCCTAAAACAATTCTGAATCAGAATGTGACATTTTAAAAACTTTTTACGCCTACTTGATTTTTTTATAGCTATTTTTAACATTGCATCTAAGTGGCCATGACCGGACGCAAATTAATCTAGGGACCTGAAATGATGACAGAATAATACAATCGCTAAGTTTTAGTGATTAGTCTGATAGCTAGGAACAAGAGACGTTGATAAAATCAAATTTTTGTATCTAACTATTTTTTTTTTCAAATGGCGACTCTTTTTAGACAAGCACTTTTTGAAAAAAGGATTTTTTTGCTAATCTAACGATACTAACTTTTTTGCGATTGGATTAAAAATAAACTCAAAAATTAAATATTACAAAGAAAAATTCTCGATAATCAATTATTTACTTTTATCAAGTGTGCCATACTGGATATTAAGTAGGATTATTTTGTTTTGACAATGACACACCTATTCTTTCTGAGTAGACATAAGATTTCCTTATTTTTATTGATTTTCAATATTATTTTTGTTTTCAAAAGTCAAAATAATGTATACTCAAAGTGAAAAAGTCGATATGTTATTAATATTTGCGAAATGCCATAAGAATTCAAGGAATGCTGCTGAGTTTTATGCTCGGAGATATCCCGACCGGCAACATCCAGTCCATCAAAATTTTCCATATCTCGAGAATCGTTTTAGGCATCAAGGAAATCAAGTTGCTGAAGGCAGTTTTATTATAAATAAAGAAATGAAGATTAACGTTCTTGCTACGGTTGAAGTTGATAAAACTGTTTCTTTAAGAAGAATTAATCACGAACTGGGTTTAAGTCATTAATCAGCTAGAAAAATACTAAAGAAACACGGATATCGAGCCTTTAAGTACCACTTACACCAACAATTGTATCCTTGACGAAGGCGATAGACGGGTATTGTCTTGTGACTAGTTGCTCTAAAATTGTAGAATTGACTCAAATTTCATCAACTTTATCTTATTTTCTGAAGAATCTAGATATACTAATAATGGTATTTTAACAAGCAAAACATTTATTACTGGGCCCAACAAAATCAACATGAAATGAGAGTAGGAAATTTTCAAGAAAGGTTTGGTGTCAATGTCTGGGCTGGTGTCGTTGGTAACAGAATAATTGGGCAATTAACAGGGGTTAGGTACTTAGGCTTTCTCCAAAATGAAATTGAACAACATCTTAATGATCTACCTTTAGAAGTTTTACGCCGAATTTACTTCCAGCAAGATGGAGTACCGCCTCACAATAACAGAGAAGTTGTTAATTATTTAATTGAACATTTTAATAATAAAGTTATTGCAACCAATGGTCCAATATGGTGGCCCGCCCGTTCACCGGATCTCACTGTTCTCGATTTCTTGATTTAGGGACATGTTAAAGAAAGAATCTATGAAACAGCCCCAGCCACTCTTGAAATCTTAGAAGAAAGGATTGTACGTGTATTTAGAAGAATTACGCCTCAAATGCTGCACAACGTGTTGAGGGAAGCAATTGAACGAGCGGAAATGTGTCGTGAACAAGGAGGAATGCACTTTGAACAACTACAGTGAACTCGAATATTGTGCTTTTGCATTTTACAGCGTTATTGAATTTAGTTGAAGCTATATTTTTGTTTAAAACTCTGAACTATTTGTTAGCCAAAGATAGAGATTTGCACGCCTAAATTTGTTGACCATATCTGAAGAGGGGCAGCAGAAAACTGTATACAAAATGCTGTTCCGAGCGTTAGACGCATTGGCGTGCATTCTTTTCATCGACAGAGATAGGCTGAGCAGACTTTACATGATATGACGCATAGATAGATCCAACGTAAGTAATCTTGATCAACCAACTGTTACAAATAAAAATCCTACTTAATAACCAGCATGAATATCCATGGCACACTTGACAAAAGTAAATATAATTGATTATCGAGTATTTTTCTTAGTAATATTTAATTTTTGAGCTTATTTTTAATCCAATCACAAAATAGTTAGTATCGTTAGATTTGCAGAAAAATCCTCTTGTCAAAAAGTGCTTGTCTAAAAAGGGTCGCCATTTGAAAAAAAATAGTTAGACACAAAAATTTGATTTTATCAACTTCTCTTGTTCCTATCTATCAGACTAATCACTAAAATATAGCGATTGTATTATTCTGTCATCATTTCAGGTCCATAGATTAATTTCCGTCCGGTCATGGCCACCTAGATGTAATTTTTTAAAAATGGCTATAAAAAATCAAGGAGGCGTAAAGAGTTTTTAAAATGTCACGTTCTGATTCAGAATTGTCTCAGGAATTCAAAAATGTAAAAATATACAGAGTGTTCTATTTAAAAAATCTAACCTGACGGGAAAATGAAAAATATCGTTATGTACCATTTACCTAGACGAAATTTGTTTTGATACATCAAATACTTAAAAAGTTATGGCCTGTCTAATAGATTCGTTGACACGCGATATATATATATATATATATATATATATATATATATATATATATATATATATATATATATATATATATATATATATATATACAGTGTCTCGGCTCCTATTATACCTACAGCAAAGGTTAAACGGGGAAAGTTTTGGAGGAAACTTATTGCATTCGATATCCGGCTTCAGATTTACGATCGATCAATTGTTTTTGGAAATATCGGGTAGAAACCGAAAATGGCGGATTTCGTTTTTGGCCAGTATATCCAGAACGGTAAATTTGACAGCTGCCAAAATGTGACATTATTCGGACGCATTTTTAAGACAAATAAGATGGCGTATACGACACGTCTTCATTGTTTTTTGTTAACCCGCAACCCGCCTCAACTTTCATTTTTCTTACGGCCGCCATATTGGATTTTTCGATTTTTGGAAAGAACCTAAAATTTCCAGTCTAGTGATATTTCACAAGTGCATTAAAGATTTTAGTATCATCGAAATATTACACTTCGTAAAGTTAGGTTTCAGTTTTTTCTAAGGAGGCCATGATTTAAAGTAATGTTAGCTCTCAATGTTTTTCTAAGGAGGCCATGATTTATCTGTAACAAAATTGGATTTTGACTTTGACGTTAAGTTAAATAGTTGAAAGTATCTAAGCTGTGTTTTAATAAGTAGTAGGTACGCCTTTATCCCAATAAAATCATAAATGTGACACATAAATTGTCGAAACCTATAGAAAATGGCCTGCATTCCGTATTCAAATGAAGAAAAGGTTGACATGTTAGCTCTGTACTTTCAATCATACAGAAACGCCGACATTACCTCAGGAAGGTATTTGGAGATGTACCCCGAACGACGACAGCCTCATAAATCCCAATTCAGGAAAATCGTAGTTAATTTAATTAACCATGGTGCCTTCGAACAACCTAGAAGCGGATACAATAATAACAATTGAAATCGAGACAAACATTTTACAAGCTATCAACGAAAACCCTAGTGCATCGGTAAGAACTGTAGAACAGGAAACTAATGTGCCAAAATCAACAGTACAGAGAGTTTTAAAAAAGAATAAGTACCATCCGTACAAACCCATAATCGTACAAGTACTTAAGGAAACTGATTTTCCAAGACGACTACAGTTCTGTGAGTGGTATGCTAGGAGATGTAATGAAAATCCTGATTTTGTAAATCAGGTCTTGTGGTCCGATGAGAGCAGGTTCACGAATTGTGGAGTCTTTAATAGGCACAACCGTCATCATTGGGCTGTGCAAAATCCTTACGAAGTGGCAGAGAGACGTCTACAGATCAGATTTGGAAGTAACGTTTGGTGTGGGATCATCGGTAAGTTAATCTAACCAATCTTTTTTAAATAGGCACCAAATGATGGTCAAATAATAATCTTTTTTTTTTCGTTTTGGTTCTTTAATGATACTAAAAGAGTATAATCTAATAAAAAAATAAAATAAAACGTTCTACTCTAGTCAGTCAACTTACTTCTTTGATATTTTATTACATTTTTATTCAATCATTTTGTATTGTGGTTTTGAAGAACCTATAAAAATAGAATTGGGTTCTATAAATGTATTAACACTTTATCTAAATTTTCTGCAGATTTAGCCAATTCTCTAAAATTATTTTAATTGTATGAATTTAATAATTTACCCGGGAAGCCTAGTTCTTGCATTATGAAAAAAATACCATATATCAAATGTCGAATTATTTTTCAGTTTTCATTATGATTTATAGAATGGCGTTCAGCTGTATTTTCGAATAATTTAAATTTTAAAGCGCAAGGGGTTTGTTCTTTTGATATTTTATGTTTTATTAAGGCAAGGTGTACTTCTTTAAGATTATTATATCACTGAAATAAATTGATTTAGTATTTCCGAAATTAACATGCAATACCAAAAAAATAATTTATTACGGCTATTACTTCCCGCTAACCAAATATATTTTTATTTTCGTAATAAAGCTGAATAGGTTTCAACTGTATACAAGCTCATTCATTACGGGATGTTTCGATAATTATTTTTGGAACGAAAATATCTACTTTTTAATAAAAATAATTTTCCCTTTATAATTTATAGTTTATAGTACCACCCGGCCGACCCTGCCGCCCTTGACTATTGGGCAACTATTTATAAATTATTAATCATTTCAGGAAATCGACTTATTGGACAATTTTTGTTTGACTACAACCTAAACGGGCAGAGATACCCAGAGCTTTTGCGAAACCAGGTTGTACCAGCCATACGAGCTATTCTAAGGGAAGATGAATTAAGTAGAACTTGGTTTCAACAAGACGGATGTCCGGCTCACAATACCATTCAAGTCAGGAACTTCTTAAGAGAGCAGTTTGACGAAAGAATAATTTCTTTAAATGGTCCAATATCTTGGCCTCCTAGATCCCCTGACCTGTCGCCCTTGGATTTCTACCTCTGGGGTCACACGAAGAATGAAATCTATGAATTTGATCCCCCCGTGACCATAGAAATCCTGAGACAAAGAGTTCTGGGCACATTTAGAAATATTATCCGAAATACACTTACCAGGATTGTACGAAAAACAGTCACCAGTTGTCAAAAATGTCTCGATGCAAATGGACGTCATTTTGCAGACTTGTAAATTAATGTTACCCACTTACAAAGTAGTTAAAGCTCATTTAGATTTTTTAAGTCGTTATTTACGTTCACGTTGTATTGAAAATTCAATGCGTTCAATACATTACTTACTTATTAACGTAATCTTGTGACAAATAAATCATGGCCTCCTTTAAAAACATTGAAACCTAATTTACGAAGTGTGATATTTTGATGACACTAAAATCTTTAATGCACTTGTGAGATATCACTAGACTGGGAATTTTAGGCTCTTTCCAAAAATCGAAAAATCCAATATGGTGGTCTTAAGAAAAATGAAAGTTGAGGCGGGTTGCGGGTTAACTAAAAATAATGAAGACGTGTCGTTTACGGCATCTTGTTTGTTTTAAAAATGTGTCCGAATAATGTCACATTTTGACAGCTGTCAAATTTACCGTTCTGGATATACTGGCGAAAAACGAAATCCACTATTTTCGGTTTTTCGCCGATATTTCACAAACTTATTGATCGTAAATCTGAAGCCAGATATCGAATTCAATAAGTTTCCTCTAAAACTTTCTCCATTTAACCTTTGCTGTAGGTATAATAGGAGCCGAGATCCCTATATAGAGAAGCGAATCTGGGACACACTGTATATATATATATATATATATATATATATATATATATATATGATCGCTATAGATATAGATTGATCTATTTTTTTGACCTTTATTACACTGCTGATGCTTTTCACCCAACTAGTGTTGCATTTCGACCCTCTGCGTCGGTAAGCTTACCTGTACGGTGTTCAAAGAGAATAACTATCTTTGAACATACTCTATCATAGGACGAAATGTATATTCGGTAGTGTACGACGGCTTCCCGGTTCCAATTCTGTTTATATTCTCTCGTGAATTATTCCGAACTTCGTGTGGCATAGGGTATATTTGGAATTCGACGCGGATATTGAGCCTCTTCCTTTATTCAACAACCACAATTTCAAACGAAATTGCTTTAGTTATGTTTGTACTGGATAGATGTGGTTTGAGATTGAAATCGAGAGAAATTGAAAATGTTGTAGGGTGTTAATTAGGTGTATAAACAGACTTAGATAATTGTATATTTACTTCATAGTTCATAGAAAAGTTTATATAAATTATACCATCATACAGGGTGGCGACAAAAATGGTGGAGTACCATATACCGTTTTTGCGGTTTATTGCGTATAAATTGAAAATTAGTAGCGATGAGACTAATTATGATCAGCTACTAATCTTGCAATTTTGGAAAAGAGACGAGAATTTCTCAATATATGTACTTTATTGTCTGTTATTTAGTTGCAAGTCCCACAACGATATACCAGATAGAATAATTTATTTATTATTAAGTACCATAGAACGAATTATGCTGTTAACAATCAAATCACTAGATTTCGTAAGAAAGCCAATAGCTTACCGGTCCACGTCAACGTTTGTTGATGTTCAATGTCGTACAATCAATTTAAATGTATCGTTCGTAACGCTTTGTGATGTGATATGTAAAAAGTACAGTTATGTTTTGTATTGTAAAAAATTGTTTATTTATTTATTTATATCTCGCTCATTTTTAATTTTGAAAGATTTTTTATGAAAGTTGTTTGAGTAACAAGAAATCTATAATTTAAATATATTTTTAATTATACAGGGTACTTCACAAAAGTGAGGCACCTACGAATAAAGTTTTTTTTTTAATGGGACACCCTACATATTTTTAAATATTTTGGATTTCCCAAGAAATTCTCCATATAACACCATATTTGGTTTTGTATTTTATTTCAACGTTGTCAAATTATTCAAAAAATATCTAAATTAAAAAAAATCATGGTCCTCCATAACCTGCTATAATTTCTAACCTACAACAATTTCAATAAAGAAAAATTGCAAAAAAGATGATAAATGTCTACCTAAGAGTTAAGATAACCGCATACCTGACAACTTTATACAGGGTGTTTGCTGCAAATATGCCAACTTGGCAAAATTGAAACTAATTTTTCTTTGATTTTTTTAAATAGCACACCCTATAACTAACTATCCTATCGTGTTCCGTTATCAGTCCTCATTCACTTTTATTGAGGCGATCTTATACCTATCTCTAATAGTTTTTGAGGTATATTAATGTTTATTAATTGTTGAAAATGCATTAAAACGTATCTCAAGTAACACAAATTAGCTGATGATCTTTTTTGTCTAACAGTTAGCCATAAAAGACACATAAAAACCAGAGATTTTTTGGCAAATGATTCTTGGTTTGTTTTCTAGCCATGAAAGCTGGCTTCAGATTAGATTTTTTGGCTCCAGAAGTAGCAGTTTTTATATAGATAGGCTATAGCATAATTACTTTGCCAAAAAATATCTTTTATGGGGTAATTAAACCTTCAACTTTTTTTTTGTAATATTGGATGGCCAAAAAGTAGAAATATCTGTCAATTTTGTTGTCACAATATAACCAGATATATTCTAGTAAATATTGAAGTTAAATTATAGTAGGCATAGCTGTTTAAAATGCCAGAATATGGCATGTTTAATCAATAGAATTCGAGGTCAGAATATAATCAATAAGTAGGCGTTTTTCCCAAATTCCAAACAAACATATTTTAGCAAGTATTTAAGTTTAATTATAGTAATAATAGCTATATAAGAATACAAGATTATGAAATTTTAAGACAACAAAAATTGAGGGGAAAAAATATGGCTTTTATTATGATATTTTTGTTTTAAAATTAAACTAAAATTGGGTAGTTTTATTTCGCTTATTTTTGCTATAATATTGGCAAAGTATGCCATATTTTCAAATTTACGTTTATAACCTGTAAAACTATACTTAACCAAACTGAAGATATATTTAGGAAAACGAAATATAAATTATTTACCATACAAAATGTCTAATAAAAAGATTAAATACTCCACCACATATCATAGAAAAACGCCGTCTTGGGGTCATCGTCGTTTAATTTTGTTACAGTGGCTCCTGAGTCTTAAATTAGCCGTTTTTTAGCGAGTACTAACGGCAAAGAAAGTAGACATTTTTAGTAAATGTTGCTACATTTTAGCTACATTTGAAAATTATTGCCATTTGATAAATATTTGCTTACAAAGTGGCAAATTTCAAGGAATATTTGCTTAAAAATTAGCCCAAAGCTTTTTATGATCCGCCATGATTGAAATTAAAATTAAACTAATTTCCTAGCAGCCATTACTTGACCACTTTAAACAAACATTCTTTCTACCTATAAATATTTTTTTTACGTCATGAACCCTTTAATCAATTTTCTTAGTAAAATACATTTCCAAACTAAAAAATAAAAAAAAATATTTGTAGAAATCGAAATTTTTAGTTTCAAGAAGGGGCGCGTAGTTTACATGCCTATCTTAGATTCTTTTAACAGTAAAAGACCCTTCGCAAGTGTTTTTTGTCCCGACCAACCGTCAAACCATGATTTATTATTTTTGCATTTCCTTTTGGCTCATAAACTCTTACACTGATTGGTTCTGTCAATACTATTTATACATAATTTAAACAATTAATGATTTATTATATAGATTAAGAAAAGGCAAAAAATGAGAAATTATTCAGGTAAATTTCGGAAAAAATGGTACTCAAATTTCGGCTAAAAAACAAGCCAGAATTCAGCTAAAAAAGCTCGATTTTAAAGTCAAAAAGTAGCTAATAAACCCAACTATAAAATTAAAAGAGAGGGTCGTATAATTGCCAATTGGTCATTTTTACTCCATTATGACCAAATTATTATTCCCCACTTTAGCCATATTTCCGTCTTTATACTGTAATAGAACTGTTATTTTAGCTAGCCATTTTAGCTAATTAGCCAGGGATATTAGCCAATATCACAGCATTTTAGCCTATATATGATTATATGTGCTACTTGAAATTGATGTAATTTTAATCTAGTCAGCCATGTTTTTTTTTTTAAGAAATATACCTCAAAGCAATATTGTTATTCTTTCAATTTATCTGCCAGTAGTAAAAATTATTGCTGTCAACATTTTATAAAATAACTTCAAATTTAAACAATAATTTAATATTTATATTAAGTAAATGCAGATAGTCAATTTTAAAAAAATTTAGTAAGATATAACAAATGAAAATGCCAATGATTTAAAAAGGTTCGTTTTAATTACAACCAACAACAAATAGTTAAAGAACAAATTTAATTCAGTCTACACATTTAATTATTCCGGAACACGAAAATACACAAAAATGATAATTGTACAATGCAATTTATTTAATTATTTCTGCGTGTATTAAATACCATGGTGGCTGTAATCAACATATTATAGTGATAATAATAAAAAAAGGACGTCAGACGAGACGCTAAATAAGGAAATATTATTTTATACAATTTTATATTAAATCCCTTAAAATACAAAACACTACCTAATTGTGTTCAAAATGTCTACCGTTCTCTGGAATACATAGTTCAACACGTCGTTCGAATGCACTGCTTAAATTTCGACACATGGCAACATTCATATTTGTAAAACAATTTCTAATCCTTAACTTCATGTCTCCCTTGTTGTTCTTCTTTAGCATACCCCCATATGCTAAAGTTTATTTTTATAAGATTTAGCGATCTAGCCGGTCACGAAACAGGTCCATCTCTTCCAATCCAAATAAATAAATATAAAAATAAAATAAATAAATCGCTCCAGAAGCTTTTCGAATACTCTTCTTTCAGGTTGGCGTTGCCTGTGATACCGTTGCCGATACAATCTTTCTGCTAATAGCTTATTTTTCTCACCAACTCCCAATACAAAACCATATCAACCATCTCATCTTGTAAAAAATTCATTATTTCAATTTGAACTAAACTATATTATACAATATTTACAATAGTAATTTTTACCATTGACAGATAAATTGAAGAACCCTTTCGAACAATATTTCTTTGATGTATAATTTTTTTTCTTTAATAAATATGGCTAACTAGATAAAAATTACATCACTATGTTTTAATGCATTTTAAACGACACAATTAATAAAAATTAATATATCACAAAAACTATTAGAGATATGTATTAAGATATCACCTTAATACGAGTTAAAGAGGACTAATAACGGAACACGATAGTTAGATACAGGGTGTGCCATTTAAAAAATCAAAGAAAAATTAGTTTCAATTTTACCAAAATGGCATATTTGCAGCAAACAGCCTGTAGAAAATTGTTAGATATGCGGTTATCTAAAATCTTAGTTAGACATTTACCTTTTTTGGTACAATTTGGCAACGTCGAAATAGAATGCGAAACCAAATGTGGTGTTATATGGAGGAATTTCTTGGGAAATCCAAATATTTAAAAATATATAGGGTGTCCAATTAAAAAAAGTTGATTATTAGGTGCCTCACCTTTGTGAAATACCCTGAATAATTAGAAATATATTTAAATTGTTTTGTTATACAATTTCCAAAATTATGAAAATCTGGGGAGATATGCTACTTTGTCACACTATTGCGTCACCCTATATATGTAGCGTTCTGAAGGATTTTTAAATACGTTATTTAGATTTGAGAGAACATCAGTAAATTAGCTTTTACACGCGGACAAAATTCCAGTATGTACAGATAACAGCATTAATTTATTTGCTAATAATTTTATAAAGTTATAATTCAATTGTATAAAAATATATAATAATTATTTTATTTTATATATTATGTACGTATTATATATAATTTTTATTTTATTAAAATAAAATTTCGTTAAGTTTAAATTCTTTCTATAAGTATCCACTCGCACCATTTTCAGTGTTTATGAACGGATAAACGCATAAGTTGACCCAAAACCGGGTGGTACTACCTGCACTTGATCAAAAGAAAGAATTTTGCAATGCGATCAATTCCAAACTATGGAAGTGGCATCTATTATTGGTGGGTCAACCTGTAGTCCTTTTGCATACCTAATTAGGTTTAATTACTCTATATATTTCTGAAACAGACCATAACTGTGGTATAGAATTAAACTGTTAAAATTGTAGTACGTGTTTAAGACATCGGAACAAATTGACAGATTAATAATTTTTTTTGGTCGTTAAAAAATTAACCAGGTTTTACATCTCTTCACGGTTTAAGGCCACCTAGATGCCAAAAAATATATGTTTTATTAATTGCATCGGTTTGTCTGTTGATATATCTTTCTCCTTATCAATCACACTTATTTCACGGCAGAACTTGAAACTACTTACGCGATTGATTTTAAATTAAGGATCATTCTGAGGTTGATCTGGTAATATTTTGTTAAAAATCTAATATGACTTGACTAGACTTGTTATACATCACTGAAAAGTTCTTAAAGAGCTCTTTCCAAGAATGCAAAAATCCAGTATGACGTCCGTAGTAAAATAAAAAGTTTATGTAAATATCTCGAAAACAAATTAAGCTAGAAAAATATTTTTGTCTGAAGTAAATTCCTCTAATAAAAGTGTCCTAAGAATGTAACAGCGATAAAATCATAATAGTACTCGTTTACAAGCTAGAGACAAAAGTTAAAAATGCACCATTCTTTTTCTTCAACCTCGTAGCTATCTCAGTGTTCAAGATAGCAATACAGGGTGTCCCGAATTGCAGTGTCCAAACTTTAACAGCGCATTCTGCATTCAAAATAAGCCCTAATTTTCTATATAAACATATACCGGCAAATGCTTCGTTTTCGAAATACAGGGTGTTAAAGTTTTAAGAAAAAAATTGTTATTTAGTCATAACTTTTTTAGTACTTGTGATATTGTTATTAAATTTGGTAAACAGCATTTGAGTAACAAAAGGCATTTTTTGATTTGAAATATTTTTTAATTATTTATCAGTGGCGTCCGTACAGGATTTTTTATTGAATATTCTTGAAGAAAAAATTGTACGCTACTGCTTTTTCTGAAAACAAAAATCATTCCTAAAATCCCCACTCAGTTTGGAGCAAATTTGATCCCTTGCCTTTTTTTCGTGCGATGCAAGGATTTCGTGTTAAAAACTAAAAACTATTTTTATGTATGGCGTAGTTAAAATTTCCATTATTGTTAATTATTTCAGTGGCAAAACCTTTAACATCTTGGTATGCCATGATTGCATTTTTGTGACAATTGAACAATTGCTAGTTTCGTCTTTAAAGTGTAACATTTGAGTTTTTAGAGTAAATAAATGTCAGGTACATTACAGTTTATACAAAAAGGTAATTATCAGTCTAACTAGTGATTTCAAAATGGTGTTATTCAGTAACTTTGAGTATGCTGATATTCATTTCCTTTATGGTTTCTGTAATGGAAATGCAAATGCAGCAGTACGAGAATACCAACGAAGATTTCCAAATAGAAGATTACCTTGCAAACAAGTTTTCATTAAAACGCATTTAATGTTTAGGAATTTTGGACTCAAAAAGAATCCGAGAAACGAAGGTAGGAGAAATGAACAATATCGAAACGTAATTTTAAATAAGTTTGACAACGATAGGACATTAAGCCTACAAAGAGCAGCTCATAATTTACAAGGCAACGCAGTTTTTGTTTCTAAAAATAAGTTTCATCGCGCTTCGAGGAAAGATCACAGGAAGCCATTTCAGATGCAGCCAGTTCAAAATTTACAACCTGGTGATGCCGAAAAACGTGTCAGTTTTTGCAATTGGTTTTTGCGCCAATTAGAGGAAGACGAGAACTTCCTAAAAAAAAATTTATGGACTGATGAAGCCACATTTACCCGAAGCGGCTCAGTAAATTTCCATAATTTACGAATCTGGAGCCATGACAATCCACGAGTTGTACGAACTAGAGCATTTCAGCAAGAATTTTCTGTTAATGTTTGGTGTGGTGTAATAAATGAAATTTTTTGAGGGCCCCATATTCTACCATCACGCCTAGATGGAGAGTTATTTAATGATTTTCTGCAAAATGAGTTATTTCAATATCTAGAAAATATTCCTCTAAATCTTAGAAACGAATTCTGGATTCAAATGGACGGGGCTCCCGCGCATTTTGCACTTGTAAATCGCGAGTGGTTAAATAATAATTATCCAGAACGGTGTATTGGACGATTAGGAGCTACAGCCTGGCCACCACGTTCCCCTGACCTCACACCTGTCGACTTCTTTGTGTGGGGTTATTTGAAAAATTTAGTTTATTCCAGACCAGTTCATACAAGAGAAGAACTGATTCTAAGGATAGAGCAAGCCTGTGAAACTTTGCGAGCCAATACGAATTTTATACGCCATGCCACTGACACAGTTAAGAGCAGATGCCGAAAATGTGTCGAAGTTAGAGGAGCTCATTTTGAGCAATTATTGTGAATTTTAAGGCCCAGATTAATCCTTAATGATATTTAAAGTGCTCTATAAATTTTTTTCACGATCTAAGTTAATAAAAGTTATGAATTCTAATTTTTGTAAAATTAATTACGAACTTAGTTAATAAAGAGTAGTTTCTGTAAAATGAAGTATCATCTTCAAAATTGAATTAATTCTAATTACCGTTTTACAAAATGAATCGACGATTTTAGAATTATAAACTCATCTGTCATACTTTAAAGACGAACCTAGCAATTGTTCAATTATCACAAAAATGCAATCATGGCATACCAAGAATCGACAATGAAGGAATGATGGTAAGTACCAAGGACATTAGATTTTAATAGGTTGCCTGCTAACTTCTGCGATGTCACCCTGATAACCCAAATATAATGCAAATCTCCATTACAACGGGTCGATGACGTCATCTCTCCTTAGTTGTCAGACAAGCTTTTATTTTAGAAACCCTACATACGTTGTTCAGAAATTATGAACTCACCCGGAATGCATGAAATAAATATCGGAAACCAAATAATTTTAAAAACTTGCTGTTACAATCCCACCTTAAAGGTTTTGCTACTGAAATTAACAATAATGGAAATTTTAACTATGCCATACATAAAAATGGTTTTTAGTTTTTTACTCGAAATCCTTACACCGCACGAAAAAAAGACAAGGGATCAAATTTGCTCCGAACTGAGTGGGGATTTTAGGAATTATTTTTGTTTTCAGAAAAAGCAGTGGAGTACCATTTTTTCTTCAAGAATATTCAATAAAAAATTCCGTACGGACGCCACTGATGAAAAATTAAAAAATATTTCAAATCAAAAAATGCCTTTTATTACTTCAAGGCTGTTTACCAAATTTAATAACAATATCACAAGTAATAAAAAAGTTATGACTAAAAAACAATTTTTTTACCGTATATTCACTTCACACTATTGACGTGCTAGTCGACGATACCATGACAACTACGTCGGCGCAGTATTTCAAATAGCACCCCTGGTTGTAATTTTGATTTGATAGAATGAAAATAAAGAAGTGTAATTTTTTGAATTGATAATTTTTAATGAATAGAATAATAGCAAGTAAATAATAGAATATACAGCTTTCTCCTAATTGATATTTTTAATTTATTAAATGTTAATGATAGCCTCTTTAAGATTTTTGTCGAACGGAATGGATAAACTGGCATATCTTTAAATTCTATTGGTTATAACTTATATAAAATTCATGCGAATAAAAGTCTTAGACCGAGGGACAGTGAAAGAATGATGGAGCTTTGTTATTGGCTTAGAAACAAATTCACCGAAGATTCCCTTTGTAAATAACGTCAGTTATAAATATTTTTTTTAATTTGTAAATGGCAATTAATTTAGCCTACAAATGCGCGGGTTTGCCCTAATTTAACCGAACTGATGGATTTAGTCAAATTTGAGATACCCTGTGCAGGTAAAAACGCATATCTTATAGCGGATAGCAATTTTTTATGATTGCTGAAACTCTGACAGAACAAATAAAACTATAACATCGTTTTTCATCATTTTGAGAACGATGACACACATCTTTGTATGCATGAAGCAATTGCTAGCTTGCACAACAATATATATACAATTAAGTTATACGTCTTTCCGGGACTCGAGATATTGCTAAATTCAAATTACAGACAATGGGGCACGTGTCGCAATTACCTTTGATTATGTCCGTGTTCCCATAAACCAGGACACGTGTCTTAATTTCACTTGTGGCTTCAGCTCGTACCCCTTAAATTAAATAAACAAATTGGTACGGGTTATAACTTCCTAACCAAAATTCATAATGGTGTCTTATTTTTAATAATCTAGTATTTATAAAATATGCTCAAATGCCTCAAATCAAGGGTATCTAGTGTATCTATGATTTGACAATGTGACTGGATACGAGTGAAGATATATCATGTTTGTAAGCATTTTTTGCTGGTTTTGCAACATTTTAATGCAAAATGAAAATAAACATTCGAAAGCACGGTAAGTAAGTTTTCAAAATTCTCTTATAAAATTGAAATGATCCAATCCGTGTCGCATTGAGACCCGCTAGAAGTTAGCGCAGTATAAAATTCAAACTGCCATTTTTTGCACTAAATTGTTTATATAGATAGATAGAAAAAACATTAGCATGAACCAGCAGAATGTGTTTTAAGTGATGACACAGTTGCCTTTCAAGTAGTATTTTTGTCACAAAATCAATAAAATTCTGCTCTATTGCTTGACCTATATAGGAATTTGAACTCGAATAAAGCTCCGAAATGATAGCTCGTATGAAAAAATTCTAAGAATTTTTAGTAAAGAAGCCAAGCTATACATTTTTTTGTTAAAAATAGACAATATACCGAGTGGTAAAAAATTGACCATAAATGCAAGGCATATGTAGGGATAACATGTTCCAAAATTGAAATTGATATCTCGCGCCTAACAGATGTTACATAATAAAATGTCCTTTTTAACACACATGATTAATGCCTTGTATATTCTAAACGGTGAGGCTTAGAGAAAAATTATATAATAATTTTTTTCATATTTCGTCAAGGTTTACTGGCGTGTAAATTTCTGAATCACCCTGTATATTCAATGTTATTCATGGGACCGACTTGTCAACTGAATCTACTTGAATTTATTTTTAAACTCGAAAAAAACGGTACTAGATAAAAACGCTTCAGCTAAGCTGTGTCGTTTATTCTCGTTAAATTTTTAAGCAACCTAGTTTTCGTAAAAAATTAAAGGTTATCCGATAAAAAAAGCTCTTGTGCTTTTACGTACGATAAAAGGTGACAGTAATGTAGGTAAACATAATTCTTTCAGTATTATCTATTGAAATGCTTATTTAGTCGACAAAAACTCAAACAGTTGCAAGGTGACGATAAAACATGATAGACCGTAAACCACGAGGGCATCCAGTTAGAAACCATAACCAACAGAAATATACGAAAAACCCCAGCCGTGTTCAGACATTTTATTCATCCATTTTCTTCATCGCGTCTCTGATACTTAAATATGCTGTGAAATGAGATATTTAATGACCCCTAAAAACCTTATCGTCTCCTCCGTATACGGGCAGAAGTTTAGAAAAACGCGATAATGTATGGTTATACGCTGATTTAATAAATCGTCTTTATCAGTCTCTTCTTATTAGTCGTTTCGGTGCTTTTTATCGGATTATGACCCATATGTGTCACATTGTCAAGGTCAAGCTAACCAGTTAGAACTCAATAAATCGATGTTTTCTTACTGAAATTGTTAGAGATCTTGTTGCTTTGAAGATGCAACAGCCAACAGGAGTTTATAAAACTGCAATAAAAATACAGGTCCGCATTTTAAAAAAAATGAGCTGATGATCGTGGCCTGCATACGAAATGTTGAAATTAAAATCTGAGCTTGCAGTTTTATAAAGGACAACTAATTGCAATGACAATGTAAAATGTATTTGACATTATTATTTCACATGAAACCAGAGAATAAAAATCGGTAAATTTTCCATTTGTTAGGAATAGTGAAGTGTGATCCAGTTTAGTTCATAGTCACAGTGTATATGTGTTACATACACTGTATTTTTGATTCCTACCAATATTTTACCAGTTTCTTTCTACCTATGCCACACTTGACTTGGGCATAATTTAAAATAAATTCAATAAGTAGTTTTTACATTGACACATACTCCATTTTGTTTCGCCATATTGGAATTGTACCAAAATGTTATCAGGTCATCCTGTGGCCCTTAATTTTTGACCAAAATTTGAGGTTAATCGGGTACGTAGTTTTTTAGCTACGCCGCGAACACAGACAGACAGACCGACGGAATCGAGAAAACATGTTTTTCGTCATCTAGGGACCCTGAAACGTAAAGATCTGAAAAAATCTCTGAGGGTTTTTTTCACGATTACAATACTATTTTTCAGTTTTTTACCAATATCTTCGGAATTTGGAAAATTTCTCGATGGTACACCAATAAGCCTTTGGTTATGCAACTTTGCCTTCATTTAACCTACTTTGTCTCTCTTCCCATTTCCGAGATCCCAACGTTCGTGTGTCACTTTTCTTGACAAAAAGAAAATTTCATTACGTAGAAAACTCAGAGAAAACTCAGATAAACTGTGTGGTGGAATTCGTTGCGGGGGATATTCAGCATTTTTTTGTAAATATATATCTCTTCATATACAGGGTGAGCCAACGAAAACTGTACCCCGATTTTCGTCCTCTTAGCTGGGGAGAGAATAGCCCCCGAAATATGAATAGGGGAGAGGGTCGTACCATACCGATTTTTAAAGGTGTCACTGAATTGTTTAAAACCCTGTAATTTTGCCTTATTCTTTTTAACCACAACGAAATGACAGCTTGTTAAGATTTATTAGGATACAAATTAGACTCTCGGACCCGTCGATTTCTAATTCGAGGGGGAAGAACTTGTCCGCCTTTTTCATCCCCGTAACATCACCACCTAATGGGGATAAACACATCCCCCTAATTTTGAATAGATGTAGGGAGTGTTGCGACACCTCATTTTGAAGATCTCATCGAATACTATCTGACCCTACAATTTCGCGTCAAAATTTTCATCTTGACATGAACTAAATGACAGCCAAAATAGTGAAAGAGATAATGCGGAAAAAAAATGTCTACTTAATAACCAACAAAAAGACTACTTACTTTTGTGATCTGTTCATTAAATGCTGGAAATGAGTTATGTTCAAAACGTTCCCTTACATTACGCAACATTTAGGGTGTAATTTGACAGTATTCATTAATTTTACGGTTTTGCAAATCATCCATTGGCTTCAGATCAGGTAACCTGGATGGCCACTGAATATTTCCCCTTCTTCCAATCCAGCTTTGAGGAAAATTTTCTTTTAAAAATTTTCAGGCAGGTTGTACGAAATGAGGTAATGCGCCGTCTTGCTGAAAAATGATCGTAAATGGTCTTCTTTATTATCCAATACTTGCACGAGGACTGGATAAATAGCATTCTCTAATAAATTCAGATAAATTTCTCCATTAAGATTACCGGATATAAAAAAGAGGCCGATTAATTGATTTTTGAGGATGCTGAGTTATACTGGATTTTCATCTGACCGATACCGACAGTTATCCCTATTTTCAATGCCGTTAAGGTAAAATGAACACTCATAAAAAAACGAACATGTAGTTTTGATTGTTATAAATAATCTCACTTACTGTTTTACAGAACTGGAGCCGGCGATCGAAATCATCCTCGTTCAGTTTCTCAGCCAATCATAACTTAAAAGGATGAAACTTATATGTTTATTTAAGGATACTCCTGATTGTTGTGCGTGATAGACCTGATACATGACCTAAAACAGCCACTTTCCTCGCTTTGTTGCTTTTATACATTCTCTTTTTATTTCCGACTGAACCACCAGCGTCAAATTTGGCAATCAATTTCAAAAGTAAACAGCGGATACATTTTTTCCAGGATGGCATTCGTTAAATAAAGCTGCTGTTACTCGCCCAGTTATTTTTACAAAACAATTTTATAATTTTTACCGTTTCCTCCACAATACCCATTTTAATTCTATTAAAAATTAACAATCGATGTACCAAGTATATGATGTAGACGGTTGCAACGTTCTTAAGAATTCACGGTGAACTGAGGTAAATCAAACACATTGTGCATCCACAAACATTTCTTTGAGCTTTCAGTTCGTCATCGATGAAAAAAAATATGTTTTATCAATTCCGTCGGTCCATCTGTCAGTTTGCGTGTATCAATCTTCAAATTTCGGTCAAAAATTAAGGATCGTATGTAGACGACCTGGTAATATTTTGGTAAAAATTCAGTATACCGGAACAAGATAACGACCTATTCCTACTGAAACCTTGGAAAAATATTACCAAATTTTGAAAAATTACTCCAAATTTTGCACAAAAATCAAGTGTTACACAGGAATGAACTGCAAACACTCCAAAGGTAGCAAAACAAAATAGCGGCGCAATAAAATATTTAAAAAATCAGCCTGCAGAAGCTATTTATTAGAATAATTTTAGATTTTGTGCAAGCCAATGTGACACGGAGGTAAACTGATAAAGTTGTGGTACGAATTCAAGATGCCGAAACAAAATGGCGGCTAAATAAAATTTAAAAAAAACTTTTTTTTAACATTATTTTTTACACACCCCGTTTAATACATTCTCGACTGTATACCAAATCCCAGTCAATGCCGACAACGGGAACTACTTCAAAAGTTACTTGCAATTTAACCCCAACATACTAACTTACATACAAGTGTAGTTAAATAAAAGCTTTTTAAATGGTTCTGTTTACTAGGCTTTTTTATTTGTATTCATTTTTTAATTAGGTGTTTTTAAGGAAAAATGAAATAAAACTAGAGTCCTTGACGTAAACAAACTCTAACGCCTCTTCTATAATTTAGACTTCAACTTTATATTCAGAACCCTAACTAACTTCAAACATATAAAACGAAAAGTATAGATCAAACTCGACCAACTAACGGACGTATTTGTTTTGTTAAACCAACCGATTAGGAATCGTAATCCATAGCAAAGTTTTCGGTCAATTTTCATATCGCGGTTAAAACCGTGGCTTTTTATTTACCAAACTACGCCCGAATTATTTCTGTCCGCGCGCTATTAGAACATACAAACTGAAAACATTTCCGGAAAACGATGTTTGAATGTAAAGAACCAATATTTGTTATCTGTAGGGTAACTTTTCGAGATTACGGGAAAAAGTATCGTTTTGTTTTAAAATTTGGTTGTTTTTTTAATTCCCTCGTAAAAGGGAAATATTGCAATCATGAAAAAATCACCCTCTGAGATTTTTGCAAGAACATGTTTTCTATATTTCGTCGCTCTATCGGAATATCTGTTCGTGGCATACCTAAAAAACTAATTACCCGATTGTCTTCAAATTTATGGATGGCCTGAACACATTTTAGTGAAATGTTAAAAAGATTATTCACATAAAGCTAATTAACCCATTTACCTCAAATTTTGCATAATTTTGGTACGAATCTAATATGGCGATCCAATAAAATATTTAAAACATCAGCCTGAAAAAACTAATTATTGGATTGATTTCAAAGCGTCTGTAACAATTAAGTGTCATATAGAGATGAACTAGTAAAACTGTTGTACGAATTTAAAATGGCAGAAGAAAATGGCAGCCAACTAAAATGTTTGTAATCGTAACAAAATCACTCTCAGGTTTTCAATAGTCTTCACTTTTTAGCGTCCCTAAATTCCAACAAAAATACGCCAATTTCTTGGGTCTGCCTGTCAGGATAAAGGCATAGCTAAAAAACTACTTACCCGATTAATTTCAAGTTGTGGTCAAAAATTAGGAGTCATATGGGGATGATAATTGTCATACACTTGCATTGAAACACTTATTTCAATCTTTTAATCTCAATATGCATGTTGGTTCCCCTACAAGAATTACCCAACATTCTTTGTCTATCTTAGATTATGTGTGTTCGGGTGTCGGTAATGTCTCTTGTTTTACTTTGGATCCGGGTCTCTCTGACCACGAAGCGGTGTTCTGTGTCATACCATATGATGTACAGAAGGCTCCACAAAAAACGAGAAGGGGGAGGATATTCTGTAAGAAAAATTTTAAAAAATTCTCTCAGAACTGCTTGACTATTGGCTGGTTAGGTGTGGCCTCTTCTAGTGACCCCCTAAAAGAATTCCATAGTCGGATTACAGAAGTCTTTGACCGGTCATTTCCAGTTGTTAACATTAAAAACAAGAAAGGGCAGCCTTGGATCACAAGGGGCATTAAAGTTTCCAGCAAAAATTTGCGCTCTCTACACACTTTGCGGAAATATTTCACAACTTGTGACTTCTTTGTTAATTATTTCAATAAGTACAGATCAATATACAGAAAAACATTAAAAATAGCAAAAAAAAACTATTTTGATTCACGTATTTCATCTTGGAACAATAAACAAAAAGAGAGCTGAAAAATTGTTCATCAACTCAGGGGAAAATCTGGTAGTTATGATGTATCTGATGTCGATATAAGACCTGAGGAATTTAATGAATTTTATTGCTATTGCCGAAAATCTCGCTAATCAGATATCGTCAAGGTTCAATCCATTAGAGTTTAAAGCCGTTCCCTATATGTGATTCTTTTTTTCTTACTCCAACTGACGTGGTGGAGATTAGGACGATATTTAACGATATTAAAAATAAAAATTCTACAGGATGCGATGAAATTTTGGTGAGTGTATTAGAAGCTTTACCAGAGTCTACTTTGAACGCATTTGTGACGGCTGTAAATGATTCTTTCGCTGCAGGAATCTTCCCTGAATCTCTGAAGGAAGCGATTGTCATTCCAATTCATAAGGGCGGGGATGTCACTACTCCAGCAAATTTCAGACCAATCTCCTTGTTACCTACGATTGCTAAAGTAGTTGAAAAACTTGTAAAAAAGAGTTATCTCATACTTAGAGAAGCACAAAATCTTAACTGTTGATCAATTTGGTTTTCAGAGTGGTAGGAGTACAGGAGATGCAATTTTTGCATTTCTTGATAATCTTTATCTTTATATAAACGAGGGTGAGGCAGTTTTTTGTGATCTCGCTAAAGCTTTCGATTGCGTGGATCATGGAATGCTGTTGCGGAAGCTAGAGTGGTATGGTTTCAGGGGAAGTGTTCTTCACTGGTTTCGGTCTTATTTCTCCGGACGATGTCAGAGTGTTAGGTTGCATGAGGTTGATTCTATTAAACGAGAAATTATTTCGGGAGTACCTCAGGGTTCTGTTCTAGGACCAATTTTATTTCTTGTCTATATAAATGATCTAGCGTCACTGAAAATCAAGGGTGAATTCACAATTTTTGACGATGATATCTCAGTTTTGTGGCATTCCAGGAATCCTGAGGGGCTAACTCATGCAATCGCAAATGATGTTGAACAAATTAAAGGGTGGTGTGATGCTAATCTCCTTTCTAAATAAAATCTAATGTTAAATTTTTGGGTGTAGCCATAGACACTAAGTTAACCTTTAAAGATCATATTTTGAAAGTATGCAATAGTCTGGCATCGGGATGTTATGCCTTGAGAGTTGTATCGAACGAGTTGGATGAACACATTGCGAAATCAGTATATTCGGCCTTAATAGAATCCCATTTGCGTTATGGGGTCTGCTTCTGGAGTAATTCGAGCCAATATCTGATAAACTCAGTTTTTGTTCTGCAAAAGAGGGCAGTGAGGTATATGTGCGGGGTAAGTGGTAGAGATTCTTGTAGACCACTATTTATTAATCGCAAAATCCTAACTCTTACTTGTATTTTTATTTTCGAGATAGCTTGTATGATGTTTAAAAAATTTAAAAGTAGAGAGTATTATAATCATTATAATACAAGACAAACTGGAGCTCTGCCACTGCCCATACGTCACACTACACGAGTTAAAAGCTCAATATTCTATACAGGTAGGAAGATATTTAACCACCTACCAGAGAGTGTATAATATTAAAACATTTAAATCTTATGGCCTTCTAGAATTTTTCAATGATGTATTATGACACTGGATAGACTTCCTCATTCCAAATCTCTGTTTAGTGTTCTTTATATTTAAGTGTATATGTATATTTATATTATATTAGTGCTTTTGATGTGTGTTTTTTTTATAACTCGCTGTTTTTATTTCTTATTGTTATCTACTTTTACTTATTATTTTTTTACTGCTTGATGGTTTATATATTTCTACCTTTGGCTTTGTAACAAGATTTTATCTTAAACAATAAAGCAACTTTTGACTTATATACTTGACTTGTATACTGTCAGAGACAAGAAATCTTTTATATTCATTTTCTGTTAGATTTGTGTCAATTTTTAAACAGACACGGAAAGAGAATTCGTTAATTATCCAATTAAACTTTACGATATTAGTACATTTTCAGAAAAAATCACATTGTAGTTCCTATTGAATTTCTCTTCGTGCATTTTTTACGACACCATTATCCAGTTCCGTGAAACTGTTCCCTCGGGAAATCTTTTACGATACCCTGAAAAATAAAAGCGCACTGCCGATTGTATTGAAATTATTAAAACACGATGTTGGCGTACGATGTTCTCGTTCTTATGTGTTAAAAATTACATTGTACAGGACTTTAATTATATTTTGACACCTATTTAGAGCGTTAACTGTGGGAACAAAAAAACTTTAGATATAGAAGTTGTAGAATTTTCCTCTACTATCTTTTAAGAGTATCCAAAATTTTTAAAAATATTAGAACGTTGAAAAATATATATAATCTATACTATTTTAAATGGGTTCCCAAGAAACAATTTATTATTTTTTTTATTATTTATTATTTATTTTAGAATTCCCATTCCTTCCACAGAATTAATAAAAAAATCAATTATTTACAACGCCATAAAACTTTACAACAATCTGCCAGTACATTTAAAATCTATCCCTAGGCTTGCATAAAGCATACCTATTGAGAGACCATTTTACAGCGTTAATGATATTTACAGCGAGTAAGTCTCTTTAAATTGTCACTAAATTCGCTTGTTTACTTAAATCTTTTGTGAGTCATGTCCTAACTCGTAGCATAGAATTTTGAAAATCTTCATATAGAGAAAAGAACTGTCGAACATTCACTTAAAACTTAATTATTTTTGTTAGGTATTGGATTAAAAACAAAATTTAATTCTTTTTTGTATACTACATTCTACACTAGTTCATTATACCTTCTGTTTAACATCACAATTATTTGTATAACTATAATACATAGAGTTTAAGGTCGCATAGTTGCAATTTTGATTTCAATGTCATCGAAATTATTCACCTCGTACATGTGTGTTTACTTTACTGTTTGCTGTTTGCAATGTTATGTTATATTTACTGTTTGCAATGTTATGTTATATTCTAACGTGTGTTTTACGATTTGGTAAATTGATAATTTACATTTTTTAAAAAAAGCACTGACCTGTCGAAATTATTTTCGATTAATGTTTTGATATGTCTTATTTTTAGGTATATTTTGCTTTGTCCATAAAATTGTAAAATTTTTCTGCGGCAATAAAGCATACTTTTGTTTGTTTGTTATTCATGAAGATTTTCAGGATACTGATAAAACCTTATTAAGTTAAGTAAGGATTATTCGGGAGGTTATTAAGTACGTCTTAAAGCTAAAAACTCCCTCTCTAACATAAGAGATCTTTAAATACATTTTCGTCATAACGCCAAATGCTCTTAAGAACTCTAGCCTTAAGACATTCATAAAACCATTCTTAAGAACATTTATTCTTTTTTTATTTTACACTTACCCCTTCTATATAAAATATCTCATAAATCCACCATACGTTTTAATGTATTTAAGAGTTATCTAGCTGAAATCAAAAACTCTTAAGGATGATTTGTCAATTTTAATATTGAGGTAACGAAGAGGTTTCTATAAACAAAAGAAACAAAAGAAAAATGATAGATACGATATCTTAAAATAAAAATGTTCTTAGTGGCATATTATTTATTTATTTAGTTAGTTAGTTAAAAGGTCTTTATTTTCCATAATTAGTACACACATATTTACAAAAAAAAATAATAGAACTTGTGGAAAAAGGCCGAAGATCAGGTGAGCCTCCTAAAAAATTGATAGTATACAATTAAGAGCATTATAAATAATTAAATTAGTCCTAAATATTAACAGTGTTTAAAAACTATTAAGACCTAGTAAGAAAAACAACATAGAGCTCTCAAGCAGTACAAACTTACACTAGAGAAATGCTTTGATCATTCAACATATGTTTTTTAAGTTTTTCTTTATACATATTTAACGGGTACGATTTTAATATGTCAGGGAGATTATTATAAACATTCGCGATTTGATATGTCATTGACGACCTAAAGAATGTGTATTTGTGAGCGGGAGGTGTGAGTCGGCCCTTGAACGTATGCACGTCAGATCGAAAAGTATTCTTAGAGTAAAGATATGCAGGTTCTTTAAAAGGTAATATATTTTGTGAAAGAGAATAGCTGTGTAAGAGTTCTAACCATACTACACCACAACCAAGTTAGCATTATCAGCAGATGATATAAACTAAAGTAACTTATCCTAACCGAGACTATTTATAGGTAAATATGGTCACACTTGGTTGCACCCGACTGCACCGTTGTCAAGTAAGCAATAGAGGGGACTGTATTTAGTGCTTTGTTACCACATTTAACTATTTCTATACTCTCAAATGCATTCAATAATCTACTTTTCTGTTCTTGCGTATCTTAAATGTGCTATGTGTTCTTTAAAACGAATGTTTATTGAGTGTTTAGTTTGCCCAACATATTTTAGATCGCAGTCATTACAGCTAATTTCATAGATGCCACTCCTCTCCTTCAAGTCGACTTTGTCTTTAGGGTTTCCAAGGAGATTTTTCAAACTGTTCTCCGTTTTGTAGGCTACTCTAAAACCTACGTTTTTAAATACTTTTTCTAGACCTCTCGTATATCTGGGATAATACGGTATTACTATAAACTTATTAGGAGTCTCAGGTGCTTGAAGAGAGGTGGCATCTTTTAACATTTTCTTATGATTATGTCTATTTACTAATTTATGTACAAAATTATTATTATATCCATTACTTTTAGCTATATTTTTTATCCTATTCATTTCATTGTTAAAACGTTCTTTACTTAAAGGAAAATTGACTAACCTGTAAGTTAAGAAATGAAATGCTGCCATTTTGTGTTGACGGCAATGAAATGAGTCGGATGTTATATATCTATCAGTATTAGTAAATTTCCTATAAATATGAAATTCTAATTTATCGTTATTTCTAATAACTAATGTGTCGCGAAAAGGTAATTGCTCATTGTTCTCCTTTTCGTACGTAAAATTAATAGAAGGATATATATTGTTGTTATACTAGACAAAACAGATTATTTTGAAAGAGTAGACAATTTGATTCAAACTGGTCCTTACGATTTAATTGAGAAAAACCCGTTATCAAAATGATAACAGAAGTAAAAAGTACCCTTAAACAGTGCAAAAACCTTGTGTCCGATAAACTAAAATTCAAACTAACACATAGTAACCCACAGTTATCTAAACTGTATTGCCTTCCCAAAATCCATAAACTTGGGAAGTCCATGAGACCTATTGTTTAAGCTGTTGGATCACCAACGAACAATGTTTCAACATTTTTAGTGGAAAAATTCAGCAAATTAAATATCTCATATTTGAGGTTACTAATTCGTTAGAATTCTTAGATAAAATAAAGAATGTTCACTTAAAAGAAGGTGAAATTTTAATATCTTTTGATGTAAGCTCATTGTTTCCTAGTGTTCCCATACCACTAGCTTTGGAGTACCTAAAGGAACTACTTGAATTTAGTAATTTGAAGAAAGAGATCATTGATGAATATTTGCTTCTCACAAAATTATGTATGAATCAAATTGTTTTTCAGTTCAACAATAAATATTATAAACAACTTTAGGGAACTGCGATGAGCAATTGCTTATCTCAGTTCCTTGCAAATTTGTTTATGGGTAGATTAGAAACCCAATTCAGAAAAGAACTCAAGTACTTCCCAAGGGTGTGGTATAGATACGTAGACGATATATTTACTATTTTTGATGCTAAAACAGAAAATTTGGACACTTTCTTAGAAACATTAAACACATTAGTTATTAGAAATAAGGATAAATTAGAATTTGATATTTATAGGAAATTTACTAATACTGAGAGGTATATAAAAAATATAGCTAAAAGTGATGGATATAATAAGAAAATGTTAAAAGATGCCACTACTCTTCAAGCATCTGAGACTCCCAATAAGTTTATAGTAATCCCATATGATCCCAGATATACGAGAGGTCTAGAAAAAGTATTTAAAAACGTAGGTTTTAGAGTAGCCTACAAAACGGAGAACAGTTTGAAAACTCTCCTTGGAAGCCCTAAAGACAAAGTCGATTTGAAGGAGAGGAGTGGCATCTATGAAATAAGCTGTAAGACTGCGATCTGAAACATGTTTGTTGGCATATTTAAGATACGAAAAAACAGAAAAGTCAAGCGTTGCCCAACATGCTTTGGAAAACAATCACCAAATAGGAATAAATATTCTTAAGTTAATTAAAAATGTATCTAATAATAGATTATTGGATGCATTTGAGAGTTTAGAAATAGTTCATCTGCTGATGATACTAACTTGGTTAGCGAAACGCGCGTCCAGAACGTAACAAGTCGTGGTGTAGTGTGGTTAGAACTCTTGTATTTTGATCTATCTTCCACCACAGGTTCCAGTGTTAGGACTTAACCTGAGTTATAAATAATAATTGCGTAAAAGATCGTTTGTATCACAATTTTTTTCCGACCATAAGAGTAGTTCTTCATTGAGCATAAATGTAATCTATCTGTCTCACAATAAACCCATCTTAAAACCTATGACTCTCATTTGAGACGTAAAATTTTGCCGACGGAACACTTCACAATATTTTACTTTGCCAAGCCGATGTAAGATGTCACAGTTGCTGAGCGTGATGTAATGTTTCTAAACTTGAATAGTCGGTTAAATGATGTGGATAAATATGTGTATTATTTAAAATGTGTATAAACGAACTTTTTACTTTTCATTTGAAATTGTTTTCTTGTAAATATGATTTAAGATAGTTCATTTTACATGGAATCTGTGGCGAACCTGAAACCTAGACAAAGTCATAAACATTAAAGTAATTAAATACGCGGTAACAAGTTTTGTAAATCGAAGAAACTGTCTAGAGTTCTTAGAGAGTCTTAGAGGTTAAGAGACCATAGTGAAGTTAAAAACGTTATCAACAAAAAAACCACAATCAGAATCAAAGGTCTCAAATATATTTGATTAGATTAGGTCTAAGGCGACGCCATTTCGCCCAACGGGCATCATCAGACTTACTAATACCAAAACAAAAATGACAGTGTATGTGTGTTGTAATGTTTTATATACATTTATTTTATTTTGTATTTGTTGTTAATAGGTCTGATGATGTCCGTTGAGCGAAACATATCACGTTAGACATATTAGCGTTTTCTAATCAAATATATTAGACACTTTTGATTTTAATTTTTGTGTTAATGACGTTTTTAAGTTTTGTGAATATAATAGTGAACATTTTTTTAGAAATATTTTATCAATAGTAAAAGTTATGGTACGAGCGGAGATCGAACCCACACCTAGCCGACTGCTCTAACCAGTTGAACTCGTACATATTTAAATTCACCAGTATCATAACTATTGTTGATTCTACCACGTATTCTAACCTTATGACGCGATGTTCCTGACTAGACATCAAATCCGACATCGCTATTAGGTTCCGTCCACATTAGTAAATTTAAAATTTTTGCGTTATGCCCGCATAAGCCAAATTTTAAATAAAAGTCATTTATCAGTTTTTTTAAATTGTGAAATATTTTTTTACAAATATTTGATTAACAGTAATTGGTTAGAGCAACGGGCTTGAGGTCCAGAGGTGCGGGTTCATTCCTCGCTCGTAACATAACTTGTACTGTTGTTCAAATAATTCGAAAAAAATATCTAACAGTTTAAAAAACTGATAAAATACTTTTATTACAAATTTAACTTACACAGGCACAAAAATAGAGTTGTTTAATTTTCCGCAAAATTTAAAGTCAATTGTAAGTAATAATTAGTTTTTCTGGTCGATTTTTTAAATATTTTATTAGGCCGCCATTTTGTATTGTTCTCTTATATTTGTACCAAAATATTATCCAGATCTTACTTATATAATACTAAATAATTAGTTTTTTAGTAATAATTTTTTTACTTTTCACTAGGCCGCCATCTTGTTCCTGTATATTGAATTTTTACCAAAAAATTACCAAGTCTTCACTATATGCCCCTTAATTTTTAAATTAAAATTTGAAGTCAGTAATTTTTAAGCTATGCCGCGAACTGTCAAACAGACAGGAAACCGACAGACGGACCGACGGAATTGATGAAACATTTTTGTTGCATCTAGGGACCTTAAAATATGTAAAACCTGAGAGGCTATTTTTTTCAGATTACAAAAATTTTATTTGGCTGCCATTTTGTTCCACCATTTTAAATTAGAGCCACAGTGTTACTAATTCATCTCTATTCTACAATTAGTTATGGCACACTATGGCATTATTAAGCCGCCATTTTGTTCCACCATCTTTGATTCGTATCAACATTTTACCTGTTCATTCATACATAATACTTAGTTTTTGTGCAAAATTTGTGATACATTGGATAAGTACTTTTTTTAGTAATATTTGTTTTTAAATTCCACTAGGTCGCCATTTTGTTTTGCCATATTGGGCTTTTTCCAAAATATTACCAGCTGGTCCCCATATGTCCCTTAATTTTTGACCACATTTTGAATTCAATCGGGTAAGTAGTTTTTTAGACAGACCGACGGAATCGAGAATGCAGAATTGCAGTAATTTTTTCACGTTTCTTCTCTTTTACAAAGGAAGTAAAGAATCGTTAAATAGGACGACAATCAATTTGTTTTACCATTTTTAAATGCGTTATCCTTTATATAACAAACGTAATATTTACAATGTTGACCGAAAAGGAATAAAATCAGGCGAACTCATCGTACTGGCCGACATGGTAAACCTGTAAAATATTCAGCGGACAAATTGTACATCCTCAGAGGCCGTCAAAGAGTCATGTTCCGAAATAAGATTTTTATGTCCGATAAAAGGGTTTTGAATTCGGGTCCGAAAGCCCTCAAATACGGCAGTCAATGTCGAAAAGTTCTCTAACATCGTCCGAGGAAATGATTTCCGTTGGCGTGGATAAGTTAAACTAACATAAAAATGCGTCCAGTCTTTGAAACTGGGACAAGCGTCTTTCGTTGTTTCTGCTCGTAGGATACTGTATTCTCGTATTTTATTTTTATTGCTAGACAAATGTTTATTATAATACTTTATCATACTGGGTTTCCCAAGCCCATATTTAAATTTGGCGACATTTGCATTATGTGCTTCAAATACGGCGTTGCAAATGTGATTGCTATTATGCACTGAAAGGAGAAATCATTTTATTTTATACAAAAATGGCGTTTAATGAAACACATATTTGTTTTCTATAAGCACAACTATTTGTTTATAAAATACCAATGTGTGTGAACTTATGTCATTCATTTAAGTTAATATATTGTAAACCAATTGTACAGGGTTGTCTATTATATTTCGCAACCCATTTTCAGGGTTGATTTTTGTAGATAGAAAAAAATAATGAATACAAAAGTTGTATAGATTTCAGGGAACTTCCTAGAAAAAATAACTTTGAATATAACTAGTAGCGTACCAAATTTTGTTCTTTTTTTAAATGAAATACCCTGTATATTTTTGATTTTTTAGATTCCCCTTATCGGATCGACTTTAAAATTACTCCTTATCCTAGTTAATTTACGTGAAATCGTGTCTAAGGTGTCTTGCCGGAACTGATATTGTCAGATTGTCACTATCATTTAACTTGTCTGTGTTAGTTTTGCCCAACAAAATGGACTATTCAATTGAAGACAAATTAAATATAATACGCTTATGTTATGGCAATAATAATAGAAACCTTATCCACACTCAAAAGGGGTATCATAGGCAATTTCCCTGTAGAAGCGTCTCAACACGCAATAAAATATATAGTAAACAAATTTAAAGATACCAAAAGTTTAAGTAGATTTAGAAGAACTGGAAATCCAAACAAAAACTTGGACTTAAGCGTGTTGCTATTCGTTACAGGTAAATTATTGTTGTTAGTTTTCTATACTTAGGACTATTAGGTATCTGGTTCATTTTGTTGCAGAAATCCATAAAGAACATAAAGATAAACAACAGAAGAACATAAACGACAAAGATTAATTTTTTTTGTCAAGAAATTTTAAGATGTTTGTTAAATCCGCTCTTTTTACACAATATACTTTTTACCGATGAAGCTATATTTAGTACTAATGGTATGTTTAATCGTCGCACTAAACATTTCTGGGCGACAAACAATCTTCACAAAATTCAAGGGTAGTCAAAATTTAAGGACGATAGAGTTTAAATGTTTGGTGTGGCATTCTAAAAAATAAGGTAATCGGACCAATCTTTTTCCGTTAATGTCCTACAAGACTCAGATATATCCAATATCTGGAAAATGCTATAGAACAGCAGTTAGATAACATTTCTTTAAATCAGAGATTTACACTTGGCAACAGAATAGCTCCCCAGCGCACAATGTTTTAAATGCTACACAATTTTTGAATTGGAACTATGATCTGTGGATTGGACGAAACGGACATATAAGATGGCTAGCAAACAGTGCAGACCTGACGCCGCTTGCTGTACTTCTATGGGGTTATCTAAAGAACAAAATGTACTACAATAGACCCGAAAATATAGCTTTAGTTAGTATTTATTATTCATTTCAATTTTTTTTTTTACATTTTTTTACATTATCATCAAGACACCCTAGACACGATTTTACCTAAATTAACTAGGATATATGTTGAATATCAGTTAATGGCGAATTTTGAAGTCGAATAACTCCAAAACTATTGATCCAAGTATAGACATTACACATTTTGGGAAAAGGAATAATAAGGAGAATCTAAAAAATCAAAAATATACACGGTATTTAATTAAAAAAAAACAATCGTATGCTCCTAGTTTCTGACTATCAAAATTATTTTTTATAGAAAGTTCCCTGAAAAACTTTGGTATTGTTGACAGAACAACATTAGTAAAAAAACTGAATAACGTTGGCATTAGTCAAACAGTTTTAAAATGGTTTGAATCATATTTGACAAACCGGTATTAAAGAGTTAAATTCAAAAATTATGTTTCTGATCTTCTGCAGGTCCAACATGGTTTCTCACAGGGGAACAGTGTTGGAGCCTCTCTTGTTTTTATTGTATATTAATGACATGGTTGAAGTTGTAAGAGAGTGTAAAATTGAATTGTTCCCTGATAACACTAAGATTTATTTCGCTGGTAGCGACATATTAGAGATGCAGCGGATTGTTAATGAAAATTTAGATAATTTGTTTAAATGGTTATGCAAAAACAAGTTAAGTCTTAACACGGCTAAATCGAAATTTTGTTTGTTTGGGAGTAAATGTAGACTGAGTAATTTAAATATAGAAAACATACATATTTGCATAAACAACACTAAGATTGAACATGACAAAAAAATGAAATATTTTGATGTTATTCTAGATAGTAATCTTAACTTTCAAGCACATGCAGATTACATTACTAGGAAATTAAAAAAAAAAGTAAATTTTATCTCTGAGTGTGCAAAAATTTGTCATTTAATACTAAATTGTTGATGTATAACAGTATCGCGGTACCCCACCTTGAATTTTGCTCAACACTTCTCTACAGGGTTATTCACGCAACCCGTTCATTAAAAGTTGTTGATGATGCCATTTAGATAAAAATTTCAAATTTTGGGATTAAGGTAAGGTCAAGGGGTACTTCTTTTTTGAAATATTTTCAACTTCCTGTCACTTCCGGTTTAACCGGAAGTTGGTATCAACTTGCTTATTTTAAATGGAACACCCTGTATTTTATGATATTTTTGGATTCTACGGAGAATTTTAATGCTATTTTATGTAGCATGTCCTGTACCTAGTTCAAGCGTTCTTAAGATACTTGACCTTGAACCAAAAATGAGCCTTCGGGGTACCAAATTTTAAAACCTCATATTTTTGTAAGTTTTGAAAATATAATCTTCATATTTTGCAGACCATCGGTAAATAATCTTAGGTTTCTATTTTTTTTATTGAATTTGTCTATTTTTATACAGGGTGTCCTAAATTCAGCGGCAAACATTCACATTTTCAAAGCCGCTAAAGTCCGTTTTTTTAAATGGGACACCCTATAACTTTATGCACCATCAAATGTAGAATTTCATTTTCTATCGAACTGTATTAAGGTTCCCTATACCTATTCGTAACCATTTTCGAAATAATTGGGTTTTATAAAAATATCGTATGTATTTGCTTAAATGTTTACATGTTCCAGTGGTGAGCCATGGAAAAACAATTGAGATCCAATATCCAATATGACAGGTGATTAGTATGCGTTATTTATCGAAAGCTGTCAGTGATAAA
Organism: Kuschelorhynchus macadamiae; assembly: GCA_030620095.1. Lineage (NCBI taxonomy): Eukaryota > Metazoa > Arthropoda > Insecta > Coleoptera > Curculionidae > Kuschelorhynchus > Kuschelorhynchus macadamiae. The sequence continues at coordinate 814,592 of JAUTXW010005170.1, forward strand.
CTAAATCTTCTAAATCGAAATGCAAGAATACTCAAACGCTGATATTCTCAATCTATTTTATATTCATGGAGAATGTTATAAAATTTTGGAGAGAACGTGTCGTGTGTTTAATGAACGCCACCCTGATTTGCCGCCAATGAACAAGTCAAAATTCAAGAGGATTGAAACGAACTTTTTGCGTTTTGGCAAGGTTAAAGTTACAAAAAATGTTCCGAAACCAGTGACAAATGCCGAGGATAACGTAATAAACACATTAGGTTATTTCCAAGTAAACCCGCAAAGCTCAATACCTTGTGCAGAAAACGATTTGGAAATTTCTTCTTCATCTGTCCAAAGAATCTTGAGCCAACATCATATGCACTCTTATTCCTTCCAAAACGTGCAAGCCTTGAGACCTGGTGATGACGTCCGACGAGTAGAATTTTGCGAATTCATGTTTTTCAAAATTCAAGAGGACCCTCAATTCCTTTCAAAAATATTTTGGACTAATGAAACGAAATTTTCTAGAGAAGGAATAACAAATAGAAGAAACGAACATGCTGGGCAGCAGAAAATCCGCACGCTTTACGCGAAACGCGTTCTCAAGAGAGGTTTAGCTTCAATGTTTTCGGTAAAGTATTAAATGATCAGGTGCGGTACTGTATTTATGAAGACAATTTAAACAGTGATAAGTATTTGGAAATTCTATGAGGGACGGTTTCTGAATTTATAGAAGAAATTCCTATTGGTGAGCTTTGTGTATCAATTAGATGGGGCACTAGCACATAATTCCGCTGCAGTTTATCTCCAATTATCTCGAATTTTTGAAGATCGCTGGATTGGTCCCAATGGCCCTTGGAGATGGCCCCCGCGATCGCCTGATTTAACACCCCTAGACTTTTATTTATGGGGATTTATCAAAGGTAAAGTCTATGCTTCCCCAGTAAATAACCAACAAGATTTACTGGACAGGATACGAACAGCTTTTGCCGAATTAGAAAACGGACAAATTCAACGGGCCACAGCAACTGTACAAAGAAGAATTGAAATGTGTCTTCAAATGAACGGACAGCATATAGAACATTTGATTTAATTCAATTTTATTATTTTATTTATTTATTGTTGATTGTTAGATTGCTATAATTTTTAAGTTCACTAAAACAAGTTTAGAACAGTCTCGAATTTAATGGATATGGTTAAAAATAATGTAAACAATTTATTACATTTTTTATAACTTTAACTTTTCCCAAACGAAAAAATTTCGTTTCAATTCTCTTCAATTTTCTCTTGTTCATTGGCGATAAATGAGGATGTTTTTCATTAAAAACATGGCACGTTCTCTCCAATATTTTGTAACATTCTCTGCGAATATAAAATAAATTGAGAATATCAGCTTTTGAGTGTTATTTTATTTTAATTTAAAAGTTTCAAATCAGCTATCATGTCGAATAGAAAAGTACAACAATTGTTTTTCCATGGCTTACTACGGGAAGGTGTAAGCATTTAGCAAATACATATGATAGTTTAATAAAAACCTGATTATTTCGAAAATGGTTACGAATAGGTATAAGGAACCTTAATACAGTTCGATAGAAAATTAAACTCTACATTTGATAGTGCATAAAGTTATAGGGTGTCCCATTTAAAAAAACGGACTTTACCGGCTTTGAAAATGTGAATGTTTGATGCTGAATTTAGGACACCCTGTATGAAAATAGACAAATTCAATTAAAAAAAAATAGAAACTGCGTTATCGGTACGTACTAAAGTTTTCAGCGAAGGAAGTTCTTTTGTTTATTGAAAACCTGTCAACTTTCCGATATCCTGTTATAAAATTTGGATACATTTTATTTGATCTCTTTCAAAAAACGCAACAGTTTTATTTTGTATTGGCTTAACATCCAGCTTGTTCGCTAAGCTAATGAGATTTCTGTCAGTTACCCAGATCTACCTATTACGTTCCGTATATGTATGTTCAGCAGCAGAATCGAGAATTTATATTCTTTCCGGCATCTTCTTCATATATATTTACATATTTTTACTTCCTAAAAAACTTCTTGATTTAATTCAAATTTTGGTCAAAATTAAGGGTCATATGAGGGTGACCTGTTAATATTTTGGTAAATAAAGTGTTAAAAAATTATTACTAAAAAATCCTTACCTCAAAATTTTGGTACGATTCCAAGTTGGTGGAACGAAATGGTGGCTTAACAAATTATTTAAAAATTCAACTGAAAAAAAAACTTATTGGATCGACAAATTTTATGAACTAGTATTATTGTGGTGGAAATCAAGATGGTGAAATAAAATGGCGGCCAAATAAAACATTTGTAATCGCGATAAACATCACCTCAAGTTTTACATATTTTCACGTTTTAGCGTTCTTAGATGCCAAAAAATATGTTTTATCAATTCCGTCGGTCGTATAAAGATTCTGCTTTACTTTTAGGAGTACTACGTTTACTAATTGAATTTAAAAATTAAAAAGATATTTTCATACGAAATATAACAAGTGCAAACATTTTTTGTTCGGAAACATTCAACAAATTGTTGAATAGCTTTTTTCTAAATAAAAGCAAAATTGTGTATCGCCAAGTTTTTTTTTAGGTTGGTTAATGGTTTTAAGGTTTTTGATTTGATATAATTTGTGATCTTGTTTATTAGATAGAGGCGTGTTTAAAAACTGATTAGATGGTGTATGCAATTACAACCCATGCTAAATCCGCTAAAATTTATTAACCCTTTTTTATGTATATAAATTAACTATAATGGTAAGTGCTGAAAAATTTCTGATTAATTCCGTCTGTCGATCTGTCTGTCTGTCTGGTGGTTGGCGGCATAGCTTTAAAACTACTTAACAGATTGACTTCAAATTTTAAGCAAAATTTAAGATTTATGTGGAATAAACTGGTACTATTTTGGTAAAAATCCAATATGCCGGAGCAAGATGGCGACCTAGTGAAACGTAAAAAAAATATTACTAACAAGCTAATTATCAAATTTACTTTAAATTTTACAGAAAAATAAAATGTGATATAGGGTTAAACTGGTACGAATTCAAAATGATGTAAAAAAATCGCGGTGTGTGTCAATGCAAATCCTACTTATTGAATTTATTTTAAATTATGCCCAAAATCAGATGTGGCATAGGTAGAAACTGGTAAAATATTGGTGTGAATACAATATGATGGAACAATATGGCACCGGAAAAAAATGTTTGAAAAGACAGTATACAGGGTTATTCACGCAACCCGTTCATTAAAAGTTTTTGAAGATGCCATTTAGATAAAAATTTCAAATTTTGGGATTAAGGTAAGGTCAAGGGGTACTTCTTTTTTGAAATATTTTCAACTTCCTGTCACTTCCGGTTTAACCGGAAGTTGGTATCAACTTGCTTATTTTAAACGGAACACCCTGTATTTTATGATATTTTTGGATTCTATGGAGAATTTTAATGCTATTTTATGTAGCATGTCCTATACCTAGGTTCCAGCGTTCTTAAGATATTTGACCTTGAACCAAGCTTGAGCCTTCGGGGTACCAAATTTTAAAATCTCATATTTTAAGTTTTGAAAATATAATCTTCATATTTTGCAGACGATCGGTAAATAATCTTAGGTTTCTATTTTTTTTATTGAATTTGTCTATTTTTATACAGGGTGTCCTAAATTCAGCGGCAAACATTCACATTTTCAAAGCCGCTAAAGTCCGTTTTTTTAAATGAGACACCCTATAACTTTATGCACTATCAAATGTAGAATTTAATTTTCTATCGAACTGTATTAAGGTTCCCTATACATATTCGTAACCATTTTCGAAATAATCAGGTTTTTATTAAACTATCATATGTATTTCCTAAATGTTTACACCTTCCCGTAGTAAGCCATGGAAAAACAATTGTTGTGCTTTTCTATTCAACATGTCAGCTGATTTGAAACTTTTAAATTAAAATAAAATAACACTCAAAAGCTGATATTCTCAATTTATTTTATATTCGCGGAGAATGTTACAAAATATTGGAGAGAACGTGTCATGTTTTTAATGAAAAACATCCTCATTTATCGCCAATGAACAAGAGAAAATTGAAGAGGATTGAAACGAAATTTTTTCGTTTCGGAAAAGTTAAAGTTATAAAAAATGTAATAAATTGTTTACATTATTTTTAACCATATCTACTTTAGTGAACTTAAAAATTATAGCTTAAAAATCTAACAATCAACAATAAATAAATAAAATAATAAAATTGAATTATAACAAATGTTCTATATGCTGTCCGTTCATTTGAAGACACATTTCAATTCTTCTTTGTACAGTTGCTGTGGCCCGTTGAATTTGTCCGTTTTCTAATTCGGCAAAAGCTGTTCGTATCCTGTCCAGTAAATCTTGTTGGTTATTTACTGGGGAAGCATAGACTTTACCTTTGATAAATTCCCATAAATAAAAGTCTAGGGGTGTTAAATCAGGCGATCGCGGGGGCCCTCTCCAAGGGTCAATGGAACCAATCCAGCGATCTTCAAGAATTCGAAATAATTGGAGATAAACTGCAGCGGAATTATGTGATGGTGCCCCATCTAATTGATACCAATAATTTTGCAGCTCACCAATAGGAATTTCTTCTATAAATTCAGAAACCGTCCCTCGTAGAATTTATAAATACTTATCATTGTTTAAATTGTCTTCATAAATACAATACCGCACCTGATCATTTAATACTATACCGAAAACATTGAAGCTAAACTTCTCTTGAGAACGCGTTTCGCGTAAAGCGTGCGGATTTTCTGCTGCCCAGAAATGTTCGTTTCTTCTATTTGTTATTCCTTCTCTAGAAAATTTCGCTTCATCGGTCCAAAATGAACACGAATTCGCAAAATTCTACTCGTCGGACGTCATCACCAGGTCTCAAGGCTTGCACGTTTTGGAAGGAATAAGGGTGCATATGATGTTCGCTCAAGATTCTTTGGACAGATGAAGAAGAAATTCCCAAATCGTTTTCTGCAGACGGTATTGAACTTTGCGGATTTGCGTAATGTGTTTATTACGTTATCCTCGGCATTTGTCACTGGTTTCGGAACATTTTTTGTAACTTTAACCTTGCCATAAGGCAAAAAGTTCGTTTCAATCCTCTTGAATTTTGACTTGTTCATTGGCGGCAAATCAGGGTGGCGTTCATTAAACACACGACACGTTCTCTCTAAAATTTTATAATATTCTCCATGAATATAAAATAGATTGAGAATATCAGCGTTTGAGTATTCTTCCATTTCGATTTAGAAGATTTGGTTTATCACTGACAGTTTTCGATAAATAACGCATACTAATCATCTGTCATATTGGATATTGGATCTCAATTGTTTTTCCATGGCTCACCATTGGAACATGTAAACATTTAAGCAAATACATACGATATTTTTATAAAACCCAATTATTTCGAAAATGGTTACGAATAGGTATAGGGAACCTTAATACAGTTCGATAGAAAATGAAATTCTACATTTGATAGTGCATAAAGTTATAGGGTGTTAAATTTAAAAAACGGAATTTAGCGGCTTTGAAAATGTGAATGTTTGCCGCTGAATTTAGGACACCCTGTATAAAAATAGACAAATTCAATAAAAAAAATAGAAAAATGCATAATATGAAAATCATATCTTCAAAACTTACAAAAATATGAGATTTTAAAATTTGGTACTTCGAAGGCTCATTTTTGGTTCAAGGTCAAGTATCTTAAGAACGCTTGAACCTAGGTATAGGACATGCTACATAAAATAGCATTAAAATTCTCCGTAGAATCCAAAAATATCATAAAATACAAGGTGTTCCATTTAAAATAGGCAAGTTGATACCAACTTCCGGTTAAACCGGAAGTGACAGAAAGTTGAAAATATTTCAAAAAAGAAGTACCCCTTGACCTTACCTTAATCCCAAAATTTGAAATTTTTATCTAAATGACATCATCAAAAACTTTTAATGAACGGGTTGCGTGAATAACCCTGTATATGTGTTACTAAATGAATGTGTATTGAACTAAATTGAGATATACTTCACCATTCCTAATAAAATAAGAGATTCATAATCTCTTTAGTTTTTTAAGTAAGTACTTCGTACATAATAAATCATAAATTACAATAATACTAGAGTTCCAAGATATTTCTGAGTGGAAAGAACTATATAGACATAATTTTTTTTTATAAAAACTACATTTTTCTAATCAGTTTATTTTATTTTCAGCACGGCTACGACTCGTTCAGGACAAAGTTCGAAGATAATGAATTGACCGGCAGTCTAAAAGCCCAAATATACGTGACCGAGATATTTGTCAAACTATCGTTCGAGAAAAACCAGGACAGTCCGCAGAAAACCAAAGTGGAGAAAATTGAAACGAGATTGCTAAGGTGAGAAAAACGCCCCCCGTCGCTTTTCGTTTATGTGGAAAGTGTTTCGTTATTTTATAGAACATGACGAGTTTGTTTTTGAGTAGGTACAGGGTTTTCATTATATTTTGACAGCTATAGTCAAAAGCAGTGTTATCGTGCGGGTCATACGATCTATCAACGACGAATTTTTCAAGTTTGTTTTTCTTTTATTTCGTGTAATCATATCCTCCGTATTAAATCCGGAAGATGAATTAGATAGACCTATGATATTTTCATATGAAAGAAGAGGATAAATACCAGCCGTTGCAAAAATCTTTCAGCGATGTCACTTCAAAGTCAGTCCACAAGCGAAAAAAATGGTATTAAATCTAATAAAATCTATAAAAATTCACCGGCCAATATCCAGGACGCAGTAGCAAAAGCTCTGGGAATCGGTATAAGGACTGTACAGAAAATTGTGGATGAAAAAAAGCATAATTTCCTACCGAAGAAGATTAAGAAATTTATACGAAAAAAGCCAAAGACAGAAGACTTAAGTGACAATGTAAAAATGGATGTTCGTAATGCAATTTACGATTTATACGCATCAAAAACTAATATAACCCTTCAAGTTTTAAAAGAAGCTTTAAAAAATCGACGCATATTGGAAACTGGAATAAAATCGTTGTCAAAATTAATAAAAATGTTAGGTTTTCGATATAAAAAGGATTGTAATCGAAGAGTTGCGAGTTGCCACATATAGCAAGTCAGCGTATCCAGTTTTTAAAGAAATACACGGAAAATGTTAATTCAAAATTTAGAAAAGTGGTATTTTTAGACGAAACTTGAATATTTTCTAATGGAAGTGATTCGAAATCTTGGCAGAATGAGTCTGTAAAAAGTGTCCAGAAAAAAAAGGGTTGTGGGGCAGGAAAACGGTTCATCATTTCGCATGCAGGTTCTTCAACAGGATTTCTCCCAGGTGCAAGTTTACTGTTTTCTTCACCATCCAAAAGTATGGACTACCATGATAATATGAACTGTGAACTGTTTGAAAAGTGGTTAAAAGAACAACTGATTCCAAATTTAGACGCTCCATCTTTAATTATTCTGGACAATGCACCTTATTATTCAAGAATCTTAAATAAACAACCTACTTCATCCTGGAAGAGAAGTGATATTTAGGACTGGCTAATAAAACAAAAACAAAATCCTTTACCCAATATGCTGAAACTAGAACTTCTTTTAATGGCAAAATCTATTAAAAAACCAACAATATATGCCGTAGATGAAATATTACGGGAAAATGGACATGAGGTTTTACGACTGTCGCCATACCATTGCCGGTTTAATGCAATAGAATTAATATGGGCTGGGGCAAAATCATATTACGAAAGACACGTGAACTATGGTCTTACATCAGATGAAGTGCAAATTGTTTGGCAAGATTCATTAAATTATATTACGCCGGAGTACTGGAAGAAATCTGTGGAACATACGGAGAAATTAATATGGGATCGGCGGAATCGAGAACGAGATCTAGATGTCGAAATAGCACCAATGATCATTGCGTCATTTGAGGACGACTCAGAAGAGGAGAACTTTATATAATATATAATATTAAAAAGTTTCTGAAGGATTATATTAGTTTTTGACGTGTATAAATCATAAATTGCATTATGAATATCCATTTTTGCATTGTAACTTAAGTCTTTTGCCTTTGGATTTTTTCGTGTACATTTCTTAATCTTCTTCGGAAGTAAATTATGTTTTTTTTTCATGCACAAGTTTCTGTACATTCCTTATAACGATTCTCAGAGCTTTTGCCACTAGCTCCTGGATATTAGCCAGTGAATCTTAATTTAAATTTTGTTTTAATAGATTTGACACCATTTTTTTGCTTACTTTTTTAGTACATTTGTAATTTTGTAGGCAATAAATAAATAATTATAGAATACTTGTTCCAATTTTAAAGCGTGTTTAAAATAAGTAAATTTTTTTATTAATTATAAGACAAAATTTGATATATAAAAATCGGTAAAATCCCTTTACCAGAAACCTCGTGGCTAACGATATATATATATATATATATATATATATAATATATATATATATATAATATATATATATATATATATATATATATATATATATATATATATATATAGATACATATATATATATATATATATATATATATATATATATATATATATATATATATATATATATATATATATATATATATATATATATATATATATATATATATATATATATATATATATATATATATATATATATAGCTTGCATTTTTGAAATTTGAATTTAGAATGAAATTTGAATAAATCGAATTATTTTTTTAGCTATGCCGCGAACAGACAGACTGACGGATAGACATACCTACAGACGGACCCTTAAACGTAGAGATCTAAAAAAATCTCACGAGGGAAGTAATAACTAATTATCTTGTGTTTTTAACAAAAGTGTATAATAGTTTTGCAAAATAAAATTTTTTGTTATCACAATACAAAAAAAAACAAGTTTTCTTTGCCCAGGGGTGGTGGCCCGCATTTAAATAAATGACACTGTATAAATGGTTAGATTTTTAGGTCAAGCGGGGTTCATAATTTTTGGTGATTGATAAAAAAATCTCACTTTCATTAAGTTTTGTAAATAGCCCATCGAGATTTAATAGCTCGATAAAAGAATCACACAACATTTTCGTATTCACTGTGTTTTCTGATTTGATTCATAATGTTGGTGACCTTTGGACCCGCACTATAAGACCGCATTCGACTATAGCTACAGTTTTAACTTCATATCGGGTGACATTGGAACTACAATCCAGGCTCCCATTTTAAAACGGCTTTAGATAATAATTTGGTATTTTGATCTACGATTGGGTTGTGTAGGTAATATGCACATTTTAGACAAAAAAAGGCAAATGACAATCACTTCCGGTTTCACCGTAAACGATTAATTTTGCTATTTTGAATGGCAACCTTGTTATATTTTTGCACATTTCAATTATATAAGAAATACTGAACATTTTTTATGTAACATGTCCTATATTTAAACTTAATAGATTTTGACTTGTGGAGCTCTTGAGTTTAACCTATTTTGACATTTATTTCAATTTTTCATAAAAGCTAAGTGCACTACGACCAAAACGAATGATGCAATTTGTGTTTCAATCAAGGCAATCTAGGATGGTAGAATAAAAAAATGAAGCTAACAATTTAAAAGAAATCGATATTTTAGATTTAACGGTTTTAAAATGTAAATCGATTTTAGTTTGAAAACGTTATAACTGACAACGATAAGACTTTCGCTACTTTTTATTATCCTCTATCCATTTATATCCTTATTTTTCATTTTCAAACAACGGATCGTATTAGCCATGCCTCTGCTACAGGGTGCTATGATACTTAAAAACAATTGAATTTTGACAGGTAACTTATTTGTTACCTGGGAGTTTGGGCAGATTGTTCAAAGTTTTCTCTATTTTGATTCATTTGGGTTTTACAAAAAAAAAACGAAGTATGCTGAGGCGAAAACAAATTATTCAATTTATATTCCAATATCTGATGCTCTAAGCTCTAATTTTGTTATTTATTACATAGGCAGCTATAGGTAGATACATGATTGATAGATATTACTAATAATAAACGAACTAAAAAAAAGGACTAACCTAATCATAATTAAGTTATTAAAAAACACCATCTTGTTCTTGAATACAGATTTCACACTTTTCTACAATTTTTCGTACATTCTCTTTGTGCGGTATAGTAATATTATTAATAGTTGTAATAATTCGGTTTCTTAAAACGACTAGATTTTCAGGTGGAGTTTTTCTTTGATATGACCCCAGAAGAAAAAATCTAGGGGCGTTAAGTCTGGGGAGCGGGCTGGCCACTTCACAGGCCGATTCGTCCTTATCCATTTGTCCTCAAAGCTGTCATTTAAATTGTTTACACAAATCTTAGCATTATGAGCCGGGACGCCATACTGAAGCGTTCTTGAAATGATCCTTCTCTAAATAAATGTTGATTTTCATTTGCCCAATATCTTACGTTGTTCCTGTTGAACATTCCAAGATTCGTGAAGCGGGACTCATCAGAAAACAATATGACGCTATTAAAGTTCATTTTCAATTTGACGCGTAGAAATTTTAGGATCAGCACTCACATATGCCAGAACGTACACTTCAGCCTGTTCACTAATAATAAGTTTTTGGGATGGTTTTAAAATGTTATACCAGCCACGGAAAATAGACGTAGCAGGGTTGGTGTTTGTCGGGGTATCGTTCTGCATAGAGTGTTTGAGCCTGCCTTTTATTTTGCAAGCACTCACATTAAACGAGAACATATCTATTTGTTCAGCTCTTGAAAAATTTGCGAATTTAAAAAATTACAAAAAATCTTACTGTACAGGGTGTCCAATTTTGATTGTAAATGCAAGGTATCTCCGTTATTTGCAAATATTTAGGGTTAAGGTTTTGGCGACACCGTGCCACTTTTTTGTCAAACTCAAGCTGCCGTAATCAGATTTTCCGTAGCCCGCCTCGTTTCGGAGATACAGGGCCAAATTGAAAAAGTTGCATTTTGGGACACCCCTCGTATCTCGGTTATCTTTTAACGTATCGAAAAGGTAAAAACTGGCTCTTATAGAGTTTTTACGTAGAATCCAGTGGCGTCGACAGATTTCTACTCAGGGCCGTCGTTTTTGATACATGACCCAAAGTCACGTTTTTTTAAATGGCACACCCTATATATTTTTACAGAGTCCTATTCGTCTTATTATGAGCTTTTCAAAAATATATGGCTATCTATACTTATTTTAAAAAATAAGGCTGCAATTTAGGTTTGTAATAATATCTATCTATATTTTTCATAGTAAGCCATGGACTGATTGTCAAAAATGGCTTTGTCATAAAGTAAATGAAGTTTCTCTGATTATTACTTTTTAACAAATGGCTGCAAATCAATTATTTGAAAACTTTGAGCAATATGATATGCTGACCTGTTTCATAGAGAGTCATTAAAACATAAACGCTGCTTCTGAGCTTTATGTCATTAGGTAATGTTTTATTTTCATAATTATTATTGCAATCTTTTTTAAAACTTAAACTTTTATTATATAGATATCAGGAAAGGAGGCAGCCGAATAAATTAATATTCTATAGGCTGAAATCGAATTTTGGCTCTTTTAAAAAGCCCAGATCAAAGAAATATAACAAAGAGAATCGTGGGGCTGATGAAATTAACGTCTTAGCAAGTGTAAATGTAACGACCGTAACGTCCTGTAGAAAAATAGAGAATGAAGTGGGTGTAATCAAGTCTCGGGATCAAACGATTTTAAAGAAACATAGGCATAAAGCTTATAAAGTGAGAGTTAGGCAAAATCTATATCCTGGAGATGCAGAACGACTTTTTGATTTTTGCCAGTGGTATTTACAAAGAATTAATACTAACCAAAATTTTGGAAGGGCGGTTATATGGTCCGACGAATCGTATATAAGTAGTGCTGGACTATTTAATAGGCACAATACGAGACACTGGTCACCTGAAAATCAACATTTGATACTTCCACGAGAGCAACAAGGAAGATTTGGCTTTAATGTCGCTTGTTTCGTACTAGGAACTAAAATAAAATTTCATATTTTTCAAGGAGGTCTCACTGCTAATTGTAACTACCTTGAAATATTGCAAAATATATTGCCAGAAATCATAGAAGATGTCCCTTTAGCACATGTGAATCAAATATATTTCCAACAAGACGGAGCTCCAGCACATAACTCTCAAATTGTGAGTCCGTATTTAGAAGAGAACTTCACCGAACGCTGGATTGGAACGCACGGACCTGTCAAATGGCCTCCTAGGTCGCCTGACCTGTTCATATTGGACTTCTTTTTATGGGGTCACCTAAAAAATTTAATTTTTCGTACCCGACATAATACAGTTCAAGACCTGCGTGACACCACTGAGCAGGCATTTTTGCAAATACAAGCACGCAATGTAGTCATTTCAAATGCTCTGGGTAAAATTGCAAGAGTGTGTGAGAGATGGTTAAGAGACAATGGAAATCAGTTTGAGCAGTTCTTTTGATCATGGCTAATTACGAAAAATAGATATACTTAATATATTCTTAAAAACTTAAACTGTAGCCTTATTTTTAAAATAAGTATAGATAACTATATATTTTTGAAAAGCTCATAATAAGACGAATAGGACTACGTAAAAATATACAGGGTGTCCCATTTTTAAAAAACGTAACTTTGAGTCATGTATCAAAAACGACGGCCCCGAGTCCACGCCAGTGGATTCTACGTAAAAAACTCTATAAGAGCCAGTTTTTACCTTTTCGATACGTTAAAAGATAACCGAGATACGAGGGGTGTCCCAAAACGCAATTTTTTCAATTTGGCCCTGTATCTCCGAAACGAGGCGGGCTATGGAAAATCTGATTACGGCAGCTTGAGTTTGACAAAAAAGTGGCATGGTGTCGCGAAAACCTCAACCCTAAAATGAACATAAATATATATAAATATTTGCAAATAACGGAGAACCTTGCATTTACAACCAAAATTGGACACCCTGTACACCAAAAAAAATCATGAAATAAAGCACGGAAATTTACAAAAATTTGCAACAATCTGCCAAACTCGAAGGTAATAAATCTCAAAATTTAATTGTTCTTAAATACCATCGCAACCTGTGGCAGTGGCGTGGCTAATATAATTATTCTAATAAACCCAATAGGAATGTTTAACAGGTATAATAAACAAATATTATCCGTTGTTTGAAAATGAAAAATGAGGATATAAATGGATAGACGTAGACGATAAAAAGTAGGATTGGGTAGTAAAAGTCTTATGGTTATAAGTTACACTTGTACTTTTAATAAAATAATAATAATTTAAAATAAATTTAAGTAGTTTTCAGGCTGAATTTTTGAATATTTTACTAAGCCGCCATTTTTTAATTCCTAAATAATACTTGATGTTTTTGCAAAATTTGAGATAAAGTGGATGAGTAGTTTTTTAATAATAATTTTTTTAAAATATCGCTATGTTGTCATTCTGTTAGTTTTTGACTAACATTTAAAGTCAATCGGATAAGTAGTTTTTTATCTATGCCGCGAGCAGGCAGACCGACAGACAAACCGAACCCGGTTAAGAAACATGATTTTCGGCACTAAGGGACCCTAAAACGTAAAGATCAGAAAAAATCTCGGAGGGTGACTTTTTCACTATTAGAATACTTCCCTTTTACGTATTCTAAAGGCTGGTAGAAGAAAGCACAACACTGATGTGCAGATAAAAAATCTACTTATTAGATTAATTTCAAAATGGCGGGACAAAATACGACCAAATAAACTATTTTAAAAATTAACGTAAAAAATTCTTATTCAATTAACTTCAATTTTTTAAGATTTAAATGTGATATAGAAATGTACTGGTATTAATTCAGCAAGAAGTAACAATTGTGACTAAAATGACAATGTTCGAAATTAAATTTGGTTCACCAAAACGATTCATATCGAGGGAAGTTCCGGGTAAAGGAAAGTTTACCGATATATTAAAGTTTGCTTAAAAACGAAAAACCAAACTTCTAAAACCCAACGCTGGGTCTAAAATAATACGAACCATTTCCGTTTAAACATTGTTTGGAAATTTGTTTGCTTAATCTGTTTGAAATTGCCTCAATTATCGTGCTGTCTAGATCATCCTTCTTTATGGAAAACCTTAATCGTTGGATTTAAGAAATTTGTTAGCATCTCAAAGGGATTTCGGTCTTTTATTATAACTCTTTAATTTGTACATTCAGTCTTGGGGAAAATGAGAATTTGTAAGCAATTATTTCCTCTTCTACTGATAAAATATTTTGGAATAAGAAATGTGTAGAGGCATGTAATAATAAGTTACCAGCCAGTGGCGTAGCCAAGGGTGAAATATGTTTAATATATCTATTTTATTATAGCCAAATATTTAAAATTCTTTTTAATTATGTTTTTCTTCTGATAAAATTTTTACTTTGAAAATAGTTTTGCAAGATCTTTTGTGTTGTAAAATAATTATATCCCCCCCTCCTCCCACAAGCGTTAAGTCTGGCTACGCTACTGCTGCCGGCATTTATTGACATAACAGATAAAACACTTAAGTAGCCAGAAAAAAAAAATCTAGGGTGGGGCAGACGTCTAAACGATATTGTATCATTTATTATTTGCAAATACACAGGTCCGTTTCCGGAATTGACAAATACTGAAATTTCTTATCTATTATACAGTGTGATTCAAAAGTAAACGTTATCCGTTTGTGGGTGTAATCCGGAAATGCTTCCTAGAGGAACTACGCCTATTTGTAGGGACACACCCTAAAAACGATTTTTTCTCTATATTTTTGAAACCGTTTATAGTTAAATTTCGAAAATCAGTGTATTGTATAAATATTTAGTGCTCAATCATATTCTGAATTCAGATTTTCAAAATTTTTATCAGAGGCGTCACATGCCATAGAGTTGTTTTAACCCTTAACCTTAAGCGTGAAAACAACCTTATTATAGAAATTATTAAATTAAAAAATTTCAGACTTTTCTACGTAAAAAAGATACTGTAAAAATTATCTAATTCTCCTATGTTCATTCATTAAAATTGACCATCTTACAGTGGCGGCTCGTGATGAATTATATTGGGAGGTCAATAACAAATTTAAAAATAGACATACTTAAAATAAAAATAAATATCTTATCTTTAAATTGAGTTTTAAATTCTCTTGAAGTTCAGATCTACTCTCCGCTCTTTAGAATTGGAAAAATGCCGAATAACACGTTAGTTAAAATTGTACGCACATTGCTGAAGCGGATAGTGTATCTTGGCCCAATTTCTCAACAAAATCTATAAGCCCTCGAAAAACCCCTGGATCTTCAGACAGTCGTTTCATCATGGCCACGTAGTGCCAGCTCGAATGCCCCAAAAAATTTTACCCAATCTATAATTTTGTTTAAAATATAGCGATTTTTGGCTACTTTTTCATTAAGGGATTTTATATAAGCTGTGTCTAGCTGAGTGCGAATATCAACACTTCCCACGGAACCTAACATTTCATGTGATCTGCAGAAAACGCATGTTTTTTTATTTTTTTCTTTTAAGTGTTTTAAGTCTTTAAAACTGGTTTTGCACCATAATGAGTCCAAGAGTCCTAAGAAAACAACACACAATCATAACAGTAAAATGAGTTAGAGACTTCACAACCCCATATCCAGTTAGCTAAATCGTACATACTTTTGCGAAAGTTTCGATGAACCTCTTTATTTTTGTCTTTACTAGTTTGTCGTATACCAGGTTCTGGCAAATTGCGACCACTTACCTTGAATTCGGTTATTTTCTCAAAATTAAGTTCGTTAGCACTCTTTAGTTGTTTAATTTTTTGCGCTACCGACATTTTATTTCATCTACATTCACAACTCAAACATAGACCACCTTGAAACTCGTTATTTTTGCAAAATTAAGTTCGTAAGCACTTTTTAGTTATTTATTTTCTTGCACTAGTCACTACCAACATTTTATTTCCTGTATATTTCCAACTCACACATGGAGCATAAAAATATAAAAATATATACTTACTACAAAAAACAGTATATAAATCAATTTTCATCGATTAAAAACGTCTGAAATAATATCGAGTTAGAATATCGATCGCGCGACCTCTGAACAATTAAACTTCCGCATGCCGCGACCGATCGATCGAATTCTGAAAAGAAACCGGCTGATGACCCAAATCGCGATTTCATATTCCTTTTGCTATCACGTTCGGCTGCCGCTCGGTAGCTGTGAAATGTCAAGCGTAATCAGGGCAATTCGGACTGCCCAGCCTAGCTTAGTATAGCGTATTTTATTATGACTAAGGAACGCAACGAGACCATTCGAACAGCTGCGCGCGGTTAATAGTGTAGCGTATTTAACTTTTCCCAAGGTTCGCGTCTTATTACAACGTTAACGGGCAAACGAATTTTCTGAAATATTTTTGAGGGGTCATTGATCAAATGTCCCTACCTTATCAACTTATAGAACACAGAATAATTCATATTCAGAAATGTTTTTGACAAATATGTGGTTCTTTGACACAGTTTATAAAATATTTTACAATGTATCAATAATAAGGCTTTGTTAAATTTGTAATAGTCACCCATACCTAGAGAATTACGTAGAGCGGTGTCGAAGTTTACCAATCAAGAACAAGCTGATATTCACATTATGTTTGCGAAGGCTTTTGGGGATTGCAATGAAGCAAGATGGGTGTATGAAGAAGCATTTCTCAATCAACGATTACCCCACCGTACTGTTTTCTCAAGAGTGGATCGTAACTTAAGGGAAACAGGTTAGTTCGAAAAATTAAGAAGAATGATGTCGCGTAATAACATTTTTCCTTAGGCAGTTTTCATAGACAAGAAGTTGTTGGGCGACCGAGAAATGCTAGAACACTAGCATTAGAAGAACGTGTGCTAGATCGTATTGAAAAAGATCCGTCTTTAAGCACTAGCATCATTGCAAATGAAGAAGACTCCTCTCAGACAAGTGTATGGACAATTTTCCTCGAGATGTTGCTTCACCCATACCATATTCAACGTGCTGAGGTATTGGAGCAACGAGTTGCCGTTGCATATTTGGAAAAGATAATTTTATTTACCGACGAAGCCGGTTTTACTAGAAATGGAATTTTTAGATTAACTACGTATGGACGGATGAGAATCCTCATGTTACAATACAGAGAGGACATCAACAACAGTTTAGCTTAAATGTGTGAGCGGGAATTATAGATGAATATTTAATAGTTTCCGTATTTTTACCGCAATGGTTAAATGGACAAAGTTAGTCAATTGTTTTACAAAACGAATTACCACAATTATTAGAAAACCTCCCACTTCAATTACGGAGACAAATGTGGTTTCTGCACAATGGCGCTCCCCCTCATTTTAACATTATCGCTAAATACCATTTAAATAATACCTACCGAAATCGTTGGATAGGTCGTGGGGGTTTAGTACCATGGCCACCAAGGTCTCCTGATCTAAATCCACTTGATTTTTATTTATAGAGACACTTAAAACAACTAGTTTTTTTCTGGCCAATATCTAATATTGAGGTTTTGCGAGGAAGGATACAGGATAACTTTCAGATAATTAGAAACAACCCAAGGAATCTACCACGTGTGCATCGCAATTTAATAAAAATATTAATAGCTTGTCGTGATGCTAATAGCAATAATTTTGAACATTTCCTGTAAATTGTTAATAAAATGATAATGAAAAAATGTGTTCTATTTATAGTAAGTACAGGGTATTTAATGTTAGATGCCGACTTTTAATGAATAAACATAGGAGAATCAGATCATTTTTAGTGTCAATTTTCTCGTATATGGTACGCTCTATCGATGTGAACTAAGAGTACCTGTTTTACGTAGAAATATCTGAAATTTAATAATTTCTAAATAAAATCGTAATAAAATAAAGGTTAAAAAAATAGGGTTGTTTTCACCTTTAATCTTCCCGGTATGTGACGCTTTTGACAAAATTTTTGAAAATAAGAATATGAATCAGCATCGAATACTTCACACTGATTTTCAAAATTTAATTATAAACATTTTGAAAAATATGGCGGTAAAAACGTTTTTATGGTGCTCCCTATACAGATGGGTGCAGTACCTCTTTAATAGGAACTTTTTGTCTACCCACAAACGGATAACGCTTACTTTTGAATCACCCTGTATATTGTATATAAAGAAGAATTATGTTAGGACGAAGCTGGTTAGTCAGCCTCAAAGTATGTACTGGGTGTCATCTTATGTTTTGCGATCCCTCTGCAGCTTTTATTTTTAAAGAAAATAGAAACTTTAAATATAAAAATTGAAGGGTTTTATCTAAACCGCCAGAATTTTTATCAGAATAAACAAAACAACATCCCAGATATGTCAAAAAATGCCCACTTGCAGGTTTTATGCTGGATATAGAATCTATATATGTATAAAACATGTTTGCTTAAAATTACCAGGTTCATGTGTTAAAATATATACAAGTTCCATTTCATCCTGTATTTTGATTCACAATAATAAAACAAACATGACCTAAATCTACAGACATTGCAAACTTACATTATAACATCGAAATCGGAGGGTCGTCCCCAATTAAATATTATTTAGAGACTTGTTATGATTAATAATTCTGGAATTATCTTAATATTCCTTTCCCCAAAAACTTAATCTTTTAATTCCGGAGATTTTATTGCCGCTTGAAAGAGATCCTTGTCAGGGAGCGCCAGTGAATATTTTGGCTTCTTTTATGATAAGTCCTTTTAATGGTTTTATCAGGGTAAACCCTTTGTTTGTTCATTCTTGGGGAAAATTCATGTAATTGTTTCTCAGATTTAATCGTGTTTACCCCTTTGCAGATATATTTCTCTCTCGGGAGTATTGATTCCTAGCCGAAATATTTATTAAAAAAATAGAACCCACTTCGAAAAAAAAGCAGTAACACGTTCACAGTGTCTGAGGTTCTTTCTAGGGGGGCCTTTAGTTTTCATTTTGAGCTGTTGAGTCTCCCGCGCCTCCCCTCGAAACAAAGCAGCAAAACTGAACACGAGGAACCACTTTTGTTAAAAACACAGAGATCTGCTTTCCACGAGGCGTTTCGAAAGACTACTACCTAATTTAATCGGTATTTTTCTTAACTATGAGTTTTGTAAAAAAACATCGTTGTAGCTAGAATACTTACTCAAACAACGGTCTTTTACTATCGGGCCAGGAAATCCTCGCATTTAACATCCTTGTTTATACTCCACGGAAATAAAGGACAGGCCATTAGGACACACATTGAACAGTATGTGTTGTGATTGACTCCCAGGCGTATTTAAGGTATTGTGGTATTTTATGTTTGAAAATACGGCAACATCATTATTAATCAGAGACGTATACAAATATCAAAGAATAACGTGATATGTAGTATGGAGACGCCATAATGTTTAAATAACATCATTGTCTAACATAGGGATTTTGTACAACGAATTTTTAATGCAAATCCGACTATAAAGGGTGGTACACAATATTATTTCCGACAAACCTTCACCTCAAATATTATTTTATTATTGCTTTCGTTGTTTTAGTTTTTTGGGATATTTCTGTGATATATATGTTATATTTTAATTCGACACGTCAGAACTATCACCCAATCGTATACCACACTGTGTACCAAAATACATGTAAATTTTACGTCTCATTTTTATTACTTAGCTTTTAAACTGCAGAAGGTGAAAAAATAATATATGTCTCCCATTTAAAAAATAGTAGGTTATGCCAATAATGACTCTCAGTCAGTATGCCACTGAATTCTACGTGTACCATAGTTTCATCGAAAAATAGCACGGTGTCGCGAAAACCGCATCTCTCTATCTCCGATAAGCTGCGAAACCCCGTAAAACCTACGAAAAATGGGACACCCTGTAACTCAGATTTTTGCTTAATGGCCCGGGCTAGGGTTGCCAATAGTATGATCTTTTATGTACGTTACTGATCGTTCTTTTTTCTAAAATATCGGACCGAACCTTGAACCGTATCGTAGTTTTCGGACACTATAATTAATCGCAGTTACAAAGTTTTCGCGTTGTTTGAAGGAGTTACAAAAAACGATTTTCGATCTTTTCTAAAGCGGTATCAATAGTACTAGCTCCAGTGTTACGAACTCGGTAGAATATCTACTAAAACTGGTGGATGGAACAGATAACCCACACCACAGTTGGCAATTTTTGCGTTTAGTGGTAGTGAGGTAGTAGAACTGTCCTAGCAAAATATATATTTTTTAAATAGTAAATTATAATCTCTGCTGAGGGCTGCCAATTTGCCAGTAATAAGGGCACTTGCTAGTATTAACTCTATGCCTGTAATTTGACAAAATTTGTTATTCTTCAGTTTTTTAATATCGCGAAATCGTTATTCGATACTATACCTCATTCCTAGTGCTTAAAATAATATTTTATTCTGCACTAAAAATTCCGGGGTAACTAATTCTTAATTACTGACATTTATATATTGAGTGTCTACATACAATGAGGGCATAAAGTCTGGAAACCTTGAGATATGTCAAAAACTATACAAGTTGGGTAAAAAAGTTTCATATAAAAGTTGCATAGTTCCTTACGATTTATGATTCAAAAATGTCTTGAAATATACAGGGTGTTTTAAAATCAAATTACACGCCAAAACTTCAGAATCTCTAATGAAACACCCTGTATATTATTTCATTTTAAGAATCTACATGAAATTCTGATCATATTTTATTAAGCATACCCTATCCCTAAAGTCAACTGTTTTTGAGATACAAAAATGAGAAAACTGTTTTACAAAATTTTTTTAATAACGATTAACAACGATAGTCCAAAATTCTAAATGATGGGTTTTAACGTAATAAATGCTAGAACTGTTGTCCGTTCACTTCCTGATAATATCCTAATCGATTGATGAACTCTTGTTGTAGATTTCGAATGAAAGTAGGTGGGATTTGTCGGATTTCATCTCTTATACGATTTTTCAGCGCATCGATATTAGGAGGTCCGTTCAAATAAACTTTGTTCTTTAAATATCCCCACAGAAAATAATCTAGGGGAGTTAAGTCCGGAAACCTGGCCGGCCATTCGTAGGGACCACGACGTCCTATCCACCTGTTAGGAAATATTTCACTGAGATACTGCTGAACAGGTAGCGCGTAGTGAGGTGGTGCTCCATCTTGTTGGAACCACATTGCTGCAGTAGGCATATCGGGCTCATTACCTGGATACAATTGAGCTAAGGCAGGCATCAACTCGAGTTGTAAAAAATCAAGATAAATTTCGCCGCTTAAATTTACGTCGAAAAAGTAGGTACCTATAATTCTATCTTGAAATATTCCAGCCCTAACATTGATTTTCTCTGGATATTGCGTATGAGCCACTTGAACCCAATGGGGATTCTCTGTAAACCAATCAATATCTACAGTTTTGTCGGTTGACAGTACCATTAAGAAAAAAGGTGGCTTCATCGGAAAATAAAATATTTCTACAAAAGAATGGATCCAGGTTGCACCGCTCTTGCATACTTTCGCAAAACTCAAGTCGGCGGTCAAAGTAGTCTTCATTTAATTCATGTATTAATCTTATTTTGTAGGGATGATACTTTGCCGTGTGCAGATATTTTTTACCAATGATTGACTAAGGTTTAAATCTAATGCTACTTGACTTGTAGGTAAATGTGGATTTTCCTTATAACTGAGTAAAACATTCAATTTCATATCATCATCTGGTTTTGGCCTACCTGTCCTGGGAAGATCTTTTACACAACCATGATCACGAAATTTTTTGATAATTTTGCTAACTGTGGATTTTGCAATTGCTTATCCTCGTTCGGGATGCGTATTATTAAAAAGTTCACATACTTCGTCAAGATTTCTTTGGCGATCTCCCCATCCAAACATCATAAGAATCTCTATTCTTTCTCTTTCTGAAAGCATTTTTATCAGGAAAAAAGTAACTCTCCAACAATATGTTAAAAATTGACACAGTTTATTGACAGGGAGTTCTAAAATAATCCACCAGGTTTCACTATGCATAGGGAAATGAGTTAATTTTGTTTAAAGCCAAATTTCCATTTTCTCATTTTTTTATCTCAAAAACAGTTGACTTTAGGGATAGGGTACGCTTAATAAAATATGATCAGAATTTCATGTAGATTCTTAAAATGAACTAATATACAGGGTGTTCCATTAGAGATTCTGAAGTTTTGGCGTGTAACTTGATTTTAAAACACCCTGTATATTTCAAGACATTTTTGAATCATTAATCGTAAGGAACTATACAACTTTTATATGAAACTTTTTTACCCAACTTGTATAGTTTGTGACATATCTCACGGTTTCCAGACTTTATGCCCTCATTGTATATAGCACATAAAATAGACACGGCCTTTAATACTTTAATATAACGACTTCATATTTTCATGTATAATACAATATTATTTTTTACTTTTTTTTTGAAGCTGGTTCTATTTTTTTATCAACATTTTTATTTCATTCTTTTTAGTTCAATTTATACAAAATTTTAAATTTACTTGTCTAGATTTAGGTTTAAATTTTGGAAGCGCTCAAATAAATAAGTAACTACTGGGTTCATATCATATGAAAAATGTAATGTAAATGTAAAATTGAACTTCGTGCCATTAAAAACCCCAAAAACCATATAAAAACAAGATATTGACATGCATACTTTTTTCCTGATAATATAGTGAACACAATATATATTGGCTTCGGTGCTCGCTTAAATAATTGAAAATTGCGCCATTCCTTTTTTTTATTTTTTAATGTGCTTGCTATGGGACCACTCCAGTAATATTCTGAATATTCCCTGAAAATTTCATCCAAATTGGTCAAACCACATCGCGGAGTAATCGATGTACAATGTATATATTATATAAAAAAATCTTCCATGGTTATGAATCTCTTTTTTTTTAGGAATAGTGAAGTATCACCCAATTTAGTTACATATATACTTATACTGTCTCCAAATATTTTTATTGGGAGCCATTTTGTTCCATCATAATTGGATTCGTAACAATATTTTATCAGTTTATACCTACACCACACTTGACTTTTGGACATAATTTAAAACAAATTGAATAAGAAATTTTCTTTACTATGATTTTTCAAATATTTTTTTTGGTCTCCATTTTGTTCCGCTATTTTGAATTCGTTTTAGAATTTTACTAGTTTATCCAGTGGCGGCTCTTCCATTAGGTCAAATGGTCATTGACCCCCCGATAAATATTTCCAAACAAAAACAAATGAATAAAATAATACATAATTTATATTTTTTAAATTTGGAAAGTCCCTCTATTATTTTAAGCGTATAAACTCGTTGACCGTTTATGCCTCGCACCGCTCCGAAGGAGTATCGTTTCATTTGGAATCGATCACGGCTGGCGGCCCGCGTTGACCTCGTGGTTATAAACGGAGGCGAGTTTTTCCCGAGTGTTCCCGATCAAATTCGCATAGGGGTCCATAGGTAAGATACGGCTTATGTTGGCAAAGTTTGGGTCAACAGCCGCGCCGAGGAAACTTAAACTTTTATTTTGAAGATTTTACATTTTGTTTGTTGATTTTGTGGTTTAAATTAATGTTTTAAAGCAAAGTAGCCACAGTGTTTTAGAATATTAAGACTTTATAATCCGTTTTCAATTATTTTGGCGAGCTGAACTTTGAGTAACGACTCGAATTTAAGACCAGTTGTCGACCTTTGCCTAAATTTAAAATTCAACGAACAGGTAAAGAGAAAAACAAACAAGTAAATCGTTATTTTCGTAGAAATATGTACAATTTATGTGCCTTGACATGCGGTTGCGAAGCAACAAAGGCGTTTTATTGTTTCGTATGTCGGATTTTTTCAGATAACTCTTTGTGGTTTATATTTATTGACCCCCCTGAAAAGTTGACCACGAGCCGCCACTGAGTTTATCTATATATCATATTTATTGTTTGCATTAAATTTGAAATTAATATAATAAATCAGTTTTTTCACTCTGATTTTTTAACTATTTTATTAGGCCTCCATTTTGGGTTCATACGAAAATTCATTTCTATGTAACACTTGATTTTTGGACCAAATTTGAGGTAATTTGAATAATTAGTTTCTTGGTGATAACTTTTTAACATTTTACCAAGCCGGCATTTTATTCCGCCATCTTGAATTCGCACCACAATTTTACCAGTTTATTCCTAATTCTTGCACAAAATGTTAAATCAATCGAATAAGTAGTTTTTTGATGCTGAATTTTTCAATATTTTATTAAGCTGCCATTTTGTTTCGCCATCTTGGATTCGCACTAGAACCAGTTGGTTTTTATGAAATACTTGTTTTTTGTGCAAGATGGATAGGCAATTTTTTAGTGCTACTTTTTTAATATTTCACCTGGCCGTCATTTTGTTTCGCCATCTTGGAATCATACCAAAATTTTACCAGTTGATTCCTACGTAATACTTGATTTTTGTTTCAGCTAAATTAGATAAACACTTTTTTAGTAAAAAACTTTTGTCATTTCATCAGGCTGCCATTTTGTTCCGCCATATTGTATTTTCACGAAAATGTAACCATTTCATCTCCTTATAAGCCTTGATGTTTGACCAAAATTTGAAGTCAATCGGATAAATAGTTTTAGAGCTATGTCGAGTACAGACAAATCGACGGAATTGAGAAGACATGTTTTTGGCATCTAGGGACCCTAAAACGTGAAGATCTGAAAAACCCTGAGAGGGTAATTTTTTCACGATTATAATACTTGCCTTTTACGAGAGAAGTAAAAAAATACATAGGGTCAAATTGGTCCCCCTGATAAATGGATTTTTTTTTAGTAAGAAATAAATTAATAAAAATTATTAACACGGATTTTGTATCACACGCAAAACACATTAACTAAAACATTTTGAAAGTGAATGACTAAAATGGGCTTATTATTTACGCAAGCAAAACAAGGGAAAACCATTTCATCATCTCGGTGCAAAAATGTCTTCATAATAAAATTATTAAAACTTCGAAAATTTAAATTTGTTACTTCAATGGAATTAGGTTTCCTGTTTCTTGTATGCATTGATACCCACGCGTATTATTATGTTCTGTCATTTGACAGTCTTTTAAATAATTCCCGATAAATTGCTGCAGTTTAAAATAAATGTAAATAAACATAAGGTAAAACACAATGCAAATGACGCCAAGAAGGAGGTTACCAATTCGACGATATATTGTTTCGGTTATTACTAAAAAATTACCCTATGAATTTTTTTCAGATCTTTAAGCTTCAGAGCCCCTAGATGAAGAAAAACATGTTTTCCTAATTCCGTCGGTCTGTCTGTCAGTTTGTCTATTCGCAGCATAGCTAAAAAAATACTTACCCGATTAATTTAAAAAAATTTTGTAAAAAATTAAGGGTTATATAAGGTAACATTTTGATAAAAATCCAATATGGCAAAACAAAATCGCAGCCTAATGAAATGTTAAAAAAAATATTACTAAAAAACAACTAATCTAATTTACTCAAATTTTGCACAAAACTCAAGTATTATATAGAAATCAACTGGTAAAATATTGGTACAACTCCAAGATGGCGGTTTGATAAAAATTTAGAAATTCAACTTGAAAAACTACTAAACTAACTGATATCAAATTGTGTGTCATAATTAATTGTAGCATAGAAATGAACTAGTAAAACTGTGGTACTAATTCAGTCTCTCATGTTTTACATATTTTCAGATAGATACCAAAAAATATGTTTTATTCCGTCGGTCTGTCTGTCATCGGATTGACTTCAAAATTTAGCCAAAAATTAAAGGTCATATCGGGATGACCTGCTAATATTTTGTTAAAAATCCAATATGGCAAAACAAAATAACGAACTAGTGAAATGTGTGTGTTAAAGCAATCTTGGACTGCGTACAGGAAAACCTTTCCAGAGGATATCCCGACAAGCATATCTATATATGGTGTGATAGTCAAGCCGCGATTAAAGCTCTATCCCCGAACAGGGTTAATTTGCTGCTAACACTTGGATGCAGGAGAGCCCTAGAGAGGCTGTGTGAGTCCAATAGGATTAGCCTCATTTGGGTGCCTGGTCATCAGGGCATTGGGGGTTGTGAAGGGGCGGATCAGCTGGCTCGGGAAGGTAGCAACACTGCTTTCACTGGGCCGGAACCTGCTCGTGGAATTTCTCCTTCAGCTGTCAAGGCTAGGACAGTCGAGGAATGAATGGCACGAGCTAGCAGAATTCAGACATTCTAAGGTCTTCATATCAGGTCCTTATAGCCATTCTTAGTATAATAGACTTCTAAATCTAAACAGCGGCCATTATCGGTGTCCTAACTGGACACTGGCTGGTGAAATATCACCTAATATTACAAGATTGTACTCGACAACGAGCCATACTGCAGGTTTTGTGCTGAGGTAGATGAAACTACCGAGCATCCAGTCTGTCGTCGCCTACTTGGGGGATAGCACAACGGGCCTCAGTGAGCCTAAATGCTGCTTGTCGGGCTCTCCATCTATGTCTAATGTGTAGTAAAATGTCAAAAACATTCTTTCAAATTGTGTACCATAACTAGTTGTGGTATAGAGATGAACTAGTAGTGGTTCTAATTGAAGATGGCGCGGCGTAACAAAATGACGGCCAAATAAAATATTTGTAATCGTGAAAAAAACCGTTCTCTCAGCTTTTACATATTTTTAGGTTGTAGCGTGCTCAGATGCCAAAAAAAGTTTTATCCATTCCGTCGGTCTGTCTGTTTCTATATTCGCGGCGTAGCTTAAAAACTACTTATCAGTGTGATTTGAAATTTTAGTCAAAAACAATCATGTGGGGATAAACAGGTAACATTTTGGTAAAAATTCAGTATACCGCAACAAAATGGCTGGCTAGCGAAACGTTTAAAAAATTGTTAAAAAATGGAATTCGTATAGCACCTTTAAATCGTTCAATGTAGAGGATTATAGTGGGAAGAGGGGAGGCAAATAAAACCACTATGGTAATTTGTATCCCAACGTTTCGTGGTCAATCACCACTTTCTCAAGGACCCATAATAAAGAAAAAGAAGAAGACACATTAGGGTTAAGTAATGTGTCTTCTTCTTTTTCTTTATTATAGGTCCTTGAGAAAGTGGTGATTGACCACAAAACGTTGGGATATAAATTATCATAGTGGTTTTATTTGCCTGCCCTCTTGCCACTATAATCCTCTACATTGTTAAAAAAGTTAAATTATCCAATTTCCTCAAATTTTTCGCAAAAATCAAGTATTGCATAGGAATAAACTGGTACCAGTTTGGTATGAATATAAGAAAGGAAAACAAAATGGCGGGCTTTTAAAATATTTAAAAAATCGGCCTGAAAAAGACTACTCATTAAATTCATTTCAAATTTTGTGTAAACATAAAGTGTGATATAGGGATAAACTGTTACAAATTCAACATGGTGGTGTGTATCAATGTAAAAACAATTTATTGAATTTACTTTAAATTTTGCAAAAAATTGTGACATAGGTAGAATTGGTAAAATATGGGTAGAAATCCAATACGATGGAACATAATGGCGCTCAATAAAAAAATAGGTGTTACTAAATAAATATGTATTGAACTAAATTGGGACACACTTCACTATTCCTAATAAAATGAAAGATTCATAACCAGAGAAGTTCCGGGTAAAGGAAATGTACCGACTTTTATAAATTTTAATGAATGTTGAATATGTCAAATACCTTATTCTTGACAGAAAACATTTCAAATTCTAATTCAAATTCAAAATCTTTTATTTGCCAAAAACAAAAAACAAAATTCCACAGAGAAAATTAAAAATCACATGTTCTTGACGAAAAGGACAGCCTTTCGATTATCAAACCGTTTACATAGTATACACCACAGACGGTGTACCCATGCTAGGCAGCCCTAAGTTTAATTAAATTATACATACAAATTTTAATTTTAATCTTAACATATGTACCTACTTCTAACAGACTATAATACTTATAATAAAATAATAAAAATCATACCATAAACAGAATACTTCCCAAGACGGAAACAGAAACAGGCGGAGCGGACGGCGGAAGGCAGCCCAGGGGATGGACGGCGACCTAAAAAAAATGTCATGCTGCAAGTAGTTGCTCTTGCAACAATTTACTTTTTATGTGTTTCGAAAACTGTTTTGGTAAAAGATTTTTTATATCCGTATCAAGACCATTCCACATTTTAATTGCGACATATACAAATGAATGCTGAAAAGCTGCAGTTCTGTGTAGAGGCATAACAAAGTTTTGAATGTTTCTAGTTCTGTGCGTGTGATTAAATGCAGTAAACCTCTGAAATAAATAGCTTGGTAGCCCAGTTTTAATTACTCTATGAACGAAAGTATACATATGATGTTTCCTACGATTATACATATTTAAAATGTTACCTTCATTTAAGTAGGGTGTTATATGATTTCTGTAAGGGATATTGTACGAGAATCTCATACAAGAGTTTTGAACCTTTTGTATCATATTTCGTGTTCGGAAAGATAAAGAATCGCCATATACAGTATCTCCATAATCAAACAGCGAAGAGTATTAGGGCCTCACATAAAAAATATTTTTGTCTGGGTGGCAAAAATCTCTTTAAATAGTATATTTTTTTTTAATGTAGGTACGCAGCTGTTAATTTCGATTTTATATGAGAGTCAAAAGATAGAGAGCTATCAAATATTACACCAAGGTTTTTTGCTTGACTTACAACGGGAAAGACATTATTATTAATATGAATGTGTAAGTTCTGCTCAATATATTTTCTCATATTAATATTATTTTTGCCTAAAACCAATATTTGAGACTTTGTTGCATTAAGCTTGAGGTTATGATCTTGAGCAAACTTTTCGATTTGTTTAAGGTCTCTTATTGAGTTATATCTAGATTTCGTATACTAATTGGTATATATAATTGAGAATCATCAGCGTACTGCTGAAGCTCAGCATATTTAACAGACTTACACATGTCAGCAACATAGAGAGAGAATAATAATGGAGACAAACTGGAGCCCTGGGGAACTCCTTGATTAACTGGCATAAAATTTGAAGTGGAACTATACGTACCGTCACAAACTAACACACGGCTTTGTCGATTATGCAGATAACTAGATAAAAATTTAATAGAATTTTCAGATAGGCCAAAATAGTGCAGTTTTGCCAATAACATTTTGTGATTTAGGGTATCAAAAGCTTTACTAAAATCTAGAAGAGCCATGCATGTACTGCTTCCTCTATCCTCATTTAAGCGGATATTATTTAATATGTTCACCAAACTAGTGCAGGTGCTGTAATTTTTCCGAAAACCTGATTGGCAAACAGGAAAAATCTTTTCAGTTTCTACAAAAGTTGAAATTTGATTAAAAATATGTTTTTCGATTGTTTTTGAGATTGCAGGTAGAATGCTTTTGATGTTTTCGCAATTGGTTTAATGATAGCTTTTTTCCAAATTGAAGGATATGAATTTTCTAGGATGCTTGTATTAATTATGTTGATTAAAGGATTTATGCAAAAAGGCAAACATAGTTTTATGTCCTTTATAGAGAGTTGATCTTCCCCAATCGCATTGTGGAAGTAATTTTTATTAGGGCAAGTTCATTGATAAGGCAGAATTCTAGACGCTTTTCAGAGATTCTATTGTTTTTATAAAAGTTTACCAAATCTAAGGAGGTAGAATCTGGTAGATTATTAGTAGTCTGAAAACAATTATGAATGTCTGTTGCGTTAGTTGAATCCTCCGGTAAATTAGAAATTTTGTTTGTATGTGTTAAATTGAGTTTTCTTGTGATAATGAGTGAAGTGTAAAGCAATGGTGGGAAAAATGGGGGTATTTTAAAATTGTCGCCTTTCATATGGTTTTTTCGGGGTTTTTAAAGGCACAAAGTCCAATTTTACTAATCATTTTAATTTTTGACGATATATATTGCTGATTTTTTTATATAAATATGTAGGAAGAGCGCTTTCTATATAAGTACAGTGATTCTGGCAAAAATTCCATAATTATGCAATGGACTTAATATCTACTAATACTAGCAACATTTGAGTGTTTTCCGACGTTTTGCTGGATAATTTTTTGATTAAAAAAAATAAATGGTTTTTATGTAAATGATTTTATATGTTTTACAAAAAATAATGTTTCCGCTGTTGTTTATGTTATAATTAAAAAAAATAGCACACATTTTGATGTACATTTCGGTCCCCAGAGACCGTTGTAGTTTTTAGTAAATATTTGTAAATTCCCACCTATAAAAATAACGCCAGCACACAAATTACGAAAGCCGCTTTAATGCCCAGACCGATTTGTCACTCGGGACTAAGCTGAAAATTCAAATAAATGGGTCGGGAACTTGGCTAAAACTGTTTCGAAACATTTGTCATAATTTGCTTTTATTTTATTAAAAAAGTTACGACTAACCGAAATAAATATTCATTTTCCTTTCGATGTTTTCAGTTGCCAGCGTACAAAAAATCTGCATGATGGTGCAGTGTATAATATTTGTTTTATTTTCATATTTGGAATAAAAAAATCCTAATAATAATCTATCAAAGGAAATAAAAATCGGTAAATTTCTTTTACCCCTTCGTTGTGAATATTTCCTTTTATTAGGAATAGAAAGGTGTGTCAAATTTTTTAAATATTTTATTAGGTCGCCATTTTGTTTTGCTATCTTTGATTTATACCAAAAAGTTACCAGTTCATTTTTATGTAACAAGTTTTTGTGCAAGTTTTCAGGTAAATTGGATAATTATTTTTTTTGGTAATAATTTTTTTTAATTTCTCAGAGAGAAATGTTTTGATGCTAGAATATAAATAAATAAATAAGGCCTTTAATAAACATATCAAAACAAACAAGAACATTACATTAAAACTGCCAGGAATCATCCCTGCGCTGGCGAAGTCGAGCAAATAAATGCTACTCTACTTAACCAGCAGAGGGACTATCCTGTGCTATGGAATGCGTAGGAAAATAAGAGACATAATTAATGTTGACAAGAATGGCGGTTTGTCTGCTAACATGGCAAAGCAGATTGACACAAACATTTTTTGTTAAATTCTTAGATCATAAAACATATGTGAATAATAATATTCAAGGTTACAAAGTGTTCGAGGGCGACGAGATTAAAATTAAAGAAGTACGGCAGGAATATAAAATAGCTAGGTGTTTCTTTGGGAAGATCCATGCCCACAGATTAAAATGAGCTTAAACTATGACAGAAAAGTCCTGCAAGCCTTTTGCCTATCTAAAATAAAGTGTTTTAATTTAAATTTAAATTTATTAAAATTGAAAAGTCTGAATTCTCTAGGCAATAAATTCAAAAGGGAAATTGAAATGTATGAAAAAGATCTTTTAAACAACGTTGTTCGAAAATGAGGCATTGTGTATTTATCCTTGAATCTTACATTAACTGAATGCTGTGATTCACGAGTTTGAAATATGTTATTCAAAGAACAACTAGATCTGGGATCATTAATAAGTTTAAAAACAAAATTTCCCAGATGATGTATCCTTCGATTTTCCATACGTAACCAGATTAATTCATTTATTTTATAAGAAATATGTTCTCTTCTAGATACATCAAAAATTAAACGACAGCATGAATGTTGTATGACCTGTATTTTATTTTTCTCCAAAGAATTCAGACATGGAAAATAAATAAAATTACCATAATTAAATAGTGAAAGAATTAGGGATTCTGTGAACAATTTTCTTAGATGAAAATTAAGAATATGACGATTGGCAAATAATATTTTTAACTTATAAAACGCCTTTCGTCTAAGTTCCTGCACGTGACTGCTGAAACGCAAATTAGAGTCGAAAATCATACCCAAATTCCGAGCCTCTTCAACAAAATTTAATACATTATTGTCGATGGAGATATTCAAGTTTGAAGCTAAAAAGTTGCATTTGTCCCTATTACCAAATATCATCACATTAGATTTTTTTGAATTTAAATTTAGGTTATGTTCTTTAGACAAAGTATTAATTACATTTAAATCATTATTTATTATATTATTGGTAGCTTCAAACTCTTCGGGTCTAAAGGAAAAATAAATCTGGGTGTCATCTGCGTATGCTATTATCTTACAATTATTAAGAGACGTTAAAATGTCAGAAGTATAAATGCTGAAAAGAAGAGGTCCCAGGACAGACTCTTGGGGTACACCAGACAATATAGAAAGTTCTTGTGACACACAGTTATTATAAGAGATTTTCTGCGATCTGCATGATAAATAGGATTTAATTAGTTTTACTGAGACGTTATCAAAATATTATCAATATTTCAATTTGGCTAAGAGCAAGCTATGGTTGATAGTGTCAAAGGCTTTTGAATAGTCAAGTAACACGAGCACAGTGACAAGACCCTGATCAGTATTTACAAAAATGTTATTGGTAATAGTTGCAAGAGCAGTGGAGGTACTAAACCCGGGTCTAAAGACACCCTGCACTTCAGGCACTATGTTATTAAAAATGGCAAAATCAAAAATTTGTTTATATAATATTTTTTCTAAGATTTTAGAAGCCGCAGGCAATATGCTTATGATTCTTAAATCAGAAAAGGTTTGAAGGTCCTTATTTTTAGGAAGTGCTCTGTTTCTATGCAACAGTTAATAATATGAAGCAATATAATGTCAATATGTGGGCTACAATATCTCAACATTCTAAGTGAAATATTATCAGAACCAATGCTATCTTTAGAGAATGTAGAATTGTATTAACTTCTTCAACATTACTTAATTTAAACGAAAACTGAGTACTTCTTGAGGAGTAACTATTATTATAAAAATTTCTTTTATTATCACAATTATCGGATACATATTGAAAACATTTTGAAAAATAAGAGTTAATAGAATTGGGGTCTGAAAAATTAGCTGGCAACTCTGCCCGGCCTTGTTTATTACAATGTATATTGAGATTACGCAAAGCAGACCAAGTTCTACGATGCTCACGCCTAGCAGCAACTGAATTAAGATAGTTTTGTTTTTCTCGTCTTATCATAGACACGAAAAGATTTCTTAGTTGTTTATAATTATTCCAATCGACTTGAGAATGAGATGTTTTATATTTTTGTAAAGCTTTATTTTTATCTTTAATTAACATTTTTAAATTAGGAGTTAACCACTCTGCCTTTGGTTTTGTAACTTTCTGGCTTACTATCGGAGCGTGTTTATCAAATAAGAATAAGTATAATAAAATTATTAAAAATAGTAATTTTTTCATTTATGTTATTATTGTTAAAAATAGAGTACCAGTCAAGAACTGCAAAATCGGAGATAAAACCATCATAATTAAAATGATCAAAGTTACGATAAGAAATTACTTTTGGAATTACTTTATTCTTAATCACAGAGAGATCACAATACGTTACTCTGTGATCGGAGATCGTATCTGCATTAATTGTACCACATACGTTTATTGCAAGTGACGTGGAAATAAAAATTGGGTCAATCAGAGTGCTCGTGCTAGCTGAAATTCTGGTTGGTTTTTTAGTCTCAGCCTCAAAGCAATAATATAAGGAATTAATATAGATAAAAAAAATAAAGTGTGGTTTGTGTGGAAAATGATATCGACTGATTACGCTTTTTTTAATAATATATAATAATAATAACCATTTTATTATTAACCAATTATAACAATACATTTTACAATAACGGTAAATTAATATATAAGGGTTAATAAAAAGCCTTTTTAAATGCAGACAAATGGTATTAGGAAAATAATGCCAAATACTGTTTAGGCCACAGTATACTTAGTAACTTAATGATCTATTAATTTTTTTTAAATTCTACTTTGATATATAAAAGTATAGCACTTATATTTCAAAGAAATTAAAAAAGAAAAATAATCCTAAACCTAAAATGAAGACAGAAAGGAAAAAAAAAACAATACAAAGGGAAAAAAGAGAGAGACAAGAAAATAAAGTATACTTTAAAGAAGATACAGGAGAAATTAAAACATTAGCGGAGAGTCCAATATCACCAGCATCAAAAGAATTAACACAAGCAGCGAAACTATACGCAAATGATCTCATGTAGATCTCCTTCCGATTCGGAGACTTCGATTATGTACAGGGTGTTCCAGCGAGGACTGAACAGGGACCTATTTTCGACCTTCCTTGTATTTTGGAAAAATTCAAAATAGCCAATCGATGTATTTTTTCTTGTAGAATCCAAAAATATCATCGAAAAAATATTTGAACCAGAAACAAAAGAGTTACGCTATGCATCAGGTGTTTTTTAAATGGAATGTATCGTTTTTTATACGATTTTTGGAAAGAGTGATTTTTTTTATGTCCATTCTGATTAAAAGATTTGATTTTGCGATAGCTGTTTATATTACATTTTAATGTTTTACAAACTAAAATTTTAGCTTCACCTGTTTAAAATATACGATAGGTTGGTATAGGTGATCAAGGTAAAATGACGTTTGAATGCTTTGTCAATAAAAATTGACATTATTTTAATTATTGTCGAAAATGCAAGAGAAGCAAGAAGAAGATTTATTGCAAATTTTCATAGAAATATATCCATCAATACAATTCTAAGGATAAAAAACCTATTTGAGGAAAATAAAACTTTACATGATAGAAAAAGAAATATACAAAGAAGAAGAAATCGAGACCAGGCCATTATAAATTATTTTCAACTTAATCCAACCAAATCTATTTCGGATGCAGTTCGGGAAGTTCAGTACGGTGGCGGTGTAAGGCGCAGAAGAGTTACCCGAGGGACTGTTCACAGGACTCTGAAAATTCATAAATTTAGGCCTTTTCGTATCCTTCCACTTCAGCACCTAACACCGGCACAAAAAGAACTTCGCTTCCAATTTTTTTCTCAAATGGTAATTCGGCAAGAAAACGAAGACCCTGATTTATTCAAAAATATTGTGTGGACCGACGAAGCTACTTTCACAACATCGGGAGTATTCAACAGACATAATAGTTACCACTGGGCCGTTGATAATCCAAAAAAGTTCCAGACTATTAAATTTCAAGGGAGGAATTCTATTCATGTTTGGTGTGGGATAAAAAACAATAAAATTTTGGGACCAATATTTTTTAACGGGACTTTAAATGGGCACAGATATTATGAGTTTTTAGAAAAAGAAATTGAAAATTTTTTGGAAGACTTACCATTGGCAGAACATCAGAATTTAATTTGGCAACATGATGGGCCGCCTCCTCATGCCGTGCATGATGTGGTTCAATTTTTAAATCGGCGCCATAACGAATGGATAGGGCGAAATGGAACATATGCTTGGCCGCCCAATAGCCCCGACCTCTCAGTTTTGGATACATTTCTTTGGGGCCATTTGAAGAACGTCGTATACAGACAACGAAACGAAAATATTCAAGAGATCATGGGAAAAATTGTCGATGAAATAAACCGCCTTAACCAGGAAAATCATATTGTAACAGCAAGTTTAGAAAGGCTACAAAGGGGTTATCGATGTTGTTTCGAGAAAAACGGCGGTCACATTGAAAACTTATGTTATTAGTAGTTTTATTTTATTATTTAATAATTATTTTTTATTGAATTTCTTTTTCTATCATGTAAAGTTTTATTTTCCTCAAATAGGTTTTTTATCCTTAGAATTGTATTGATGGATATATTTCTATGAAAATTTGCAATAAATCTTCTTCTTGCTTCTCTTGCATTTTCTTGGCACTTGTAAAATAGCATAACAATCTGTAGTCTCTCGTCCAAAGAGTATTTCATTTCGATCAGAGTCAAATATATATTTTTTAGGTGAAGACTTCGACAATAATTAAAATAATGTCAATTTTTATTGACAAAGCATTCAAACGTCATTTTACCTTGATCACCTATACCAACCTATCGTATATTTTAAACAGGTGAAGCTAGAATTTTAGTTTGTAAAACATTAAAATGTAATATAAACAGCTATCGCAAAATCAAATCTTTTAATCAGAACGGACATAAAAAAAATCAATCTTTCCAAAAATCGTATAAAAAACGATACATTCCATTTAAAAAACACCTGATGCATAGCGTAACTCTTTTGTTTCTGGTTTAAATATTTTTTCGATGACATTTTTGGATTCTACAAGAAAAAATACATCGATTGGCTATTTTGAATTTTTCCAAAATACAAGGAAGGTCGAAAATAGGTCCCTGTTCAGTCCTCGCTGGAACACCCTGTACACTACTCTTGAAAACAACTTTATTAAATAAATAGGGTGACTTCTTAGTTTTTTAAATCTTATGACAAAAACAGCCAAATACAATTTTCGACGATTAAACAAATGAAGCCATCCTGCATCACGCGGGAAATAAGAAACTCTTTGCCTTCGTCTGACACCGTAGATAAGGCGCAAATATGAATTTTGCATTTTTTTATATTCTACACACCTCCGAACCATCAATGCTAGGACCATAAGCAACGTCACAATGGTTAAAGTGAGACAGCACCAGGGTGTCGCATAAAAGTGTTTTAATATCTTTAGTAAGGTAGTGCCTGCGGCTATATATCATCTTTAGAGTGCAGTAGGCCTTCCTGACCTTGGACTTCACATGCTCTCGAAAACGAAGATCAGCATCAACCGACATAAAAAGACTCCTACAAACTCCCACGAAAGAAACAGCTGTATTACCCAAGTAGCACATATAATCATATATGAGCTAAAATGCTGGGATATTAGCTAATATCCCTGGCTAATTAGCTAAAATGGATAGCCAAAATAACAGTTCTATTACAGACCCTCCCTTTTGATTTTATGGTTGGGTTTATTAGCTACTTTTTGACTTTAAAATCAAGCTTTTTTTAGCTGAATTCTGACTTGTTTTTTAGCCGAAATTTGAGTAACATTTTTTCCGAAATTTACCTGAATAATTTCTCATTTTTTGCCTTTTCTTCATCTATATAATAAATCATTAATTGTTTAAATTATGTAGAAATAGTATTGACAGAGCCAATCAGTGTAAAAATGTATGATCCAAGAGGAAATGCAGAGATAACAAATCATAGTTTGACGGTTGGTAGGGACAAAAAACACTTGCGAAGGAACTTTTACTGTTAAAAGAATCCAAAATAGGCATGTAAAACACGCGCCCCTTCTTGAAACTAAAAATTTCGATTTCTAAAAATATTTTTTTTTATTATTTTTTAGTTTGAAAATGTATTTTACTAAGAAAGAAGAAACTAAAGGGTTCATAACGTTAATAGAAACATGCATGAAAATACGTATTTATAGGTAGAAAGAATATGTTTGTTTAAAGGGGTCAAGTAATGGCTGTTAGGAAATTAGTTTAATTTTAATTTCAATCATGGCGGATCATAAAAAGCTTTTGGATATTTTTAAGCAAATATTCCTTGAAATTGCCCGCTTTGTAAGCTAATATTTATCAAATGGCAATAATTTTCAAATGTAGCCAAAATGTAGCAACATTTACTAAAAATTTGCCAATAAAAATGGCTTAAGACCCAGGAGCCGGCGTAACAAAATTAAACGACGACTTGCTACAATATGTTTGGTTAGAATTTGGGAAATGCCTACTTATTGATGATATTCTGACCTCGATTTCTATTGTAGGTTGTTTAAAATGCCATATTCTGGCATTTTAAACAGCAATGCTTACTATAATTTAACTTCAATACTTACTAGAATATATCTGGTTATGTTGTTGCAACAAAATTGACAGATATTTCTACTTTTTGGCCATCCAATATTACAAAAAAAAAAGTTGGAGGTTTAACTACCCCATAAAAGATATTTTTTGGCCAAGTAATTATGCTATAGCCTATCTACATTAAAAACTGCTACTTTTGGAGCCAAAAAATCTAATTTGAAGCGAACTTTCATGGCAAAAAAACAAACCAAGAATCATTTGTCACTTTGACAAATCTCTGGTTTTTATGTGTCTTTTGCGGCTAACTGTTAGACAAAAAGCTTATCAGCTAATTTATGTTACTTGGGTACCAATCTCTATATTAATTGAATCTCTCACCCTGGCTCTAGCAGTCTCGCCCCCAAACAGGGTGATTGAGGATTCATTTTTAACTGATGATCATTAGAAATGTTAATTATATTATTTAAATCTGAATTAATATTAAAACTAACGGTATTTAAATCTGAATTATTGTCGAATTAGTAGTAAATTTAGATATCGTCCACATACAGTGATTAATTACAATTAATTACAGTTAATTAATGACTCGTGGAACCTTAATGTATAGATTGTACAAAGCAATAGCCACGTTAGCAGAGCCAGCATAATGCAAAATTGAAGTAAAATAGGATGGTTAAGCATACCGAATGCTTTTGTAAAATCCAGGAGTATCAGATATTGCAGTATCACCACCAAATCCCGGGCGAAAACCAGATTGTTTGGGTGGTACAATGTTAAACTTATCCAAAAAACAACAAATTTGAGAGTACAGTACCTGTTCTAAAACTTTAGATAATGTTAGCAAAATGCTTATTGATCTAATCTTAGGAAGGGGTAAAACATGGGCGTGCTTCCAACATTTAGGGTAATAGGACGCCTTTATGCATTTATTTATTACATGAGCTATATATTCTATAATATGAGAACAACACAACTGAATAAGTGTTATATTTAAATTATCGCTGCCACGAGCTTTAAATTTAGTTTTAAGAATTATTTTTAAAATATTTTGGATTTTTTCCAAAAATTTACGAGGTCATAGGTCATTGCCATATGATCCTCAATTTGTGACCAAAATTTGAAGTCAATCTGGAAGTAGTTTTTAAGCTATACCGCGAACTGACAGCCAGACCGACAGAGGAACCCAAGGCCATTAACTCTATAGAGTTAATGGGCGTTGAGAGGAACCGACGAAGTTGATAAAACATATTTTTTTTTGGATCTAGGGACGCTAAAACGTGAAGGTATGTAAACCCTGAAAGGTTGATATTTTTGTCAATTACAAACATTTTATTTGGCCGATATCTTGAATTCGAACCACAATTTTACCAGTTCATCTCTAGAACACAATTGGTTACATGGCCCACAATTTTTAAATCAATCCATTAAGTAGTTTTTTGAGGGTGGTTGTCACTATGTGAACCTTAATTTTGACCGAAAGTTATTTTTTAGCTATGCCGCAAACAGACAGATTTATGAAACTAAGGCAACATGTTTTACGAGGGAAGTAACATAATCCGTACACGTGTACATACTATAATTTAGCAGTGTCACCTATATTATGTTCGAAAATAAATTCCATAAAAAGGGTGTTTGTAATAGACACATCGTAAATTTAAATACCTCATAAATATAGATGCTATAAACATTGCGTTCTCCACCTGCCATCAAAATATGTATATATTCCAATAATAAAACAGCGTTAATCCCTTTTTTTAACGACCATAAACATTATTCTCTCTGCACACCAATTATGACATATAAAGGGAGCGAACTTTGCTGTCGGCTTTCATTAAAGTTTTAAAAGTAATAACGCCAATTTTAGCATCTGCGTCCCTCAGGAGAATATTAGTATAATTCCCTCGATAATTTCCATTTCAAAGAGTTTAAATCGGAATATGATGCCGATAGCAAAAAGTCATGGATAATATCAAGGATGAAATAAATAAAGTGAAGAAAACATTGATAAAATAATACAAATGATCTGGAAATTAAAGTAAAACAAGGTCTTCTGGTGGTAAAAAAAGTAGGTGGGAGGTAAATAGGTTCGCGACAACATTAAGATCAAATTTCAACATCAAATGGGGGCCTAGTGAAACGTTAAATAAATGATTACTGAAGAAACTAAATATTTAATTTTGCACAAAAATCAAGTATTATATAGGAATCAACTGGTAACATTTTGGTATGAATATAAGAATCAAAATGGTGGCCTAATAAAATATTTAAAAAATCAACCTGAAAAACTACGTATTAGTTTAATTTCAAATTCTATGAGATCATTAAGTGTGATATAGAGATAAAGAATGAAAAGAACAAAATAGCAGCCAAAAAAACTTTAAAAAAATCAGCGTTAAAAAATCCGATTAGATTGACTTTTGCAGAGAAATTAAATGTGATGCTGAAAATGTTTATCCTTTCAAAAAGCCCCTCCCCAGTATAGTTGGCGCATTACCTTTCTGGAATGACGTCATTTTTGGTTATTTTGGTTTGATTTATGTTAACTGACAGTGACAAAAACATTTTGAAAAAACTCATTGTCGTTTCTTTACAACAGTCAATGCCGGTTTTGGTTATGTGTCTTTCAGAATATATTCGTCAAAATTGACATTGATTTGTTGTGATTCTTTTTAAACTTTTGCAAAATGCCGCGAAGATATAATCAGCAATCACAGCTAATAGTTTTGAATATCTTGGCTTTTTTTCAATTGGAAAAAGAGCAAGCTAAAAATGGAATCCTTCCGCAAACTGATAATATAATTGAACGAGCTTCAAATGCAACAAAACTTAGCCATACAACAATCATAAATATTAAGAAAAGAGGAATAACGAGCGATGAATCCTTTACCTCCAGAATGTCTCAAAAGCAAAAAGAGGTAAAAACAAAAATTACAGATTACTTAAAGAACAAAATAAGAGATACGATCTACTGCATGTATGCGAAAAATGAATGTTACAATGCAGACTTTGCTTAAAAAACTAAAAGAGATAAATGAATATTTTAATTTTTCCATCACCTCGCTAAGAAAATACGTAAAAAGTATCATATCTCTTATTTTGTTCTTTAAGTAATCTGTGATTTTTGTTTTTACCTCTTTTTGTTTTTGAAACATTCTGGAGGTAAAGGATTCATCGTTCGTTATTCCCCTTTTCTTAATATTTTTTCAGTATTGTCTGTAATTGAGAATTAAAATAATTAAAGACGTTGTATCAAAATCACTCCATGTTTGATGAA
The DNA here is from genome assembly GCA_030620095.1 of Kuschelorhynchus macadamiae. Lineage (NCBI taxonomy): Eukaryota > Metazoa > Arthropoda > Insecta > Coleoptera > Curculionidae > Kuschelorhynchus > Kuschelorhynchus macadamiae. Next base: position 855,393 of record JAUTXW010005170.1, read on the forward strand.
AATGGGTAACTGGCGTCAATTTATTACATTGCAAACAAAGAATAAGACTAAGATGAAAGAATTTATATTAGTAAAGTCTTATTTGCAAAATAATTTTAGTTTTTGAAGTTATAATAGTTATTTTTGTATTAAGTGTGCAAAATGAGGGTTTTTTTATGGCAATGAGAGTGTTAATTTTTTGCCAGCCATTTTCGACAAGTTGCAGCGCTTTCTGTACAGAAAATGCCAATTTTAAATTCGCTTTAGCCAGTGCTGAACGCACCCCTCCTATCTACATCACTGCATACGTTTAGGTTAGGAATCATCGCTGAAATATAAATAATATAAGAAATACGTTATTTGAAACCAGCGTGACGTCATTCCAGAAAGGTAATGCGCCAACTATAACAACTTGTATATGCGCAGAGATGAATAAATAAATCTTGGTAATGAGCTCCCGGACTATTAATTGATTTCAGCCATGAGAGTTTTCGTACTTTGATTGAAATCCTTTTTATTTTTTATCATGTGTTCTTCATATGTATTATTGAATCTTACAACCAATATAGCAAATTTAAAATTCGCATCTTAAAATAACAACCCCTAGGGCATACAGACCCACATAATTGTGTCAAGAAAAAAATCCCCTGTGTGTTATTTCTATTTTGACGAAAAATATTATTTCTCTGCTCCAAATATGAAAACAAAACAAATACTATACACTGCAGCATCGCGCAGGTTTTTTTACGGTGACTAAAAATATCGAAAGGAAAATTAAAATGTATTTCGGTTAGTCGGAATTTTTACTCCCTTCATAAAAGGGAAGTATTATAATCGTGAAAAAATCACTTCAAAATCACATCATTTTTCAGATCTTTACTAAATGCCGAAAAATATGTTTTCTCTATGCCGTCGGTCTGTGTGTTTGCCTGTCTATCTGTCGGTATGTCTTTTCGCGGGATAGCTAAAAAACTAAACTGCATATAATGGCATCCAATAAATATGTTTGAAAAGACAGTATATATGTATTACTAAATGTATTACAAAACACTGTTGAAACTGGACCTTCCTTGGTAGCAATAATATTACAGAAGGATCTAAGAATCTTGAAATTTTAAATAATGCCTACAAATTCTGAAATGCTCCTTAATAGGGGTTCGCGAGACCGAGTCTCGGTGGTCTCTCGGAGATGTTATTTAGACAAAAGTACATGGAAGGCTACGTTCGAAACCCAGAGTTTTTTCAATCTTAAAAATTTAATGTAAAAAACCCAATGTTGAACATTTCGGTAAAGTAGAAAAAATTTAGGTATATTTATACAAAAAATTATTCCAAAAATCTATAATTCGAAATGATGTTGCCAATAGATAGAATCAGTAAATGAAGATATACGAACAATAGTAAGTGTATCAAAATAAATATCACATATCTCTTGTTCTTTGGACATCAACAGAAAGGCTACACATCACTAGAGTTACTTAAACAACCATCCACAGAACAATAATTATTTGACATTTCGAAAGATATACATTTGAATAAGATATATTAAACACAAAATAAGGACACACTGTATATTGCTGCCGAACTCATGCAAGCAACGTGTTGGGCATTCTAGGGACAGACGTTATATTTCAATAGGTAGAAAACGATCAATGGCCAAGTAAAGCACCCAGGTATTCTGTAAACTTTGCTATTTTGAACCAAACTTTTATTACTTTGATGCGTATTTACTTTCTTAACCAGGACCGTTCTTAGGGTTCTGCACGTTGTGCTTGCACAAAGGCGGCTGTGGTTCATAATACTACTTGTGAATCAACTATGTTTGTTCTTTGGTAAATTAACTATAAGTTTTAAAAGTGGAGTCGATTTTAAAAGTAAATTTATTTATTAAACAAATATCTACTTGTTCAATTTTTTGCCTGAAAGATCAATCTATAGCCTTTTTTGAGGAAATGTACAGAGATAAATATTATATTGTGTCTGCTGAATCACCAATAATATCAAGTTCCTCAAGCGACGATAACTATGACATCGATTATACATCACTATTTGAAAAAAAAAGTGATTCCGAAAATTGGAGAAAAGAAATAATAGAATATTTGGTAGGGGGTACAGATATTTTAGAATGGTGGAAAGAAAGCACACGATAAACAATTTCTAAATTTAGCCAAAATGGCAATACTTTTGTCTATACAGGCGACCTCTGTAGCAGTAGAGCGTTTATTTTCACAAGTAGAGTTAATTAATGCAAAATTAAGAAGCATGTTAAATGAAACTTCAAACAAATGCTTATTATGTATTTATTCATTCATATTTTTACGCGTAATAGTTGAATTAGCTTTATTGATCATCTATATAAACCCCTAAGCCAAATTCTACTTTGTGTTTTGTTTGTTGAAAATCTTGTCCGTATGTATATGTATTATTTTTATTATACACATTTAGTTAAAAATTTTATATGGTTCATTATTTTCAAATACAAACAAAATCAATACAAAAATATTGTTCTATAAAACACGTACCTTCTTTAATTAGCAAATCGAAGCGATTAAAGAAGAAAATGTTAAGAAACATTTTCAGCGATTTTTTTAACAATTTTTTGTTTATTTTAAATCGGAAAATTTTTAAACAAAAATCACCACAATTACTTCGTCTGTTGGAGACTTTACCGTATCTATACTATATAAGAATATGATATTGCGATGTTTTTAGTTGATACAGTCTATCAGTTAAAAATTATTGAACTAAAAAAACTAAAAATTTTTGGATTTTAGTTACTTTCAATAATTAAACATAAAAACCGATTATAAATTTATAAAGATCATAATATCAAAATCCTATATAGTATACTTGTGATAAAGTGTCTCTTTTTGAGAACAGGGTAGCAATTTACGGTTTTCGACATGTGCAGAGGAATTTCGCTACTAGAATTTCTAAATTTGGGAAATTCTCTTTTTATGCTTATTTATATCGTTTTTTAAATGACTAATTCACTAGTATCATTGTTATAAGAATATATACAATGCTAGTATAATATAATTGATTATAGAAAAATTATTTTTTGCATCAATTAATTTGCCCCCAAACATATTTTTTGAATTATTTTGTCAGAACAAATAATTTACGAATATTAATTGTTTTCTTTTCTCCATAGGTCTCGGTATCAGTCTCGGTCTCGAACACCAAGTCTCGGTCTCGAAATACTTTTTCGAGTCTCGGTATCGGTCTCGGTCTTGTTTCGAGACCGAGACTAGTCTCGTGATCTCGCGAACCCCTACTCCTTAAGAATTAAGTATATTTATTAAGTTTATATTACCCACGCACCATTCTTGGAACATCGACCTGTTCGACACAGTCGAAAGCTTTAAAGAAGTCAGTTTATACTGACAAAACTGTCCAGTTTACAATGAATATATGTATACATTTTGTTTTTCAGAGATATTGAAACCGACTCATCTGGCCTGGGGTCGCTCAGTTGGCTTATACCAAACACCCAATCCTGGCTCATGGGCCATCTTCGCTCCACATCCATGGGCGTGCTCCTGAAACGTATCGAAGAAGCTTTCGACTACGCCATTGTGGATGAATTAAAAAAATCACAAACTAACGACAGCGAGGGAGAAAAGAGCAGATTATTTTGGAAGAGCATGTTTTCCAAGTAATATATATTGTCAGTTTTACGTATATATATATTGGTCTTGAGATATTATGTAGGCGATTCGCTTCTATTTAATAGTATGTAAATGTTAATTTCGCAATATAACAGTTTTTAGTTATATTGAGTGTTTTAATTTTTCAAATGAACTACAAATAGAATATTTTAAAAAAACTAAATTTCTATTAAAATGCACTAAACAAACAAACAAACAAAAGTATGCTTTATTGCCCCAGAAAAAGTTTACAATTTTATGGACAAAGCAAAATATACCTAAAATAAGACATATCAAAACATTAATCGAAAAGAATTTCGATAGGTCAATGCTTTTTAAAAATGTAAATTATCAATTTACCAAATCGTAAAACACACGTTAGAATATAACAACATTGCCGCAAAACAGTTAATGAATCCTAATAACCTTATAAAAGTAAACAAACACACATGTACGAGGTGAATAATTTCGATGACATTGAAATCACACATGCGACCTTAAACTCTATGTTATTATAGTTATACAAATAATTGTGATGGTAAACAGAAGGTATAATGAACTAGTGTAGAATGTAGTATACAAAAAAGAATTAAATTTTGTTTTTAATCCAATACCTAACAAAAATAATTAAGTTTTAAGTGAATGTTCGACAGTTCTTTTCTCTATATGACGATTTTCAAAATTCTATGTTACGAGTTAAGACATGACTCACAAAAGATTTAAGTAAACAAGCGAATTTAGTGAGAATTTAAAGAGACTTACTCGCTGTAAAAATCATTAACGCTGTAAAATGGTCTCTCAATGAGGTATGCTTTGGTGTTTTTTCGAAATTGTGCAAGCATAGGGATATATTTTAAATGTACTGGCAGATTGTTGTAAAGTTTTATGGCGTTGTAAATAATTGATTTTTTTATTAATTCTGAGGAAGGAATGGGAAGATATATATCATGCCTAGAGTTTCTCGTAAGGTATACATGTTGTGGCCTTTCTGGGAGGGTGTTTATATGTTTTCTCAGCAAACATACCGTTTCCAAAATAAATAATGCAGGAAGTGTTAATATTTCATGTTTTTTGAAATAGTATTGGCAGTGAGCTCTATTATTTAGACCAAACAAATAACGAATGGCTCTCTTTTGAAGCATAAAAATACTACGAAATTGCTCGGTGGTACAGCAGCCCCAAAAGGGAAGGCCATAGCGGAGGTGGGATTCAAATAAAGAGAAATAAGTCTGGCAGAAGGAACGTCTAGTTCTTTTGAAACTGATCGAATGGCGAAGCAGGCGGTAGAAAGTTTTCTAGTTAAGGTGTCAATATGATTAGACCATTTTAGGTTGTTATTTATATTTAAACCCAGGAATTTAACCGACTCTACGTATTCAATATTGCTGTTATGTACCTGAAGTGGTTGTAAAGTTCCCTTATAAGATAACGCCACCGTTTTATCGACATTAAAACAAAGCATATTGGAATCGGACCAAGCCTTAATTATAACCAAGTCTTTGGAGATACTAGAGTGTAAAGACGTTTTATCAAAATCACTCCAAGTTATGCTTGTGTCGTCAGCAAAAAGGGAAATTCTTCCATTAATTTTAAGGTTCGTGATATCATTAATGTATAACAAAAAAAGAATAGGTCCCAAGACTGAACCTTGAGGGACTCCACTTGTAATCAACTTACAATCAGAATCGGAACCATTAGCCCTTACAAGTTGTTGCCTTTTCCCAAGATAAGATTTGAACCACTTTAAAGAAGTACCACGAATTCCATAAAAATTTAGTTTGTTTATCAGAATTTCATGACTAACACAATCAAAGGCTTACGCATAGTCACAAAAAACTGAGGCAGTTGGGTGGTTGTTATTGAGAGATAAGTAGACGCCTCTAAGCAACGTGAACATGGCGTCACTGGTGCACTTGTTGGGTAGAAATCCGAACTGCTCCGGGGATACTATATATATATTATCTGATGTTTCAGGAGAAATGGCATAAGACGATTCTTCAGTAGCCTTTCGATGATTTTTGATAGCACTGGTAGTAGTGCAATTGGGCGATAAAATTTAAAGATTAATCGACTTACCTGAAGGAACATTAAATCATAATTTTCCGAGCTTGTCTGAAGATATGATTACTATGTAGTCTCCGAATAAACTTACTCATTTGATGAATAAGTTGATTCGGAAACTATATAGAAATTATATCAAGGACAAGCGAAGGAAAATAGGAAAAGTCTTGGCTCAACCCCTCATTTGAACTTCTTCCAACTCTTGCGGTTGTTACCGAAAAAAGAATAAGAACTTTCAAAAGTAAGTATACTAACATTTTTGGGTAAAAATTCAGTAGGATATAACAAAATGCCGGCCTACAGAAACGTTAAAAAAATATTACTAAAAAACTTCTTTACCAATCAATCTCAAATTTTCGCACAAAAATCAAGTATTATGTCAATCAACTGGTAATGTTTTGATACGAATCCAAGATAAAAATTCAGCAGATTTCAAATTATGTGCCAAAACTAATTGTGGTATAGAGATAAACTCCACTATTATGCAATTGAAGTGCAGTTTTTTAAAATTTATCCTAAATTTAAATGGCTATAACTTGTAATCTAAATGCTATGTTTACAAACGGTTTTTTGCATTGTGTAGGCTTTAAGGCTTGGTTTGGTCTGGTATACAGGGTGTCCCGAATTGCAGTGTCCAAACTTTAACGGCGCATTCTGCATTCAAAATAAGCCCTAATTTTCTATATAAACATATATCGGCAAATGCTTCGTTTTCGAAATACAGGGTGTTAAAGTTTTAAGAAAAAAATGGTTATTTAGTCATAACTTTTTTAGTACTTCAGATATTGTTATTAAATTTGGTAAACAGCATTTGAATAACAAAAGCATTTTTTGATTTGAAATATTTTTTAATTCTTTATCAGTGGCGTCCGTACAGGATTTTTTATTGAATATTCTTGAAGAAAAAATGGTACGCTACTGCTTTTTCTGAAAACAAAAATCATTCCTAAAATCCCCACTCAGTTTGGAGCAAATTTGATCCCTTGCCTTTTTTTCGTGCGATGCAAGGATTTTGAGTTAAAAACTAAAAACTATTTTTATGTATGGCGTAGTTAAAATTTCCATTATTGTTAATTATTTCAGTGGCAAAACCTTTAACATCTTGGTATGCCATGATTGGATTTTTGTGAAAACTGAGCAATTGCTAGTTTCGTCTTTAAAGTGTGACATTTGAGTTTTTAGAGTAAATAAATGTCAGGTACATTATAGTTTATACAAAAAGGTAATTATCGGTCTAACTGAACGGTGATTTCAAAATGGTGTTATTCAGTATCTTTGAGTATGCTGATATTTATTTCGTTTATGGTTTCTGTAATGGAAATGCAAATGCAGCAGTACGGGAATACCAACGAAGATTGCCAAATAGAAGATTACCTTGCAAACAAGTTTTCATTAAAACGCATTTAATGTTTAGGAATTTTGGACTCAAAAAGAATCCGAGAAACGAAGATAGGAGAAATGAAGAATATCCAAACGTAATTTTAAATAAGTTTGACAACGATAGGACATTAAGCCTACGAAGAGCAGCTCATAATTTACAAGGCAACGCAGTTTTTGTTTCTAAAAATAAGGTTCATCGCGTTTTGAGGAAAGATCACAGGAAGCCATTTCAGATGCAGCCGGTTCAAAACTTACAACCTGGTGATGCCGAAAAACGTGTCAGTTTTTGCAATTGGTTTTTGCGCCAAATAGAGGAAGACGAGAACTTCTCAAAAAAAATTGTATGGACTGATGAAGCCACATTTACCCGAAGCGGCTCAGTAAATTTCCATAATTTACGAATCTGGAGCCATGACAATCCACGTGTTGTACGAACTAGAGCATTTCAGCAAGAATTTTCTGTTAATGTTTGGTGTGGTGTAATAAATGAAATTTTTTGCGGGCCCCATATTCTACCACCACGCCTACATGGACAGCTATTTAATGATTTTCTGCAAAATGAGTTATTTCAATATCTAGAAAATATTCCTCTAAATCTTAGAAACGAATTCTGGATTCAAATGGACGGGGCTCCCGCGCATTTTGCACTTGTAAATCGCGAGTGGTTACATAATAATTATCCAGAACGGTGGATTGGACGATTAGGAGGTACAGCCTGGCTACCACGTTCCCCTGACCTCACATTTGTCGACTTCTTTGTGTGGGGTTATTTGAAAAATTTAGTTTATTCCATACCAGTTCATATAAGAGAAGAACTGATTCTAAGCATAGAGCAAGCCTGTGAAATTTTGCGAGCCAATACGAATTTTATACGCCATGCCACTGACACATGTGTCGAGGTTAGAGGAGCTTATGTTGAGCAAATATTGTGAATTTTAAGGCCCACATTAATCCTTAATGATATTTAAAGTGCTCTATAAATTTTTTTAACGATCTAAGTTAATAAAAGTTATTAATTCTAGTTTTTGTAAAATTAATTACGAACTTAGTTAATAAAGAGTAGTTTCTGTAAAATGAAGTATCATCTTCAAAATTGAATTAATTCTAATTACCGTTTTACAAAATGAATCGACGATTTTAGAATTATAAACTCATCTGTCATACTTTAAAGACGAACCTAGCAATTGTTCAATTATCACAAAAATGCAATCATGGCATACCAAGAGTCGACAATGAAGGAATGATGGTAAGTACCAAGGACATTAGATTTTAATAGGTTGCCTGCTAACTTCTGCGATGTCACCCTAATAACCCAGACATAATGCAAATCTTCATTACAACGGGTCGATGACGTCATCTCTCATTAGTTGTCAGACAAGCTTTTATTTTAGAAACTCTACATACGTTGTTCAGAAATTATGAACTCACCCGGAATGCATGAAATAAATATCGGAAACCAAATAATTTTAAAAACTTACTGTTACAATCCAACCTTAAAGGTTTTGCTACTGAAATTAACGATAATGGAAATTTTAACTATGCCATACATAAAAATGGTTTTTAGTTTTTTACTCGAAATCCTTACACCGCACGAAAAAAAGACAAGGGATCAAATTTGCTCCAAACTGAGTGGGGATTTTAGAAATGATTTTTGTTTTTAGAAAAAGCAGTAGAGTACCATTTTTTCTTCAAGAATATTAAATAAAAAATCCCGTACGGACGCCACTGACGAAAAATTAAAAAATATTTCAAATCAAAAAATGCCTTTTGTTACTCCAAGGCTGTTTACCAAATTTAATAACAATATCTCAAGTAATAAGAAGTTATGACTAAAAAACAATTTTTTTTCTTAAAACTTTAACACCCTGTATTTCGAAAATGAAACATTTGCCGATATATGTTTATATAGAAAATTAGGGCTTATTTTGAATGCAGAATGCGCTGTTAAAGTTTGGACACTGCAATTCGGGACACCCTGTATACGAAGAATAAAGCAAAAGTTTTTTTTTTACATGAACTTTGTCAAGAGCGAAACTTTGCAAATTTGAAATTATTATGATTTTATGTTCTTAATAAATGGGTTCTTAGGAAATTTTTCAAAATGTTGACATCTTATTTCTTTCTTTTTTAGTTAATTTTTTTCTTATAATACGCATTTTTTCAAGATTTTTGTCTCTAAATTAAACACTCTTATTAAAATCACCATTCTTTTAATCGTTTTGGCTTCTCCAAGGACACTTTGAAAAGAAGTAAATACAGTTTTGCCTTTCTGAATGTTAATTTTACTTCAGAGGCGTACTAATTAATTTTTTCAGGCCGTTATATATTTTCTTATTTTCCTAAATTAGATTTTGGGTCCTGAATTCCGTGAAGGGTATTTTGACTTTTTCTTATTATTTTTGATAAAAGTGACTTCAAACCTCGGACGGTTTTTTAATTTGATAGAATTATTACCCGTAGGTTGAGGTCTGAAAAAATTAATTAGTACGCCCCCCTGAAATTAACATTTGGGGAGGCTAAATTGGATTTACTATTTTTCAAAACGTCCTTGGAGAAGCCAAAACGATCAAAAGAATAGCCTTTTTAATTTAGAGAGAAAAATGTTGAAAAAAATGCGTATTATAAGAAAAAAATTAATATAAAAAGAAACACATCGGAAATCAGTTTTTTCCTAAGAATCCATTTACTGAGTACATAATTTCAGATTTGCAAATTCTCGCTCTTGACAATGTTCGTGTACAAGGAAAAATCACTTTAATCGCACAACAGTATATTTATTATTTTTGGATATACATATTTTCTGTGATAACAGTCAAATAGTTTATTAAAACAGCTATAGTTTCGCCATTTAAATTTCATGCTACCAATTCTCCAGATCAATAAATCATCACTACCACCGTTTGGCTAATTCTTAATTCATTAGAAATCCGATGCATACAATCACATGTCGGATTTAAGGTGCTGCTGTATGATGTTTCACGTCCCTAAGAACTAACTTATAGTGTTCTAAAATTATGTAAAAGTTTGTAATAAAAGATAGACTAAAGAGGAGGGGAATAGTTACCATAATACTAAAAAAATTAGAAATAAATACGGCATTATTAACATTTTTATGCAAAAATAACACACTGGTCTATCGGGTACCAATGTACACGTTCTAAATTCTAATCTAATGCCTCAAAAAATCCGTAGATAAATAACACTTTGTCCTATAAATGGGGTTTCTTTGAGCGAGCTCCTCACGTGTCCGTCGTCTGGCAACTGGAAGTAATTAAACTCGGAGTATTATGAAAGACGCCTTTTAAAACTTCACCAAAGGACTTTCGTGAAAAGGGTTTCCTTTTCGTATTAAAGTGAAGAATATGTGTAACGTCTTCTACAGGAAATAGTAGGTACACTATTAGTTTTTTCTTCGTAATAAAAAGACTATTATTTCTCCAACTGAAAGTCGCATAGTTGTTTCGTCCTCAAAAAATATTTTTTTATAAAAAAACGTTTTCTTTTTAAACAAATATTTATACAATTGCTAAACGACGATTTAGTTTTTTTTAAGATTTTGTGACCTTGTATAATTTAACCCAACTTAAATAACAATAATAAATAAATTAAAAAAAACACGGTTCATGATTGTCACCCTGTCGTCCTCGTAAACAGGAATTATTGTTATCAAAAACCAAGGTTTCTCAATTCCGTCGGTCTGTCTCTACGTGGCATAGCTGAAGAACTACTTATCCAATTGATTTCAAATTTTTTTAGGCAACATTTTGATATGGCGGAACAAAATGATTGTGTAGTGAAATGTTAAAAAAATTATTACTGAAAGTCTACTTATTCAATTTACTTGAAATTTTGCAAAAAAGTCAAGTATTAGGTAGAATTCAACTGGGAAAATTTTGACACGAATCTAAGTTGGCGAAACCAAATGGCCGCCTAGCAAAGTGTTAAAAAATTATTACTTTAGAACTAATTAGCTAATTTACCCGAAATTTCAAGTATTACTTAAAAATCAACTCGTAAAATTTTGATACGAATCCAAGATGGCGAAACAAAATGTCGATTTAATAAAATATGAAATAAATTAGTCTGAAAGAACTATTTATTAGATTAATTTAAAACGTTGCTCAATTAAGTGTTATATAGAGATGAACTGGTAAAATTGTACGAGATTAACTTCAAATGTTGGTCAAAAATTAAGTCTTATGGAGATGATCTGGTAACATTTTGATAAATATCCAATAATCCTATAATATTAAATATTCCACTCATGTACAAATTTTCCCGTAAGACTGGTGGTGTTTTCGAAAAATTATAGCGGGAATACCACGTCGTCTAGGAAACATGGTGTTTCCACTTACCTGGTTAGGTGTGGTTACATACCTAACCAAAAAATGAAATCTTGACAATATTAAACTTGCTTTTGAGAGACGCTAGAGTCCCTAGAAACTAATTTTTTTATCTATTATTTAAGTATCTTTCAAACATTTTTGAAAAGTTGTCAATATGAATAATCGCTTTGGGCTAGTTCAAGAAGAGGAAATTGAAGAAAATATAATTGGAAGCGAACCAAGAAACACCGTTAAATCCAAGAAGAGCATTTGGAGACAGTTTATGTCATTCTGCGATGAAAAAAACTATACGTTTGACCAAGATTCTCCAGTATCCCAACTAGCAATGATTTTGAAAATCTGGGCCTACAATATGCGAAAAATGAACGGGGAGGAATATAAAGAAGGCACAGTAAAAATTATTTGGAATGTGACGGCGAAATTATTGATGGAAAGGTATTTCAATGAATACAAAATTAAAATAAATCCCTTCGAGCAGATCGAATTCAAATCGTCCCGAGACGCAAAAAATGCCAAAAGGAGACATTTGCAAGGTATTGAAGGCAAACGCAGAGAATCGGCCGTTTTTTTAACATACAATGAATTAAAACATCTAATCCAAGCTTGTGATGAATCAACTCCAGAGGGTTTACAAAAGAAGTGTTTTTTTCTGTTGTCCTATGAATTAGCCTGGAGAGGAGGAGAAGGTACAAGAGCCGAAACAACTTTTTTCAAAGAAGAAACTGAGAACTTCGGAGGATGAAACCTCCCGTGCAGTGTACATTGAAAACGAGAGTATACTCGCCAGACTTCATTCCTAGTTTTTTCTCACAATTATTTGCAATTAATGCGGTGATATGGACTAGATATGGCTTTAATAGATAACTTCCATGTTTACCTTCAGAATACAAGAGGTCTCAGGACTAAATATGTAGATTTTTTTCAATCTGTGAGCTCAGTTGACTGCGACTGTATATGTATTACCGAGACTTGGTTGAAGAGTCATATTTCTTCATCGGAATTATTTCCCCCACAATATAACGTCTTTCGACTTGACAGGGACTATGTGACAAGTGGTGAAAGTGATGGCGGTGGTGTGTTGACCGCGATCCACATAAACTTTTCGGCTGAGCCTATTTCGAAGTGGTGCAATGTGAACTGCATAGTTGAGGATTTATGTCGCGCTGAGGGGAGGTAAGAAATTATATATCTGTACCGTTTACATTCCTCCTCATGCCACTCTGAATAACTATATAGCTTTCTTATCTAAACTGGAGCATATATTGTCTAAAAATCCAGATAACCATTTTCTTGTGATAGGTGATCTTAACTTACCAAATCTAAACTGGTTAAAATACAGTGACAATAATGATTTGCGTCCCCGTGACGCGACAGATGCTTGTAGTCAATACTTCTGTGATATATTTTTCCTAAATAATCTAAAACAATACAACCATGTTTTAAATCACAATAATAAAGTTCTGGACCTTGTTATATCAAACTCTTTGTTTATGAATGTTGAGAAGTGTTGTACTCCTCTGGTCGTTGAGGATGGTCACCATCCGTCTTTGGATATTATAATTAAGTTAGACTGTGTTAAGAACTTGCACTGTAATTCGTATACCAAAATCAGGTTTTGTGATGCGGATTTTTCTAGCTTAAATAACAAAATCAACCAATACAATTGGGTTGATATTTTCAAATCTAAAGATCCCAATGATGATTTAACCACTTTCTACAATATTTTAAACAACCTAGTAGATAAATATATACCAAAGGTTAAAATCTCAAAATCCAAACACCCACTCTGGTTTTCCAGACCCACAATAGCTCTTGTTAAATTAAAAAATACTGCTCATAGAAAATGGAAGGTTTATGGTGGCCGCAATAATTACAGTTATTTTTCAGATTTAAGAAAAAGAGTAAAGGCTAGTATAAAAAATGACTATAAAAATTACATAACAACGACGGAGAATAATATCAATAAAAACACAAGTTTCTTCTGGTCTTTCGTAAATAACAGAAAAAATAATAAATCTCTACCCACTAAAATGTATCTAAATGATTTAAATGCGACTAATAATAAGGATATTTGTGAACTTTTTTCGAAATATTTTGGAGATGTATTTGAGCCCGCTCATACACCTTCCCTTGTAAACTCTAAGGCTTCTCAGCATACTTTCACCTTAAATCATATATCGGAAGATACGATTAAAGAATGTCTAAATAATCTTAATCCAAACAAAGGGCCAGGTCCTGATGGATTACCCACAATTTTTTTAAAATCCTGTCCAAGTTTATCTCGGCCTCTTCACGTCATATTTAATAAATGTATCTCATATGGGGTATTCCCCAAAAAATGGAAAATCGCCCAAGTTGTGCCTATCTTTAAATCTGGGGACAGAATGAACATCGCTAATTACCGCCCCATATCACTACTGAATCATTTTTCAAAAGTTTTTGAGTCAGTAATTTTAAAACAACTTTTTTTTGAGGTTAAGTGTGTCTTGGACTGTAACCAGCATGGTTTCTATAAAAAACGCTCTGTTCTAACAAACTTGGTACCGTTCACTCAAAGTGTTTGCGAAAATATGGAGAAGGGTTTGGTTACCTGCGCCGTGTACACCGATTTCTCCAAGGCATTTGACAAAGTTCATCACCCGACATTGATAAGAAAGCTTGGCAATTTCGGAGTGCACGGGGCACTTCTTCAGCTCTTTCAAAGTTATTTAGACGGTAGAAGCCAATTCGTAGCTCTTAACAATGCAAAATCTGAGTGCATATATGTAACATCGGGGGTGCCTCAAGGGTCACATTTGGGTCCCATTCTTTTTAGTATATTTTTGAACGATATTGGGGAATGTTTTACTAACTCTGGTTATTATCTATATGCGGACGATCTTAAAATATTTACAACTATTAAAAGTCAAAATGACATTCTTCAGCTGCAGAGGAGTATAACTAATTTCTGGGATTTTTGTACTTTGAATAGGCTGCATGTCAATCTCGATAAATGTTATGCTATTTTGTTTTCTAAAAAAGTTGCTCAATTAGATTTCACGTTGGATATTTTTTTGAATAATGTCAAATTAAAATTTGTTGATACGGTGAAAGACTTGGAAGTGATTTTGGACTCCAAATTGTTGTTTGAGACTCATATAGAAACTATTGTTCAACGGGCACAAAGAAATTTAGGTTTCATATTGAGGATGACCAAGGGTTTTAATAACATTCGGTCTTTGATTAATTTGTATAATACCATAGTCAGACCTATTTTGGAGTACTCATCTACAGTTTGGAATCCATTATACCACAAATATATAGATAGGATTGAACATGTACAGAAAAAATGTATCAAGGCTCTAAATTTTCGTTTTAACAGACAGAAACACTTTTCACCTTACGCAGATAATTTATTATTTTACAAGCTGCAAACCTTAGAATCTCGAAGGAAATATTTTGATGTTTTGTTTTTATATAAAGTCATTAATAATCTTGTTGATTCTCAATATTGTATAAGCTTTATTTTCTTTAACGCAAATTCTTATGTACTTCGCAATAGGCGACTCTTTGATATTAAAATGTTTCATTCTAACTATTTTTCAAATTCTCCTCTGATTAGATGTACACGAACTTATAATTATGTTTCTCAGTTAGACGGTAATCTTGATATATGTGCTAATAACTTGAGACTTTTTAAGAGATTGGTTAGGAAAAACTGTTGCTGAACATTGCTTTCGCGTTCTTTTGTAATTTTTTTTTGTATAGTGTTATAGTGTAACTCGTTTCACCGATATTTGTTAATATTGTAAATCTAATTTGTGTTATCCAGTAATAGGGCAGCTGCGACTGTCTGTTGGATAGCCATTTTTCTAAAATAAAAAAAATTAAAATAAAATAAAAACAGGTAGAATTCAATACAACCCTGTTTTTTCTAAAACATGTCAAGGTGGTGGCCGAAAACTCGCCGATTCGAAGTGGTTGGTGAGAAACGAGAGAAGTCCCAGCTTTTGCCCAGTAAGAATTTATAAAGAATTACAATACAAAAGGAAAAGTATCTCCAACACTCGACTATTTTTGACGCCAAACCCCCAGAAAACGAGATTTCAACTTGGACAAAAAAACAAGCACAGAAATCAGTCCTCAATACCACAAAAAAATTTACCAACCATTCCCTCAGAGCTACTGCCGTGTCCAAGCTGGCCAAAAGCGGAGTGTCGGAGCAAAACTTGATAAAAATTACAGGTCATTCGAATGCGAAATCCCTATCAAGTTATTTGCAAATGGATCCAGATCACCACAAAAAAAATATTGAAAAATTGAGGGAACCTGGAAAAGAACCACCTCAACAGCACATGCATCCAGCCCCTGTAGAAGCATCACCCAACACAAGTACAAGTAGTGATCTGACGGCATCTTCTACGTCGTCGCAAAACAACAATGTAGTTAATAATTATCAGAACTGTACCTTTTATTATACAATCAATAATTAAAATTGAATATTTGGATTTATATTAAGTACTTTTCAATATTTAGACAAATAATTTTATTAGGGTAAACAGCCCTAATGTTGGCACCTACCCAATTATTGGCACATACATATATTTTAATCAAAAATAAGATCCTATTAGAAATATATTTTAGCACGATGTATTTTTTGGATACTTGGCAAGCTTGCCTAATCTACACTGCAATAAGTCAGCCTTTTTATAGCGTCAGTTTCGCACAAAGCGGCCAAGAAGACGGGTGTGTTTTGTTGTGATCAAAAAAGGTAAGAAATTACGAGTTTTCTTAAGCAACCTTCTGTAAACATTTGCTTCTTAAAAATTTTTCTGACTAAATTTGGAGATATGTAAGTTAAAGTAGTTAAGGAAATAGTTTTGTATTATTGTTTTTTTAATTTTTATTAATTTAAACACACCTATATTAGTAAAAAGGCGGGTGCCAACTATTGGTATCGGAAAACAAGCTTTTTCCATTTATTGGCACCTGATGCCAACAATAGGGATACTTTAAAAACGATGCTTGCCTAAAGTTGGCACTCTTCAAAATGCTATATTTTTGTAACTTTCTGCCACTTAAAATGATTTAAACCCAAGTAACAATAAAATAAGAAAGTGTTCTCTCTAAACTTTATTAATTGAATAGTTTTTTTTTCATATTTTGTCGAAATTTAGCACTTTAATTTACTAATGGTAAAATTACGTTTTTTTGTTAAAGCCCATGAAAAGTTTTTGAGGGTTTATATCGTTGTTTTCACTTTTTTAACAATTAATGTTTTAGAATACAATTTAGAACTTTCTTAAGAATATTTCGTATAAAAAAAAGGTAATTTTGTTAAGAACTTTTTAAAAAATTTGGGTGCCAACTATGGGTACCAGAAAATTGCAAATTTTCTAATTGTTGGCACCCTTTTTTTATTGCAAAAAAAGATTTAAAAAAATATTTGTGTAAGAAAATTAACCACACTAGAATGCTATTTTTATTGAAAAAATGATATTAGTAGTTCCTAACAAGATAACGATAAATAAAGTTTAGTTTTTTAAAATGGTTGTTTAATTATTCTAAATTAAAAACTTGTGATCAAACATCAAGATTTGCTACTTACAAAAAAATCAATAGTTCAATATAGCTTATGAAAAAAAAACACTTTCACGCTAATACCAGCGTTTTTACGTTCTGCATTAAATTAAAATTATGGAAATATTTTTTTATATTGTACTATTAGGTATAATTTCTTTTTAGATGTCGTCAGAAAACAGAAAACGATGTAGTTATTCTGAAGAAGTACTTCAAAAAGCTTTGGAAGAAGTTAGATGTGGAGCTGCCAAAAAATCTACAGCCAGAAAATACAACATTCCAAGGGCAACCCTACAGTTTCGATTGGGAGATGCATTCAAGAAAGTTGCCAAAGGACCACCCACTATCCTATCTGAAGATGAAGAGACTAAGATAGTAAGCTGGATAATTGAAAGTCAAAAAAAAGGCTTCCCAAAAAGAAGAATTGATATTCAAGTCTCAGTACAACAATTTTTAAATGGTAATAAGAAAAAAACTCCATTTAAAGACAACTTTCCCGGAAACAAGTGGTTCAAATGTTTTCTCAGAAGGCACCCCCTTTTGACACGGAGAAAAGCAGAAGCAGTAACAGTAGCTTCCGCAAGTGTATGTGAACAAGATATAAGAAAGTGGTTCAACGACATTTATACTTATTTCCAGGAAAAGGGAATTCAGGATATTTTACAGGATCCAAGTAGGATCTTTAACGGGGACGAAACTAATTTTTATTATTGTCCTACTGATTTGGGAAAAGTTCTTGCTCCAAAAGGGACTAAGAATGTTTATGAGGTCGATCAGGGTGATGCGAAACAGAATTTAACTGTTATGTTTACGTTTTCTGCATCTGGAATAGTTACGCCGCCCATGATTATATATCCAAACAAAAGACTACCCCAATCTGTTAAGAATAGTGTTCCTAAAGAATGGAGTTATGCATTAACTGACAATGGATGGATGAAATCCGAAACATTTTTGTTTTACGTAGAGCACGTCTTATATCCTAGCCTAGTAAAAGCTGGCACGAACTTTCCAATAGTCTTGTTTGTCGACGGACATAAAACCCATGTTACCTATGACGTAAGTACGCTATGTACCAGGTTGCAAATTATCTTAGTAGCATTGTACCCAAACGCGACTAGGATATTGCAACCAGCCGATGTAGCAAGCTTTAAACCATTAAAGAACTTGTGGCGGTCTGGAGTGCTAGAATGGCGAAGACAACATCCATTTGCAAAGCTTGGCAAGCCTGATTTCGCACCCATTCTCAAACAGGCTGTAGATAACTTGTCCGAAATAGCAACTGCTAATGGTTTTAGAGCATGCGGAATATTTCCTTGGGATCCTAACGCCATCGATTATTCTAAATGTTTGGGAAAAAAAAAGGATAGCTCCATAGAAAAAACAAATGAAGTACCTCTTATAGAAACCATAGAAAGAACTCTAAATTTACTTGGCTTTAAACAACTTATTGGAGAAGAAAAATACCAAGTACTCTCCAAATCAAATTTGATTATGGACGAAAATTTAAAACTTTTAAAAAAAGTTTATAATTATTTTACAGATATGGACGTTGAGAGCGAGGATATTTTTTCAGAATCTTTTACTATACTGGCAAATACTAACGAGCTTATATATACTGAGGAAGAGATAGCCGAAATGCCAATAGTGATTGACGATGGCAGTTTGATTTTAAAGGAAATTGATGCGTTTGAAGAGAACGTTAGCATCGAAGAAGCAAATTATTGTGATCATGATATAAATTCCTTCAATACTAAAAATGCATTTGTTCAAAAAATAAATGAAACGGTCAAAATAGATAACTTTTTGCAAACTGCGAAAACACCGGAACGCAAAGGAAAAAGAGATATTAAAAGAACGTCATTTGTAATTTCTTCTACTGGCTTTAAAAAACAAGTAGAAGAGAAACAAGAAATAAAACGACAAGAAGAGCTGAAAACAGAAATTAAGAAACTAGAAAGACTCAAAAAACAAACACTAAAGAAACAAAACCAATCTAACCCGCGAAAAACAAATAAGAGAAAGAGGGACCAAGACCAACTTATTAAAGAAAATTTTGTAGAGAACAAGAAAAATGACTTTGCTTATAATAAAGATGTTGAGCAATTAGATCTTAAGAAAATAAAAAAGAATCTTCAACAAGGAATTGACAAAGAACATCAAAAAGGGTTTAACAAAGTAATAAGTAACGATATAGTAAAGCAAAAGACAGAAAATATTATGGAAGAGAAAACAAAAGGCGATAAAAATGAAAAAGAAACAATAGCAGATCTCAATAAAATAGAAGTCGTCCAAAATGAAAAATGTAAAGAACAAAACAATATATGTGAACAAGACGGACATGAAGAGCTATCAAAAGTAGATGATGATCAATATTTCAATTCTAAAAACATATTTTTTAAATCTCCTTACGATGAAGTAATAATAAGTCAGAAAAAAATAAAGCCCAATACACATGTTCGAAATTTATTTAAATCCCCAGCGAAAATATCATTGGGTTCAAAATCCAATATAGCAGCAGAAAAAGGCTTATGCTTCATATGCCTTTACAATTTAAGTAAGATCAAAAAAGGCATTAGATGCCAAACGTGCAATAGGGAATACCATATTTCATGTCTTGAAAAAAAACTACTTTATTGCGACCTTTTTAGGTGTACAACTTGTCTTTCAAAGACTAAATAGTATTGCTAATTGTAATAAACTTTTTGAGTACCTGTACAAACTTAAAGTTCCTTGGACATCTGTCTACCTTCTTAGATTAACGTTATAAGAATAAGTACAAGCTTAAGATTTATGTGAATTTCTAAATAAGTAGATTTTAATTAGACATTTTAGTTTTTGATATTTACTTATAGGTAGACACCTAGTTAAATTAGATTTTAGTTTGTGTTGTTTTTTTCTTACCTCTCGTTCCAAATGTTATTTTCGATACATTTTTCACATTAGAATAATTATTTTTATGTTTCAAAATTATACTTTTTTTGTAGATCAACTAATTTTTTAAATAAAACAGGTTCTAAATTTATTCTAATTGTTTTTTAATACTTTAACAAAAATACAACTTGCATGGGAGCAAATTAAAAAAAAAACAATAGTGCCAATAATTGGGTTACATGTGGGTGCCAATAATTGGGCAAAGGGTGCCAATCATTGGGCAATTGGTTATTTCTTTAGTTTTCTCCAAATATAAAGAAAAATGCTTTTTTGATTTCAATATTTGATATATTTCTCAATAATAATATCTTTACGGATCAAAAAATTGCAGCTCAACATAAAAATGAGTAATCCCAAGCCTCAAAAACTAAAGCCAAAGAGAAAATTTCTCTTAAGGTGCCAATAATTGGGTAGTTTACCCTAGTATATTATTATTCAATTTGTGTTCAATTCGTTAGGTATGTATTTAATATTCAGTTAATAAAGCTTAGTTTCCCTGTATTTGATTCGTGGAATATTCCTCCTAAATACCATTCGTGCTTAAAAATTAACCTGACAATTTTCCACTCATGCGTGTTTTCTCTACAAATTCAACTCGGGAAATTATAAGAACACACGCATTGGTGAAAAATTATCGGAAATTTTTAAGCACTCGTGGTATTATCCCCGAAAATAATATGTTACAGTACAAATAAAATGATATTTTTCTAGTATAACATTCGGATCATGACAAATTTAATGATAAATTTGATTTAAAGAAGTTGTCTGAAAATAGAAAAACAAACTTTATGAGGGTGGTTCTCAACCTACCAATTAGCAGATAGGTCGATATCTGCAGCTGCAGACAAAATAAACAATTCTTAAGAGACTACCATTGAAAACATCTGGTTAGAATATGGATAATTTGTTTAACTCAGTTATAGGACGCCGATTTCGTTTAATTTCAAGTTTTCGTCGATACTAATTAGCGAAAAGTTTCAAACAAAATATTCATCTTTTTAAGCTCCCACTTAAAAGTACACAGAAATATTAGCGCAAAGCCGGAAAAGTTTCATAGGGAGTTAACACGAAACACTACCGGTAAATTTCTTTGCAGCTTGTTATTTGATACAAATCTTGTCGTTTATTGGTCACTTTAAGGTCACACGCGCATACCGCATGTGTTTGCTACGATCTTTTATTGAATGGGCTGCGTCGTCAGTTTGCTGTGCAGCCACCAATGTATGACGTCAAAAGACGAATATACGAGGGAATGGGATTAATAAACTACGCAGATAAATTATTAAAATTATTTTTTGAAATTTGTGACTAGTGCTGCAGGTTTTATTAACTTTGTATGAAAATTTTAAATATTTAAAATGCCTGAAAACCAAAAAAAATTAGACACCAGAAATAATCCTTAAGACCCTATATAGGGACCGTCTAGAAACCGAAATGCCTAACAAACAACTTACAATATGTTGTTGCGGAATCCTGTACAAACTTTGCCCGCGCACACAAGTGAGGGGTCTAGTTGCAGAACTCACATTCTCCACCATAACCTATTTTTGGGAAATCGGAAAAAACGTGTAGCTTGATAATGTCAGAAATTAATAAAGATTACGTTTAACGGAAAAAATCTAGAAAAAAATTAGCTTTTTAGTGCTATATATCAAACTTAGTTTAAAAGTACTAAATTTGAGATATTTTGAGTTTTCGTTTGGAGAATGCGAGTTTTGCAGCATGTTTATGGAGAATGTGATTTTTGCAAGAAATCATTTTGGAGAATGTGAGTTTTGCCGCAGAAAATTTTCAGTAAACAAACTAGGAATCAAGAAATAAAGAAAGCATTTTATTTCAAAAGAACGTGACAGGTAATGTAGAAAAAATATTCAAATTCTTGGTTCAGCACTTGCTTCTTGGGGCTCGCATAGATTTCCATTTTCTTCATCAACTTCCTCGCCAGCTGCCTCTTCAGCTTGATCAAGAACATGCTTGTAAAAATCGAGAAAACCCTCGATTTCTCTCCAATTGTTTCCATAATGTTTGGATAAAAGAGAGTTAACGTCAATTTTTTTGTTTGGTTGTAGAACATTTTTTTCTTCTATAATAGAGGGTTCTATCTGCTCTATGGATTTTCCTCTTTTACAGATGCTTTTGGATGTACCTGTTAGTGATTTGTAGAATATCTCACCTTGAATAAGAACGTTATAAGTAGTTCTTTTAAATAGTATGCGTTTACATTGTTTAATTTTAAAATGCCATGACCCCGGCAATTTTAATACTGTGTTCTTGGCCGTTTTCCAGTCAAAATTGTGACAGTCTGTTCCTATATTTTTCACTGTTGCAAAATGAGAAAAAACTTCTTGATATTCCTCAGGTAAAAGAATAATTTCACGTTTCTGTATCTCTTTTTCACTAAGACCAAAGACTCTATCCGGTGGGATGTAACTGTGGCCAGTTACCGGAAAAATTAGTTCTACTTCTCTGATGTGTTCAGGTGCAGAGCTCAGCCACTTACACAGCATCCCTACCAAAGTGGAGTTCTTATTTTGACCTCCACAGCCATCTGACATCAGCCGTATTGTATTAAACTTCGTGAGATCAGTAGTCTTAAGGGTGTCGTATAAACATGATGCAATCTCGTTGGATCCTTTCGAATATTGGTTTTCGGTCCAACAGTACGAAGTTACAGTTTCGGGGTTAATTTTTCCTTTAGAAAAACCCTTGACCACAGTGAAATTATAAATATACACCTGACGACTATAGTATGTCGCCTGGTCAGGAATTTTTGGGAGCGGTTGATTCTTTTGACAGTCGAACGACAAGATTAATTGATCTTCTCTGTCTTCCCTAAGAAGTTCAAAAAAAGCCTTGGCTTTAAGTTTATGAATACGTAGTCCAGTCATGAGCGTTTGTTTTTCGTTTAGGTCTCTACATCTTTTGATTTGTTCACCTAACTGAAGGCATGTAGAGCACACGTCGTTACGCGGATTCCCAAAACCAAGATTGTATTCGGTATTGAAAATTTTTCGGAAAAAATTAAGCTTTACGGGAACTCCATCATACATCCTGTGCAGTTTTCTTATGTTCAGTTCTGATGATAAGCACTTTCGCGATGAAACTGCAGAGCGACAATAATGACTCTCTACGCATTTAAGTTTATTCAAGAAATTCATAATGCACTCTTTCTTGGGTCCATACTCAGCACTTTTTCTGTCACCACCTCTTCTTTCAGAAGGCAACTCACCAGACAGGTAATATCTTTTGGCCAAAATATTTAACCGAAACCTGGATATATTTAAAATACGTAAAAATGTTTTTAAACAAACGGGAACTAAGCTCATCTTCGAATTGGGCACAAAATATTTCGATCGAAATGGTGGAGCATTATAACGATTATTTTTTGGTCGCAGTCTTTTTTTATGTCTCAATTCGATGTATTTAATCAAAAATCCATCTTGCTTAACTTTAGTTTTTGAGCTATAAAAATTCTGATGAAATCTCCGAATCTCTTGCATTTTCAATGTATTGCACTTGAGTGCCCCATCTTTATGAGAACATACAGGTAGTTCGGGAAACCTTTTTGAAACATGCCTGCAAGACCAAAAAATAACCCAATAAGTATAAATTAGATAAAAGTAATACAAACTTGAAAATACCTGTTTGCTTTCAACTTGTTTCTTTTCCAGTTCTCTGGGGTTGTCCTGGGTTTCCTTGTTCTACTGCCTTCTCGGCATGGAGTAACATTACCTTCCATGACACACTAGGTTTGTTTTTTTACCAACAAATTTTCTTATTTACGTAATAATTAGCAAACAACAACACAACCGTTACTGTACGAGTATAACCTCAAACTAAAACTAATTGAAGAGCGACGCATGAATCGGATGTGGATAATGTGAGTTTTGCAACAGAATTCGATTTTACATGGCAAATTGATATGGGAGAATGTTACTTTTGCAACTATCCTATTTTACGCAGTCACCTGTTATGGATAATGTGAGTTTTGCACCGAACCATGATTTTCAGAACTGAATTTATATAGGATAAAGTGAGTTTTGTCACGATTTTATGTTACCATGTCATACATTTCAACCTATTCTAGAAGATGGCGCTAATAGCTCACTTTTCGTAAAAAATGGAGAATGTGACTTTTGCAACTAGACCCCTCAAGTAAAAGACGAATTTGCGCTCGGAAGCCCTGATGCTCAATATCGGCTAAAGTTTGACAATGGAAACCTTGTAATACCTACTTCGTTGGACTCGTAAAAATGAAATAAAACCGCATTTCCTGTATAGAATCCGTTACACATTATTTTCGCTAATAATGACAAAAATATGATTTTCCGATAAAGAAGCTTCGGCTTCATAAAGCGGAACTAAGCGTGTTGACCTAGCAGAGATTTGATTATTTTTTAGTTGAAGAAGCTTAGCCTGGTTTGAGATTTATATAGGGAGTAATTAATTCATGTATAACACTTTGAAGCACCCTGAACTTCCCTTTTTTTCATTTGTTGGGGATAAAGATGTGTGGCCCAATTTAGTTCAGAACATTAGTTCTTTTCATTTTTATTGGGTGCCATTTTGTCCCATCATATTGGATTCCTACCAATATTTTACCATTTTCTTTCTACCTATGCCACACTTGACTTTTGGGCATAGAGCTTCGCGAGACCGAGACTGAGACTGATTTCTGACTACTAAGACCTACTTAGTCTCGGTATCGGCCTCGAAAGTTCGGTGGTCTCGAAAACAAAATTTTAAAAATAATAATTGTTCGCCGAGATGTTATTTAGACAAAAGTACATGGAAGCCTGCCTTCATTCGAAACCCAGAGTTGTTTCAATCTTAAAAATTTAGTGTAAAAAAACCCAATGTTTGAATATTTCAGTAAAGTAGAAAAAATGTAGGTATATTTATATAAAAAATTATTCCAAAAATCTATAATTCGAAATGATGTTGCCAACAGATGGAATCAGTAAAGGAAGTTATACGGACAATAGTAGGTGTATCAAAATAAATGTCACAAATCAATCAATTTTATTACTTTGATGAGTATTTATTTTCATAACCAGGACCGTTCTTAGGAGTCTGCACATTGTGCTTACACAATGGCGGCTATGGTTCATAATACTACTTGTGAATCAACTATTTTTGTTATTTGGTAAATTAACTATAAATTTTAAAAGTGGAGTAGATTTTAAAAGTAAATTTATTTATTAAACAAATATCTACTTGTTCAATTTTTCGCCTGAAAGATCAATCTATAGCCTTTTTTTGAGAAAATGTACAGGGACAAATATTATATTGTGCCTGCTGAATTACGAGTAATATCAAGTTCCTCGAGCGATGATAACTATGACATCGATTATTTGAAAAAAAAGGGATTCCGAAAATTGGAGAAAAGAAATAATAGAATATTTACAATTAAAGCGCGCTCCAAATGGTACAGATATTTTAGAATGGTGGAAAGCACACGATAAACAATTTTCAAATTTAGCCAAAATGGCAAGAAATCTTTTGTCTATACAGGCGACCTCCGTAACAGTAGAGCGTTTATTTTCACAAGCAGGGTTAATTAATACAAAACTAAGAAGCATGTTAAATGAAACTTCAAACAAATGCTTATTATGTATTCATTCAGGGTATAAAAGTAACTTAAAATTAAAATTATAAAGTATTAGTTTAAATTTTCTGTAATATTTTTAGGTTATTATTATATAGGTTGAAATAAAATCTAAAAATGTGCTTATAATGTATGTTTAGAAATTTAAATTTTTACTTTGTTATTAGAACAGTTTTTTTTAAGCGTTATAATTGAATTAGCTTTATTGATCATCTATTTAAAATCCTATGCCAAATTCTACTTTGTGTTTTGTTTGTTGAAAATCTTGTTCGTATGTATATGTATTATTTTTATTATACACATATAGTTAAAAATGTTATATCGTCTATTATTTGCAAATACAAACAAATCAATACAAAAATATTGTTCTATAGAACACGTACCTTCTTTAATTAGCAAGCTATCAAAGCGATTAAAGAAGAAAATGTTAAGACACATTTTCACTGATTTTTTTAACAATTTTTTGTTTATTTCGAGTCGGAATTTTTTTAAACAAAAATCACCACAATTACTTCGTCTGTTGGAGTCTTTACCGTATCTATACTATATAATAATATGATATTGCGATGTTTTTAGTTGTTACAGTCTATTAGTTATTAATTATTGAACCAAAAAACTAAACATTTTTGGATTTAAGTTACTTTCAATAATAGAACATAAAAACCGATTATAAATTTATAAAGATCACAATATCAAAATCCTATATAGTATAGTTGTGAGAAAGTGTCTCTCTTTGAGAATTGGGTAGCAATTTATGGTTTTCGACATGAAGTGAAGTGGAATTTTCATGGTTATTTATATTGTTTTTTAAACGACTATTTCACTAGTACCATTGTTATAAGAATATATATAATGCTAGTATAATATAATCGATTATAGATAAATTATTTTTTGCATCCATTAATTTGCCCCCAAACATATATTTTTTGAATTATTTTGTCGAAACAAATAATTTACGAACATTCGTTATTTTGCTACTTCACTTTGGGATCGTGACCGAGAGTCTCGATAGGTAAGTCTCGGTATCGGTCTCGGTCTCGAACACCAAGTCTCGGTCTCGTTTTGAGACCGAGACTAGTCTCGTGGTCTCGCGAACCCCTATTTGGGCATAATTCACAATAAATTCAATCAGTGGTTTTTAGATTGACACATACCGCCATCTTGCTACGTCATGTTGAATTCGTACCAGTTTATCCCATTTTCACATTTAATTTTTCTGCAAAATTTCAAAAGTCAGTTGACCAAGATTTCTTACGTTGATTTTTAAACATTTTATTTAGCCACCATTTTGTTTCGCCATCTTAAACTGAAACTCATATTATCAGTCTTTAAAGAGCGGGACACGAAAGAAAACCGGGCGGAGTCAATCGATTTAGGAAGGTCGGCCAAGAAATCTCTTTAAACCAGTGGTGTCCCGTTGTTCTTTAAATAATATGTCACTCCTTTTTGACTATACGCACTTCAGATAATTAAAAAATGTAACTATGCTTAATGAACCCTTATCTATATTTGTCTGTTTTCTTTCGTGTACCGCACTTCTATATCTATTTTGTGTTGCAAAAACGGCGAACTTTCGAATTTTAAAATGATTTGATTTTGATTTTTCTTGATCGATTTACCTATAAATATATTTTTTCTTGAGTTCTGTCATTAACGGTACCCGGGCTACTGCCTACGTCCACTATTATTGGACCACCCAGTATAGTGATACACGATTTACAAGTCCAGATTTTACAAGGCCAGCTAGCATCATATCCAGTGAACGAGATTTATCAAAATTTTAATTTATGCAGATCGACTTTGGGCTACTCGGGTATGCCAAAGTGGCCGTCTGTCCCCGTTTGTCCTATTACTTTATAGAGGGGCCGGCATTCTGAAGTACTATACAGGGCGTTTACTAATTACGTGCTCATGTTAAAGGGGGTGTTTTTATGTCCTAAAAGTCTTAACTTTTGAGATACAGGATGGTAAAATTTAAAAAGAAAACATTTCTTTTTCATCCCAATTCTGATGCTATTGTAGATAACTGCATGAAATTTGATACACGTCTTCTGTGCATTAAGGAGCATACGTGGTAGAAATTACAAAAATTGATTGTTAATAAAAAATGCCCTTTTATGCATAAAAGACGTGTATCAAATTTCGCACAATTATTTATCTATAATAGCATCAGAATTAGGATTTTAAAAAAATGTTATTTTAAAACCCTGTCCAAAGTTAAGACTTTTAGATTCATATTAAACTTTTTTCTTAAAAAAGGTCCAAGAATCAACCCCCTTTAACATTAGCACGCAATTAGGAAACGCCCTGTATAGCACTTCACAATGACGCCCCCTGTACAAAGTAATATGACTTTTGGCATACCCGAATAGCCCAAAGTCAAACTGCATAAGTTAAAGTTTTGACAAATCTTGTTCACTGGAATCAGTGCTGGCTCCCCTACTATAACTACATTGATGTGTTAATTTTGGAAAAATATGAGTTCTGTAGTTTTTCAAATATTAATTGCAATATTAGATATTTTTTGACACCCGGTATTGAATAGAAAATTAATTATTTTGAAGCAGTTTATTGACAGCTACTTTGTGAACAATTTTACAAAATATATGAGAAAAAAACTAAGCCACTTTTGAGGTTGACGGATGTTATTCTAATGGTTCGATTCCTTCTAAATCGTTGTCTTCCTCTGAAAATGATGAGGTTTCGTCGTCACTACTTGAAGATCCGAGTTTGATAACAAAATCATCAATAACTGTTTCAATTTTGCCATCTACTTCCCAGTATTTATCTTCAATAGAACGAACATGTTTAACATACGATTTCCAATTTTCAGCCGATATTGAGCTTCTAATACTATTTTATTTAAATCTTTAATTGAAAGTTCATTTTTTTACTCCTGCCCATGCAAGTTCAAAAGGGTTGAGGTCGCACATGTATGGAGGCAGCCTTAAAGGTGTATGACCGAGGTTACGTAAAAGACCGTCAATTTTATACTTTTTTTTCTCTAGGCTTGTTGGCTGATATTACTTCATATAATTGATATTTTCTCCATGTTGGATAACATACAAGATTGCTCGATTTAAGGCACGATATCATCGAACAACCACTTTTCAAAATTATCTCTATTCATCTGTCCATGATAGTCTCCAGTTGTTAGTCCCGAGCGAAAAACTAAAACAGCACCAATATCTGGAAAAAATCTGCGGTCCAACGTAGTACGTAAACACTGACTGATAATATGGGCTTCATGCATGGTATATATTCTATGTGTCCTGAGGATACAACAATTAAGTTACAAAACGTCGACAATGTAAAAAAGACTTGTTTTCTTTTATATTAACCCCAAATAATACACCACTCAAACAAAATGTTTATAACATTCTTCCTCCATATTGAATTTTTACCAAAATATCCCCATAGGACCCTTAACTTTTGGTCAAAATTTGAAGTCAATCGGGTAGGTAGTATAGATATGTAAAGCCTGAGAAGGTGAATTTTTTTCACGATTAGAAACATTTTATTTGACTGCCATTTTTTGTAAAATGGTAGGATATCAAAAATCAATAAATGGGCCTTTATCTACAACTTCCCCCGTAACGAATTTCTTCAACAAACAGGTTTTTTATATAAATATACTTTTTAGAATTAATCTAGAGTAAAAAGAAAATGACTGCAAATAATTTAACAGGGTGAAATAAAAGCAATTTAGAGAAAAAAAGTCTTATATAATACAGTTAACACTCAAGGGCTGCTTTGGCCTTACAGTTTTTTTGAAAAGGCGTCTTTTTTTGTATACGTTTAATACTGTTAAAGTGTTTATATTGGGCAAACGAGTAGATATATCAAAACGAGTAAAACCACTCCGTAACTCTATTCCATATAACGTTAAAAACATGTGTACTCGTTTCTCTCTCTCTCTCTCTCTCTCTCTCTCGTATATTTAACAATCGGACAAGGTAGGCGCGAAAACAAATGATAACACACACACATACGTGTGTTATTTTTCTACCATGTGTGTGTTAGGAAAAAATCGCACAACATTGTATAATATCGTAAAGTCTGCTTTGAAAAACATTATTTGTATTAATGCTCGCAGAAATAACGTTAGCGCTACAATAATTAAAAATATTATTAATAACGTAATTCCCATGGAGTCAGCTCCCATGTGCAACGCGTCAAACGTTAAAATGTTCCGAAGTAGGCTGGGTCAAGCAAAACAAAACGGCAAATTACGCATGACCGGCTGGCGCGTTACTTAATTTAAATATGGCCGTATGTCAATATTAAAAATTGTAATCATTTATATTTTTAAAACATACGCAGGTAATAAATAGGTACTTATTAGTGATTTTTTCTTATGTTGTGGGAAAAATATTGTACACAACTCGTTAGAAAGAGCTCTAACATCACACTGGTTTGTTATCTATATCCCACTTTCCATGCTTGTTGTGTAATGTAGTATAAATAAATATAGTTGTGTGACCTATTACCAGCTAAAAGGATGTTCTTCTTTCTTTAAAAAATAAAAAATGTATCAAAATTCTTGTATGTCCACTTCGTATATTGCTTGTTGCAAATGATATAATCATTATTGTTAGGTAGACGATACATACAAATTATTAAGTGAGGATTCGTAAGATTAATATTTTAAACACAGAACATATGTAAGCTGTCACATAAGCTTACTACTTAGACATGTTTATCGACCCGGTACTCAAACAGTCGATTTATTTCGCGTTTACTTTAAAAAAAGCGACGGTCAAAACACTGCATTCTACCACAACTTACTTTAAGCCCAACTCGTGCCAACAATCTGCCACGGACCTGCAACAAAGGAAACTCGGTGATTATTAATATCAAAGCAATTATAAATAATTTTATTAGTCAGATTTTACCGAAATATTATTAGAAACTGGTTTATTCTAGTAAAGTTTTAGTCTATAATATACAGAAATTCGTTTGTGTGAATGGGGTTTGTAATATTTATATTAAGGGCACCGAAAGGGGTTCAAAAAAATTGCATTATTATTCTTAATGTTATTACTATTATTAAAGTACTAGTTTTATCGACACAGTTTAACAACTCTCAGAGTAAGTTCTTTCTGAGCTTTTCAATAATTCTGTAGATTTGTAGTTTTTGAATCCTAGTAAATCGATCTTTACCCCCCCGGATCCAGTGGGGTATTTATCTGGTTAAGACCAGAGTGTCATTAGGGGGAAGGACACTCGGTATAAAATTGTTTTATTAAATGGGTATCTTTGTAATTATTACAAACATATTATGATGTCTTAAAAAAAACGGAAACATTGAAAAATAACCTACCTTAAGTGAATTTGTAGTTTAGTTAAATTGACAGGCTATGCAACATTAACTAATAATAATTGGTTATTTATACCTTATTTAAACAAATTAAGTAAAACTAAGTAAACGAACAAACAAACAAAAAAACCTGTCCAAAAACAATACTCAACTTTCATTTATTTCCTAAAATATGAACTTGAAATTCGAATTAAATTGTAAAACCAGATAACGAGGTATCGACTGTGTTATCTAAACAACTAAAACCCCATTTCATAAAATTATAAATTTTCAAAATGTTCAGAAAGAAACTTATAATGAGGGAGAAGTTCTGTCCCTGCCTTCGTCGAGTTTGGTAGTCGTTTTATTATCGTATCACTTGAAATAAGATTCATCTCCTTCATGGTCTATAAATTGTAGGTTTATTTTCAAAATAATTTTTAGGAATTTTATTTTGTAAATTTCTTTGGTTGATTCTTATCAACTATTTGGCCAATGGAACGTCTTGTAATCTTCTTCTTAACATATTGCACCAAAATCCGGTCGTCTTTATTTATTTTTCAAATTCATTATCTTCTTCTGAACCAAGATAAGATTCGTTATCTAAATCAAAATCTGATGTTTATATACTTTCTTCTATCATATAGGAGACATTTTCTCAACATATCTTTTTTTTTACCTTTAATGGTCTTTTTTATTCCACTTGTCGTGGAAATCTGCAGCAGTAACACTCTTTCCTGGTTCCACGTGAGTTTGCTTGCGCCTTCTCTTAGTTTTTCTTGGGTCGTTATGTTCTTAATTTCTGTTAAAATACCTAGAACTGCTTCAAACTCAAGAGTTCTAATACATTCAGTACTCGCTGTTGGCCCAAGAGGTAGTTCTTTTGATTTACTGGAATTGGGCAAAATCTCGATAATATATTTTCGATCTCTATTCTCGAGTTCCAATTTATTAAGTAATTTCAACAGCAGACCAAGAAACTCATCTTTTGACAGGGCACTAAATCTAAGACCTGGGCCTTTCTTCCATGCAGTTAATATCTCCTTCCGGTATCTTTTGAGCGATGCATAAACGAAACGTCTAGCGGCTCCATAATATGTGCAGCGTTAGGTGGTAGACAAATAAATTTAATACTTAATCGCAAGAGTAGCTTTCACTGGTTTTGAATGGAAATAACTAACAGTTGTAATAAACCAGCTTTCGAAACAGAGAGTATCAAACCAGCCGTTCTTGGACCGAATATATTTTACATTTCCTCCATATGTCATGGTTGTTCTGCACGGTTGTGGTCCTATATGGTCACATAGGATGGTACATACCTAGTACCATCTGCTACAGTAGTCTATATCTCTAGTTTTCGTAATATTATGCATTCTGGATACCACATCGTCGACAGATACAATTTTTTAGGACGAGGGTCATTAATCAAGTTGGACTTTTCACAATTGACGATATAATATAGACCACCATCTTATACAGCTGTCTTGTAATAGAGAAAAAATTATCGAATTGCTTCAAGTTTTAATGATATGTTTGAAGACAGCAGTTTTGCCTACAGTTTTATCTAAATATCGCTTAGACAAAAATCTGAGGTCTAGAAGATCGATAGAAAAACACCTTCGAGATAAAGGATTAAACTGCCGACCTCTTCGGGCGTTAGTATAGCATCTTTTATAAATATGGACTATCGTTAGAAAAAAAAACCATACAATATAAATATCCAATTTTATACTATTTGAGAAAAATGCATTTCTGTGAAACACAAAACCTTCATTCACGCTTATAATAAAAAACACTATGTTTAAATCACATGTGATAAACGGAAAACGCATGCATCGTAAAAAATAATGAACAACCAAATAACCCGAGAAAAACCAAATGGCGCCAGATTAATATTCCCTGAAAATTTAAAAATAACAAAAATGTATATAAAACTACAAAATACCATATTACTGAAAAACGTACTTTTTTTGTCAATTTTTGTTCAAAATTTGTACAGGCATAACACAACTCTCGAAATGTCTATCGAGTTCAAACTGATTTTCTTAGATGTACGGTCCCTAAACTTGACAATAACGTGTAAAAATATTGCGTTGTTATTGTCGATAGTTTTTCCCCCATCTTAAAATTTTGCCGTCTGGAAACCGAATAGCCCCTGCAAAACCAAATATTCCCTCCCTACAGTATTTTATTAAGCTGCGATTTGGTCTCGCCATCTTGGATTAGTACCAAAATTTTGCCATTTTTACTTCCCTCCTAAAGGGAAGTATTATAATCGTGAAAAAATCGCCCTTCAAGATTTTTAGATCTTTACGTTTCAGGTTCCCTAAACGCTGAAAAACATGTTTTCTCAAATCAAAAATGTTTGTCTGTCAGCGCCTATCTAAAATACTACTTACCCCATTGACTTCAAATTTTGGTCAAAAATAAAGAATCATAACAACAACAACAACAAAAGTATGCTTTATTGCCGCAGAAAAATTCTACAATTTTATGGACAAAGCAAAATATACCTAAAAATAAGACATATAAAAACATTAATCGAAAATAATTTCGACAGGTCAGTGCTTTTTTTTTTAAAAAATGTAAATTATCAATTTACCAAATCGTAAAACACACGTTAGAATATAACATAACATTGCAAACAGTAAATGAATCATGATAACCTTATAAAAGTAAACAAACACACATGTACGAGGTGAATAATTTCGATGACATTGAAATCAAAATTGCAACTATGCGACCTTAAACTCTATGTTATTATAGTTATACAAATAATTGTGATGTTAAACAGAAGGTATATTGAACTAGTGTAGAATGTAGTATACAAAAAGAATTAAATTGTTTTTAATCCAATACCTAACAAAAATAATTAAGTTTTAAGTGAATGTTCGACAGTTTTTTTCCCTATATAATGATTTACAAAATTCTATGCTACGAGTTAGGACATGACTCACAAAAGATTTAAGTAAACAAGCGAGTTTAGTGACAATTTAAAGAGACTTACTCACTGAAAAAAAAAATCATTAACGCTGTAAAATGGTCTCTCAATGAGGTATACTTTGGTGTTTTTTCGAAATTGTGCAAGCATAGGGATAGATTTTAAATGTACTGGCAGATTGTTGTAAAGTTTTATGGCGTTGTAAATAATTGATTTTTTTATTAATTCTGTGGAAGGAATGGGAAGATAAATATCATGCCTAGAGTTTCTGGTAGGGTATACATGTTGTGGCCTTTCTGGGAGGGTGTTTATATGTTTTCTCAGCAAACATACCGTTTCCAAAATAAATAATAAATAAAACATTTTTGCTTACATTAATAAAATAATCATTTAGATCATTAGCCCCTGGCAAGATCTGAGTCACAGGGTTTGATTTGTTTCTGAGGTTATTGATGATGGACCAGGTTTCTTTTGAAACGTTATTAGAGTTTGTTAGACGTTTTCGGTAGTGTAATTTTTTGCTGACTTAATAAGAGTAGTGTAGATCCTCCTATAATTAGAGATATAGTCGAGAATAAGAAAGGAGTCGGTGAATTTTTTTATATATGAGAGCGAGCGCATATTTTTAGCAGAAATTCGTATTCCTTTCGTGGTCCACGGTTTATGCCGCTTAGGTTTGATATTCTTAAGCGGGAAGGCCTTGTTAAAAGCACTTAAAGTTTTATTTAAAAAAGTTCTGAAGTTTGTGTTGACATTATCAGATTCAAAATTCCAATTGGTGTTAAAGCAAATATTATGAAATACTGAGAAATTTGCGGCCGAGAAAATTCTGCCCCGATGGCGAGATCTTGGTAAGGGCCTAATAGGTAAACTAAACCTGGAAATTACCGCCTCGTGATCGGAAAGACCTGAGTTATAGACCTGTGATTGCACCTCTGATGGAGAAAAATCAGACGCCATGTAATCGATGATAGAAGAAGAGTTTTTTGAAATTCTAGTTGGCGAGGATACATGCATTGAAAGACCGAAAGAGTCGAATATAGAAATTAGATATTTCTGGATGGCACAAACAGTAGCATAGTCAATATTAAAGTCCCCGCATGGAATTTTTTTACCTTTAATCGGTAGGCTGTCTAGCAAACTTACCAGGCTATTTAAAAATGATTGTACATCAGAGTTTGGTGATCTATAAATACAAATTACATAAAGATCAAGGTTTTGATTATATACTATAGAGAATTCAAAAGAGCTATCCGCTAACAAATGATCATATTTAGATACCGACATGAAATCTCCATTTAGGGATAGAATCAGTGTTCCCCCATGGGCTGAGTTTTTTCTGTCATATCTAGCTACTGTGGTATACCTCTCAATATAAAAGGGTTCGTTTAGATTCAGCCAGTGCTCAGTAATTGCAACAAGTTGGGGGAACTCCAATTCTTCCAGAAATAGGTACAACTCGTCAGTTTTATTTCTTAGAGAAGCAATATTAATTAGAACAATATTAAGACTAGTAACAACAGGAAGTTTTGAGGAATCTAGTTCCTCAGGACACGTCGTGTTTTCTAAAAATTTTTTTTGGGAGAATTGCTGGTAAAATAGTTTTTACGGCATTCTCTGGTCCTCTGAAGATGAATCGATCTCTCCGAAGATATGTAGGATCCATAGGCTGCAAGATCCGCTTCCACTTCTGCTGCGTTAAGTCCGTAAGCAGCATGAAAATCGAAATATATCTTATGTAGGGTTCTATAATCTATAGGAATGCCTTCAGAAGCCAAAAACAGCCTGGTGCTTGTATTTGTAAACCCTTCAAAGTGAATTGGCGCAGGTTGTTCGTGCAGGAAGGCGAGATATAACTTGAAGGCCTTTAAAATGGCTGGTTCTCTTAGTCTAGACATGAGGAAACGGTTATCAGAACTTTTTTCGGTTCGCGTGAGCTTCACTGTTGGGGGAGACATTGGATCAAAAATAGGTTCTTGGTCAGTAGGAGCTTTCTTGGAAAGACTGTAGCAGTTATCGCTCAACAAGACATTTGCTTTGCAGGCAGCAATGGCCTCTTTGTCAGAAGATATTATAGTTCCCTTTTGAGAAATTGGAGAGGAGACAACCAGTTAACTGACGGAGCTCGAGTTGGTGGGCAGTTTTTTCGGTGTGGAGGGAGGTGGGAGGTTCGGTGTAGATTTTTCTGTAAGTTCGGATACAGCTGACCGTTTTATTACTACGCCATGTGGCCATAGATTGCTGTCTAAAAGCTTTTCAGCTGACTTTTTTGACTGAGTTCCAATTTTAAAATCAATATTTGAGATATGATTGATTAGGTGGTAGCATCGAATAAACTCTGTAGTCCCAAGCTTTTCCTTAACGTAGTGAACTATGTTGTTAGGCCTAAACCCTGCAGGAAGATTTCTTACGACTACATAGTGCCACCGTTGTGTATTATTACAAGCTAGCTTGCTGGAACCTTCAGTAGTACTGGGAGTATCCGTAGGTGTTACCTCAGTTTGTGTAGAGGCGGTGGAGCAGGTAGTTTCCATAGTTGGTGTAGGCAAGGGTATGGTGGTAGGGTATGTATTTTTGATATGCTTACACTTATGTTGGCTTTCATATTTGGAGTATAACTCCTTTAACAAGTCAGTTACACAAGTTAGGTTGCTCTTAATGTTAGCAATACCTGCTTTTAATTCAATTGAAGAGGAGTCCTGTACTTGGATTTTTATCACTTCTTCGGCATTGTTGAAGAGGATTTGGGAAATATTGAAAATATTCTGTTCCATATCCCTTAGAGACTTTAATAACATATCTGGTTTGTAAGCGGAAAACTCCCTCGAGAGATTATGGATATCGTCAATTTTATTCTCCATGAGATCCCACCTGGATTCACTCTTCACTAAAATGTCATACATTTCAGAAATTGTCGGTACACTACTTGACAATTGAGATACACGGTTTGCGACTGAATCAAAAAGTTCATGTGGAATCAAATTTTGAGATACCTTTGTGATTTTATCGTTGAGATATTTCAAACTAGGGAGTCGCACAGGGCGCAGAAAAATCGGAGGTGGGTTGATTTTTGTAATATCAAGATTTTTGTGGTAGCCTTATCAAGGCCCGTGCAATTCATGCAAAAAGATCGTTTACACTCGCCACTACAGCGAAAACAAAACAGAACAAACACACGTACTGCGAAGCAGCTCGACTGCGAGGAACGCATAGTTTGGTAAAAATCCAAATGGCGGCCTAGAGAAAAAATTATTACTTAAAACACCTTTTATCCAATTTATCTCAAATTTTGCACAAAAATCAAGGATTATGTAGGAATCAACAGGTTAAATTTTGGTTCGAATTCAAATAAAATATTTAAAAATTGTACCTGAAAATATTACTTAATGGATTGATTTCAAATTGTGCTATAACAAATTATGCTATCAGGGTCTAATTTAATTGATGGCTGAAAATGCAGGATATGATGTCTTAGCTTATTTCAGAAAGGTTTATATGAACATCAACCTATCAACTTTTGATTAACAGGGTGTTAAAGTTTAAAAAAAAATCGTTTTCTTATCATAACTTTAATACTGTTCTAGTATTTTCATAAAATTTGACACGCGCCTACTAAGCACCAATATGCA
The DNA here is from genome assembly GCA_030620095.1 of Kuschelorhynchus macadamiae. Lineage (NCBI taxonomy): Eukaryota > Metazoa > Arthropoda > Insecta > Coleoptera > Curculionidae > Kuschelorhynchus > Kuschelorhynchus macadamiae. Next base: position 892,776 of record JAUTXW010005170.1, read on the forward strand.
TTTTTTGATGTAAAAGATTTTTTTAATATTTCTACCTGTGGCGTCCGTACGGGATGTAGACTGAAGATTTGTCTTAAAATAATATTGTACAGCACTGCTTTTTCCGGAAATGAAAATTATTTTTGAAATCCTCATTTATTTTGCTGCAAATTTAAATTCTTGACATTGTTTCGTCCGACGAACTGTTTTAGCGTAAAAAAATAAAAACAATTTTCATGCATGGCAATATCTCTAAAATCTAATGGTAATGAAACATTCGTTTTCGACTCAATACTCAAAATAATACTTACTAATACATTTTTTGTATCAAACTTGAATTGTAGTAGTGGCTATTTTAATCGATTTACTTTAATAAAAATTAGACAAAAACACATCTTACCTACAAACCGCCACATGAGATTTTAGCGATTTTGCTATGTATGAAAACTAAAAAAAAATCTTACAAGTTTTGATTTCTATGCATATAATAATTTTTTGCCTTAGTTCTTCTACAGTTTGAACCGGTGTAGTATAAACTAAAGTCTTGAGGTGCCCCCACAAAAAATAGTCTAAACTATTTAAATCAGGGGACCTGGGAGGCCAAGATTGAGTTCCTCCACGTTCTATCCAGCGATTGGTAAACGCCTCATTTAGAAATTTCCTACCATGAATGCTAAAATGTGCAGGAGTACCATCATGCATGTACCACATTTCTTCTCTTAATAAAAGAGGTACATACTCGAACAAAAATGGCAATGTGCGATGTGCTCCTTTGGAACTATTGTCAGTGCTAAGAATCCCGGTTTCATGTAGTCTTCTGTGTATTCTTGAAAACATTCTAGCATCGGGAATGATACGATTTGGATACCGCTTTTGATATATCCGCCTAGCCATAAATACATTCCCGTCAGCAAGTCCGTAAGTAAAATGCATATGTGCTAACTCGGAATTTGTAAATATTAACATAATTTACTTATTTTCTTTTTGTTATTGATTAAAGAAATTTTCACAATGTAAAAAACTGCAACTTTTATCAATACTTGTCAAAATAAGACCGCAACGTAATTGATCAAATGCCATTATTTAGAAACAAACTAGGGCACCAGCCTACTAGTTTAAAATAATTTCGTTATACCACAAATGCATGAAAACAATTTTTATTTTTTTACGCGAAAACAGTGCGTCGGACGAAAAAAGGTTAACAAATTAAATATGTCGCAAAATAAATGAGGATTTAAAAAATGATTTTTAATTCCGGAAAAAGCACTGGCGTACCATACTTTTTTTTTAAATCTCCAGTCTACATTCCGTACGGACGCCACTGGTAAAATTATCAAAAAATCTTCTACATCAAAAAATGCCTAGTGATACTTAGTAGATGCTTGCCAAATTTTATGAAAATCCTAAGAACAGTATTAAAGTTATGACAGGAAAACGAATTTTTTTTCTTAAAGCTTTAACACCCTGTAGCTCAAAAGTTGAAAGGTTTAGGACGTATGTTCATATGAACTTTTCTTTCTTAAATAAGCTCAGAAATCATATCCTGCATTTTCAGCCATCAATTAAATTACACCTTGTAGAGATGAACTCATAAAATGTTAGTATGAATTCAAAATGGTGCAACACAAAGGCGCCCTAATAAAATATTTGAAAAATGAGCTGGAAACAATTATACTTATTAGATTAATTTCAAATTTTGTTCAATCATTAAGTTTGATATAGAGATAAACTAGTAAAGTTGTAGTACGAACTCAAGATGGCGAAATAAAATGACAGCCAAACGAAATGTTAAAAAAATCAAATATATTTTTATTCAATTTTACAGAAAAGTGAAATGTGATATAAGCATAAATTGGTACGAATTCAACATAACGTAACCAAATGGCATGTATCTCAATGAACTAAATTGGATCACACTTCATTATTTCTATGAAAGGAAAGATTTCGGGTAAAAGAAATTTACCAATTTTTTCCTACGTAATATTTGAATTTTGTGCAACATTTGAGGTAAATTGAATGAGTATTTTTTGCATTTTACTATGCCTCTATTTTATTCCGTCATATTGGATTTTTACCAAAGAGATATTTTGGAGCCAACATTTGATATCAAGCGGACAAGTATTTTTTTAGATTTGCCTCTAACAGACTGAGAGACGAACAGACATACAGACAGACTTGAGAAAACATGTTTTTTAAAACGTGAAGACCTGTAAAAACCAGGCAGGCTGATTTTTTAACGGTTACAATACCCTTTTACGAGGGAAATAAAAAGATATATGTGACACTCAAGAAGATTGCAAGAAAAAGACAAATATTTTCTAACTTCTCTAGCAAGATCAATAGACCGAACGTTATGTAAACTCAATTATGTCAGCTGACGAACGAACTTTAATCTATTTTCGAATTTAATTTAGTTGTAGACGACATTTTACCTTAAACGTTAAGCCTGTTTGCATTGTATTACGTGAAACTACATTGTCGGTGAATTTTAATAATACGGTCTTCGTGTTGCTCTATAATATTTAAATTCTATTAAACGTTCATCAAATTATTGCTTTCTACCTGTATATGTTATAGATTGCAGTCTGAATAATTGTACCGCAGAAACTTTAAATAGGATATAGGTTTTTCTTGCACATGGGGAACCCTAGGAAAGCGATTTTTATCTTGGGTTAAAAAGAAAACATCTTTTATTAATCATATATATATATATATATATATATATATATATATATATATATATATAGGGTGTCCCACGACGAACTGCGGCGATCGATTTCTCAGAAAGTAGGCTTTAGAAAAATTTGAAATTTTGGCAGCTAACTAAAGTCGATGGGGGCAATTCGCGCAAAATATTTTCAAGATGGCGGCACTTCCAGTTATACCGGACGTAGACGTCAACTTTTTTTGAGATATTTTGAATTTTATGTAAAAAATGACGTTTGCAGGTCTAGACATAACTATAAATATCTGCTTATCGAAGTCTCTATTATTTATTTGCGGTTGGCTTACTTATCCAAAAGGGTACACTTTAGTGGCCTGTGCTGATATTTTTATAATAAATAAATATAGGGTGATCAAAAACTGACATTATAAATATACTTTAAAAAATCGTTAAAAGTTACTTTTTTCAAACACAAACCCTCAATTTTTATAATTTTATCTTATTTAACACTTAAAATAAGGGTGACTTTGTATAAAGTTGTCTATTCCAAAAATTTTGAGTTATTGACCATTTAACATTTTTTGTTCTAATAATACCAGACGGCTTCTAAGTTTTCTTGTTAGTTGGCAATGACGGGGAGGCCTGGCGAGAACAAAACCAACTGGTTACTATAGAAACGTAATATTTGTTGTCGTTTGACAATTACCTACTAAAATATTATTTATTTATTATAGTAATTATAATAATTATTAAACTGATAATCATGCCAGGGCGATTAAATTACACACACGAGGATTATTTGAATTTGTTTATTATTTATGGGAAATCTGACAGAGTTTTAACAAGAACATGCCAGATATTTGCTGATAGATATTCAGATAAACAAATTAAAACAAAAAGACAGCCGAGGTGGACTGGTTCTTCGTGAATCCTAATTGTATATCTGTTACCAATTCAGCAATGACTTCCTGGGTAGACGTTCCTCTTCTAAATCCATGTTGAGTCTTTGGGAACAAATAATTTTTCATCATCCAAAATTCCAATCTATTTTTAATAACCCTTTCATATGTTTTAAGAACACAGGATGCTAAGGCAATGGGTCTATAGGATGTCGACAGATTTGCTGGTTTGTGTGGTTTATTGATAGGAACCACGATATATTCTCTCCATTCCTTTGGGATAGGATGCTTTCCTTCAAGTATGTCATTGAATATTTGGAGCAATAATCTTTTGGCGACGTCTGGCAGTTTATATAACATGGAGTAATGAAGTTGATCCAAGCCAGGTGCAGAGTTATTGTTTTGTTTTAAAGCCCTCGTACGTTCGTTCAAGTTTATAGATTTTTCCAAAAAATAATTCTTATTAGTATTGTGGTTGAAAAGACTCATTGGTTGAAAAATTGCATATGGTGGGGCTAGTTTGTCGTGAAATTCCTCCACCCATCGATCATCTGCCAAAATTGGAAGTCTATTTTCTTTTTTCCTACTCTTAAAACTGTTTACTTTAGTCCAGACGGTTTTAATGGAAGAATTTTGGTTTAGCGATAAACAAAAAGATTTCCAGTTTTCTTTTTTTACTTCTTTAATTGTTTTAAGGCATCTGCTTTTTTATATTGAATTAAGTTGTGCATGTTAGAATTTGACTTATACAATTTAAAACATTTTTTCCTCTCGTCTACAACCTTGTCGCACTTCTGATTCCACCACGACTTACCACTACTATTTTTTTACGATTCTGTGATATATTTGGTATATTTTTTTCTAATATTTTCTAAAATTTTAGTATTTAAAATCGCTTCAGCAAGAAATAAGTCTCAATTAGCTTTTTTTAAGTTCCACTTTCTGTGACTATTAGTAGTAGCAAGTCTGGGTGTTAGTTGACATGAAATAATAATTGGCAAGTGATCTGAACCAAATGAATCCTCAAAAATATTCCACTCCAACACATCCTGCAGGCAAAGGGCCGTCAAAGACAGATTTATTGCAGAGTTATGTCCACCCGATGAATTAATCCATGTGAATGAGCCGTTGTTGAGAAATATTAAATTGCTATCATTTATTACTTCTAGTAAAGAATTACCTTCAGCATCATTTCCGCGACTGCCCCAGGCCATGTGATGTGCGTTAAAATCTCCACATATTATAAAAGGATTAGTAAAGATCGAAAAAAATCTATTCCAGTTTAAAGTTGATATTTTGGATTGTGGTTTTATATACAGTGAAATAAAAGACAAAAATGAACCATTACTTAAAGGAACCTTAACTGCTACAAACATTATATTATTGAAGTGTGGACCTGAAATCTCTGAAAATTGGATATTATTTTTTAGCAAAATCGCTACTCCGCCTTTGCCATCAATGCGATCTCTTCTGACCACGTTGTAGCCAGAAAATGATACATAATGGCCTGGTGTAAACCACGTTTCACATAATAAAGCTATACTAATTGTGTTTTGTTCTAGTAATATTTCTAAATTTGCTTTATTTGATATTGCGGAACGAGAATTCCACTGACAGATTATTAAGTTATCCATTTATTTTTTGTTTTAGTCTTTTTTTTTAATTTATACACTTAATACAAATTTTGAATTTATTAGATTTACAAGCTCCTCTTTCTTGATATTGAAATTATTTTTTTGTTTTAATGTATCTAAGATTGAAAGCAGGATTTCAACAACTATTTCTGAATTAAAGAATTGACTACTTTCCTGTGAGTTTTCTTTTACGGGATTATTTAAATTAGACTGATAAATTTTGCTACTTAATAGGGAATTTTCACACTGTGACATATTATGCTCTAATAAAATTTGCTTGTGTTGCTCTAAAATAGGATTATTTGTTGTTAATCTTGTTCTTTTTGTCGGTGTTTTAATTTGCGTATATCTTGAGGAAGCTGTCGATTTATTATTATTAAAACTTGATTTTTGAGATCCACTACCAAATGGATGATCTAGTTCTGTAAGATCTACATTATTTTGAGCAACAACGGAAGAAAAGGATTTTTGAGGGAAGTTTTTCTCTGCCTCTTTATAAGAAATATTTTGATTTGCCATAGCTAATTTGATTTCTTTTTGGCTATTAAATTCTGAGCATTTTTTTATTTCATTTGTTGCATGTGAACCTTTACAATGGAAACAAGCTATTTCTTTTTCCGCTTTACATTCTTCTAATTTATGTTCACCCTCACATTTCAAACAACGCTTTTTACTTCTACACTGAGTGCTGGTATGCCCATTACGGAAACAGTTGTAACACAAAATAACACGTTGAACGTAAGGTATTACTGCGCATCGCACATGTCCAATCGCCACGTATTTAGGTAATGTTCATCAGATTTTTTAATTTTATTCTTTAAGATTTCCTCTGAAATATACGTTTCTATTCCTCTAATGATACCTTGTTTTAATAATGAGGATTTAGGTATATAAACATCTAGTTTTTGTCCCCTAAATTGATTTGATAAAACTTGGTTATTTGCAGTTTTGCTATCTTTGCATTGAACCCTTATTCTATTTTGGCCTATTGATTCTATCTCCTTAATTTTATTATCTAACTCGGGATGGTATTCGTAAATTAGATCATTAATTTTGATTGGATTAAGCTTACCTTTAAAGTCTGGGTCAGTGTTTTCTATCAAAACATGAAATGGGGCAAAATCCGTGATTTCATAAAGAATTTGTATTTTTGTTACCTGAGAATTTTGCTTATTTTTTAATATTTGATCATTTTCCTGATACTCCATCTTTTCCGATTCACCTACTCCTAATCCTGAAATCGCCCCCGAATTAGGGCGAAAAATATCAGGGGGTTTCCCCCCACTAAACAAGTCCATATTAACAAATTCAGTATATTTTAAATCCGTTTAAATTTCACTTCGCTTTGTATCACTATCAGTTAAAGAGTTTAGGTATTGTCGTAAAATGATAAACACTACCGATAAGCAACCGTGCTCCTTAGTAGACCGATCGCAACTCGTTTCTATAGTAAACAATTGGTTTTGTTCTCGCCAGGCCTCCCTATCATGGCCAACTAACAAGAAAACTTAGAAGCCGTCTGGCATTATTAGAATAAAAAATCTTAAATCGTCAATAACTCAAAAACTACAAATTTTTGGAATAGACATCTTTATACAAAGTTACCCTTATTTTAAGTGTTAAATAAGATAAAATCATAAAAATTTAAAATTCCATTTGAAAAAGTAACTTTTAACGATTTTTTAAAGTATATTTATAATGTCAGTTTTTGATCACCCTATATTTATTTATTATAAAAAAATCAGCACAGGCCACTAATGTGGATCCTTTTGGACAAGGAAGCCACCCGCAAATAAATAATAGAGACTTCGATAAGCAGATATTTATAGTTATGTCTAGACCTGCAAACGTCATTTTTTACATACAATTCAAAATATCTCCAAAATAGTTCAACTTAGGTATAGGATACTATAGAAATATACCTAGAATTTTTCGAGGAATCCAAAAATTCGATAGTATACAGGGCGTTCTATTTAAAAAAGGAAAGTTGATGTCTACTTCCGGTATAACCGGAAGTGCCGCCATCTTATTTTGCGCGAATTGCCCCCATTGACTTTAGTCAGCTGCCAAAATTTCAAATTTTTCCAAAGCCTACTTTCTGACACCCTATATATATATATATATATATATATATACAGTGTGTCCGAAATTGGTTATGACAGTATTGGGATCTCGGAAACCGTGATAGTTACAAAAACGTTTAAATGGAGAAAGTTTTAGACAATTATGTTTGTAATTTAACGCCGTTTTGCTCGCGATTCTATCTTTTTTAGTTTTTGAGATATTTTGAAAAAACCAAAAAACTGCATTTTCGAAAAAGTCCTATAATTTATTTATTTATGAAAATTTTCAAAATCTGTAAGAACATTATTAAGGCAACTTTTTACGTAGAGTGCACCTATTAAGTCAGATTTTACATTCGACGTTTCGATTTTCTAGAACCATCATCAATTTTGTTTTTTCTTATGGCCGCTGTGTTCGATTTTAACAGTTTTGAAAAGAGTATTTCTTTAGCTTTTCAACGGTGTATCACACTTTGTAATTAGGTTATTACTAAAGGAGCAAAAAGTGAGTAGAGAAAATATTTAAAAGTTTTTTGGAATTATCAAAGTAAAAAATTAGAAATTAATAGTGTAAAATTAGTAAAAACTACTCAATAACATTGCACAATGTTCACAAATGTTCAAATGACCAGCCGCAGATAACACTAACATCTTTGCTCAAGTAGGCTTTGGTTTTGAAATAATAGAATGCTTTTAATCTGTCAAAAATGCAACGTTTAAGTTTTATTTAACATTCATCGCTGTTTTAATAAGGATTACAATGGCGTTAAACTTTTCTAATGAAGAAATGTTTGATATGTTAGTGTGTTATATTAAAAATGAAAGAAATGCAAACAGGGCCATGGATGTGTATTTTGACACGTACCCCGAAAGACGGCAGCCTGGCAGAACTTATTTTCAAACGCTGGTTAGAAACTTGCTTGAGTTTGGCAGTTTTAATAAGATTCGCAGAAAGAAGTATGCAAAAGACAACGAGCAACGCAATAGGCAAATCCTAGAATATTTTAATGAAAATCCGACTTCATCTACAAGAAGAAGCGAAACAGAACTTCAAATTCCAAAATCTACCGTTCATGGCGTCTTAAAAGTAACTAAATATCGTCCTTACAAGCCAACAATTGTGCAAGGACTTCAAGCAGGTGATTTCGAAAGAAGAATTGTTTTTTGTAATTGGTATATCAATAGATGTCGAGAAAATCCCGCTTTTTGCAATAAAGTCATTTGGTCAGATGAGACTCATTTTACAAACTGTGGCATTTTTAATAAAAAAAAACACCATTATTGGGCTATTGAAAATCCGCAACTACGCGATCCACGCAGGCTGCAAGAGCGATTTGGTTTTAATATGTGGTGCGGGATGCTTGGTAAGATAAACATAGTCTAATTGAATTGCTTATAATTCAAGATTTTCCATTATTTTTAAGGAAATCGTCTCATTGGTCCCTTTATTTTTGATCAGACACTGACAGGCCCAAGATACCTTGCCATGTTACAGAATCAAATAGTTCCTGCCATTCGAGAAGCTGTGCCAGATGATCAGTTTAATGGCTTGTGGTTTCAGCAAGACGGTTGTCCTGCACATAACAGCAGGGATGTACAAACCTTTTTAACAACAACTTTTGGTGAAAACGTAATATCCAACAGTGGTCCTGTCCGCTGGCCAGCTAGATCCCCGGATATCACGCCGTTGGATTTTTATTTATGGGGATGTGCGAAAAATGAAATATACGAATTTGACCCCCAGAAAATAGGCAAGTTCTTGAGCAGCGAACCCGAAATATTCTACAAAATACAGATAGAAATACCATTCAACGGGTAATCAGAACAGTTGAAAGGAAATGCGGACACTGCATAGAAAAAAACATTTTTAATCCTAGTATTATGTAGCATTTTTTTATTAATTTTATTGAATAGGTAGTTCATACTGATTTTCTGTTAATTCTTGTAAGGTTAGTACTTAGTTAAATCGCCATGAACGGTTGACTTCAGAATGTGAAGTTCTGTTTCAATTCTTCTTATGGAAAAAACCAGATTTTCATTAAAATATTCTAATATTTGCCTATTCAATTCCTTGTCATACTTGCATACTTTCTGTTGCGATTCTTAAAATTGGCTAACCCTAGCAAGCTTCTAATCAGTGCAGCGCTTGAAAAGAAGTTCTGTCGACAGTCGTTCTTCGGGGTACATTATGTGCAGTGCACATAGTATTAATGTTACTGAGTAGAACTTACTGATTTTATGCAGAATTTAATGTCCAATTTAAAAATATTGCTATTTGCAACTATTAAATTTTAATTTATATCGATAATTCGAAAAAATGTTTAAACAGTCTTATTTCAAACGCAAAGCCTACTTGGGCAAAGATGTTAGTGTTATATGCGGGTGGTAGTTTGAACATGTGTGAACATTGTGCACGAATCAATTATGTTATTAAGTAGTTTTTACTGATTTTTTGTAGAACTGGATGTTAAATTACAATATATTGCTATTTAACACTATTAATTTTTAACTTTTTACTTTGATAATTCCAAAAAACGTTTAAATATTTCCTCTACGCACTTTTTGCACCTTTAGTAATAACCTAATTACAAAGTGTGGTACACCGTTGAAAAGCTAAAGAAATACTCTTTTCAAAACTGTTAAAATCGAACACAACGGCCATAAGAAAAAACAAAATTGATGATGGTTCTAGAAAATCGAAACGTTGTATGTAAAATCTGACTTAATAGGTGCACTCTACGTAAAAAATTGCCTTAATAATGTTCTTACAGATTTTGAAAATTTTCGTAAATAAATAAATTATAGGACTTTTTCGAAAATGCAGTTTTTTGGTTTTTTCAAAATATCTCAAAAACTAAAAAAGATAGAATCGCGCACAAAACGGCGTTAAATTACAAACATAATTGTCTAAAACTTTCTCCATTTAAACGTTTTTGTAACTATCACGGTTTCCGAGATCCCAATACTGTCATAACCAATTTCGGACACACTGTATATATATATGTGTGTGTGTGTATGTATGTGTTGATTCTTAGGCCTTCGCGGACGGAAAAATTCAATGTGTTTTCATTTCGGGTGTACAGGGTGTAACATTTTGGGTACTTTTGCGGGGTATCTCCGTTTCTTTTAGAAATAGAAACTTGTGGTTTTCGCGACAGTGTGCTACTTTTTCGTAAAACTAAAGATGCCGTTAACAAAATTTTCATAGCTTTTTTAATTTTTAAGATACAGGGCTAAATTGAGAATGTTGCATTTTTAGGCACCCCTTGTATCTCAACTATCAGATAACTTATTAAAGATGTGAAAACTATTTTTTATATAGCTTTTCCCGTAGAACTCAATTCCGCCTTCGGAATTAGTATACAAGGTCAGGTCAAAAAGTTGTCGGACCCTACTTTATTTTTTTAAATGAAACACCCTGTATATTTATAGTCTATAAAATTTGCCTTTTTTTACCTGTTCAGAAACATATAATAGTATGCACTTTTTTTCAGAAACACGCAAATAAATGACAATTTACTGAAATTAAATGCATTATTTAATAGTAGGCCTTGAATAACAAAAATAAACAATTGAAATTTACATATTGCTAGCAAAGAATTGGATACCTTGCATATAAGTATCTTCTTATATAAAAATACCTATAGAATTTTGTAAAAACAGGAAGTTTTATAGTATAAAGTAACTATATAACAAAGTCAAAAAATAACATTAATAAAAAATTAAATAACATTATTAAAAAAAAGAAAAAAGTATTTGCGTGTTTCTGAGAAAAAGTTCATACTATTATATATTTTTGAAAACTTAAAAGGGAGACAAATTTTGTAGTCTATAAATATACAGGGTGTTCCTTTTAAAAAAATAAAATAGGGTTCGGTTATTTTTTGACCTGACCCTGTATACTAATTCCGAAGGCGGAATTGAGTTCTACGGGAAAAGTTATATAAGAAACAGTTTTCACACTTTCGATAAGTTATCTGATAGCTGAGATCCAAGGGGTGCCTGAAAATGCAACGTTTTCAATTTAGCCCTGTATTTTAAAAACTAAAAGGGCTATGAAAATTTTGTTGACGGCACCTTTAGTTTTACCAAAAAGCACCAGTCCAAGTACCAAATCTGTTCACTACTGTCGTTCTGAAAAGAACAGTTTTGTTGACGTCTCGCCAAATCACAGTTGGCATTTTCGAAGCTTTCTTTCTCGCGTCCGAATAGAGACTCTATTCTTGGTCGTAAAAGGTTATGAGAGAACATGACGCACTGTTTAATTCAGAACCAAGGAGCCATTCTGCAACCGTGGTATCTGCCCCGGTAAGGCTCATCAGTCAGTTTTTTTAAGGGGTATCACTATTAAAACCGAATTGCCCAAACACTGGAGCAAACAAAGTGACATGGTGGTTCTTGGTCGTAATACGAAAAAACTGAAGATGAGGGATAGCTTCTTCACCAATGTATCAAAAAACGACAAAAACATGATGCTCTGTTTGTTTCAGAACCAAGGATCTATTCTGCTACCATGGTATCTGCCCCGAAAAGAAAACTGCCTGATGATGATGATTTCGTATAACCTTTAATGACCAAGAACCGCACAAAAATTGATATTTCTGTTCAGTCATTTCCCTTTCACCCTGCATATTCCTCATAAAGTTACTACTAAATGGCTAATGTATATAGAAAAACCTGTTTGTGGAGGAATTCGTTACGAAATATCTTGCAGGTAAAGGGCAATTTGTTTTCCTTGATAAAAAAAAAGAAGGATGGGATTTTCAGATAAAAGGCTTATATGGTTTTTTTAATTTCCCTTCCATACTATATTTTTTCTCAGACAATTTAATGACTGTGTCTGTTTACTCACCAATTAGGCTTAACAGGAAACCGAGCAATTTCAAATCGAGGCTGCCGTGATTCCCGTTTTATCATGTTTTCCGAGGTGTTTTCATTACAAAGGATGAGGATAATTGATTGATCTCGTAGCGTCAAAGGACGCACAACGGAAACATACGAGATCCACGAAAACTCTCTAATTAACAACGCGTCAGAATGGAGCGTTTGTCGTTTTTCATTAATCACGGATGTGAAGATGTCCTGTTTGACCCTTTAATTAAGATTCCTACGCAGGAAAACGTGACAACAGACACACAAAATAGTCCGGTGGGCTTGCACTACACAATAGAGAAACCACTGTTAAGTCTCCACTTGTAACAGTTAGGAAATGTTATGAATATCAATATTGTACAATGTTGACAAGTTCGAAGTAACATGTTAATACTTTACCTCGTACGTAGCGTCAAAGTGTCTTGTTAAAGTATATTAGACTTTGAAAATCGTAGATCACCTACCTTCATATTCGCAGGGATGGGGCTGTTCCTTAAGTTTACGAGGGACGACAGTGCTCGGGCATGCAGATACTTAAACTGGAAATACGGGGGCTATTGAGAACTCTTTGTTCTGAACGAATTTACTTGTTTAAATTGTATTGATTAGTAAACAAAAGTACAAATGAGTAATAAGCGTTTTATATTGTGCAAATAATATATTCCTAGGGTTCATGTATTTTATTTATTTGCTTTTTTGACATTTCGTATATTTACGTCGATCGATGAGACGTAGGAGCAGCTTTTAAGATTTTAGATTTTACTAAAGCAACGTTAGTCCGATTAGCTAGACATTTAATAAAGCAAACTGTTTCTACTGGTTAATTAGTGAGCGGGAGATGATTTAATGACATGTATCTCAATAAAATATTCGAAAAACAAATGAGAATAGAGATAAAGTCTCGTTTTACACAAATATGTTTAGCAGAGTTGCGACGAATCCTCCCAAAAATGATCCGAATTCTGGTAGCGAGATCAAATGTCCTGCAAAAAAAATCGAATCGCGATTCCTTTTGGTAACAAAAAGTACCCGAATCAAATGACTCGAATCATTTTTTTCGAATCCTAACTCTTGAATCCTATCAAACCAGTTTATTACTAACTTCGATTTTATGGGGGCTGTTACATCCTTCTAGGGCCACCCTATTCAGAATGTTTTTTTTTTCAATACAAAATAATAAAAAAAATTTGAGTGCTTCTTCATTTTTTAACACGGGTATCTGCTTCTAAAGTACAATTTTTTTCTGTTTTAGGGGGATTTTTCACCTTCCTAGGGTATAAATAGTTGAATAAAATATTTTAAAGTTCAGCCTGAAAAAACCACTTAATGTACTGATTTTAAATGTTGTGTGATTATTAATTACGCTAAAGAAATCAATTGGTAAAATTACGAATTTAAGTTAGCGAAACAAAATGGCGGCCAAATAAATTTTTTTCAATCGTGAAAAAAATCACCAGATTTTAGATATCTTTACGTTTTAGCATGTTTTATTAATTCCGTCGGTTTGTCTGTTTGAAGGTTTATCAGCTTTAAAACTACTTACTTGATTGACTTCAAATTTTGGTCAAAAATTAAGCGCCCTATCATGGTACTATTTTGGTAAAAATATAGTATGGCGGAACAAATAATGGCCTAGTGAAACAACAAAACAACTAACTATCTAATTTACTACAAATTTTGTACAAAAATCAAGTGCCACATAGGAATGAACTGGTAATATTTTGGTATGAATTCAAGGCAGCAAAACAAAATGGCGGCCTGATGACTGATGACGTTTTCAAAATATTACTTTTTACGTTTTTAAATTACAATATGTTTTATTTTTATTATTTATTTAAATACATAGTACAATAAATGTTCTCTTATATTAAGAACTAATATATATCCAGTATTATTTACATCTAGATTTAAGATTACCTTTACAACAATTTACCTGAAATTTTGCACAAAAATCAGGTATTACGCAGTGGCGGCTCGTCAGGGGTAGGCCTCTGAGGCCGCGCCTCACCCCCAAAATAAAGTAAAAGAGAATTTTTTTATATAACTTTTTATCTATTACCAATTAGAAATATACTTTTTAACAGTTTTACAACATAATAACATTAAAAAAAACAAAATATAATCCCATAATAAATATTTTAGAAAATAAATTCTGACCACATCAAAAAACCGACCGTGCAATCCGTGCAAACCCATTCCTAAAGAAAGTGCTCTCGAATGAGGCGAAATAATTTTAGCATGGAAAGTTTCGACTTCTGACCTATTTATCAACGGCCGGTGCCGATGCCGGCGAGTCACCTGATTACGACAGAGCCGGATGGCGATTGCCGATGCACGCGTTTTCTATTGCATTCTTGAGGCGATAAATCTGTAGCTTGGATATGCTTTTATTGGTTATTTAAATCACATGACTAGCGAAATATTCCAACGGCTTCTTTTTACGTGGAGCGTGCGGCTGAGAAAGAAATAGGAAATAGATTGCGATAATCGCTGATTGAGGGCGTTCTGTCTTTTAAGGTGAATAAATACGCGTGAGTAAGTTTTTGTTTTGTTTTGATTTGGTAAGTTGGACCGTTCCATTTTTTGTATTTGCTTTTTGTTTTTGAAATGAATCCTATTCACGACATTATTGCTTCATTAATTGAAACGCCTTTTTTGAGAAGAAGCGAAATTGAAAAGAAACAGATATTAGGTAGCCGTCCGACGCCGAAAATTTTAGCAATATTTAACGATAAGAGGCAAGGTACAAAATATTCAAGAACTTTTCAAATATCTTGGTACGAAACTTATAGGTGGCTATGCGGAAGTATTTATAAAGAAAGCTTATATTGTTGGCCTTGTATTTTATTAGGTTGCGTCAAAAATAATTGGAGTTCAGGGGGCGGATATTCGGATTTAAAAAAATTTTCACGAGCAGTAAAATCGCATGAAAGTTCAAGAGAGCATATTAAAAATTCGGTAGCACTTACAAGACTGGAGCAAAATAGGGCGACTATTGCGGATGCACTACAAGAAAATGCAAGTTTTAATAAAATTGTTTATAATGAAAATGTTCAAAAAAACCGTTTATTATTAAATTATTTAATTGATGTTACTATTACTTTGGGTAAACAGGACTTGGCATTTTGAGGTCATAATGAAACAACAGATTCTTTTAACCGTGGCAATTTTAAGGAAATATTTGCATGCTTAATAAAAAGAAATGCCGAACTTACTGAACATTATGCTAAATTTAGTAATATTTTTACGGGACAATCTAAGACTATACAAAATGAACTAATTGGTTGCATACATGACTATATTCAAGAATATATAAAAAAAGAAATCAATGACACCGACTGTTGTTTTTTTGGCGTAAGTGCGGATGATAGTACTGATATAACAGAAAAATCACAGTGTTTGATAACAGTTAGGTATGTGACCAACGGATCTTTAAAAGAAAGATTTTTAGGATTTTTTGACGTTAGCGATAATAGAACAGCAGAGAGCCTTATTCATTTAATACAAAACAGCTTAGAGACTTATGACTTTAAAAATAAATTGGTCGCGCAGTGTTACGATGGGGCTAGTGTTATGGCAGGTGAAATAAATGGGCTTCAAACAAAAGTTAGATCTATTGCTCCTTTAGCTATGTTTACTCATTGTTGCGCCCACAGATTAAATCTAGTTTTACAACAGGGAACAAAACTCATTACCCAAAGTCGTATATTTTTTGCCACTTCATTAGGAATACCAAATTATTTCCACCAATCACCAAAACGGTCTTTTGTGCTTAATCAGATAGTAGGTAAAAGAATTCCGCGAGCTGTAGAAACGCGATGGTATACACGGTCTAAAATTTTAAACTTAGTGGCTAATGAATGGGACAATTTAATTATAGTATTTGAAACTATTATTAATGACTTAAGTTCTGGAACAGAATCTATTAATGGTGCAAAAGGATTTCTAAAGCATTTTAATGATTTCGAATTTTGCCTTTTAACGCATATTTATAAACAAATTTTTAGTTGCACTGATGTACTGTTTCAAATATTACAGTTAAAGCATTTAGATATAAATTACTGCATTTCGCAAATAAACCTTGCCAAGCAACGAATTATTGAATTTAGAAACGAGGACCATTTCAAAGAACTTTTCAATATTGCTAAAAAAGCCACTATTCTGCCAACTAACACACGTCGAGGACAATGTTCTAGCGACTTTGATATTTTTACTAAATATAAAATATTATATTTCGAAATAATAGATTGTATAATTCTTCAATTAGGGACGCGAATTGAAAATTTAAATAATTTAAATTTCTTTGCTTTAGTCGATTGCACAAAATATTCGGAATATGTTAAATGCTTTCCAGACGACTTATTAAATAATTTATTAAAAAATTATCGAAACATTTTTGACAGAGATAGATTAAAGAATGAGCTTTCTGTATTGTATAGGGATGAACAATTTTCAAATTTAGATGTCGAAAAAAGTCTAGCTTTGTTATTTAAAGATTTTAAAGCAATTTTTGCGGAAGCATATAAGCTTTTTAATTTAGTTTTAACTATTCCCGCAACAAGTGTATCGGCCGAACGAAATTTTTCATGTCTTAAACGGATCAAAATCTACCTAAGAAACACAATGACACAAGAACGGCTTTCGGGTTTAGCAATGATGTCAATAGAGCAGGAATTACTGTCAAAACTTAGTGAAGACCAAAACTTTTACGACCAAATTATAGATAAATTTGCAACCTTAAAAGACAGACGTATAGATTTAATGTACAAAAAGTATTTTTTTTATCTTATTTCCTACAACTATTTATTTTAAGTTTTAATAAACTAAATTATGTTTTTATTATCGCAATCACCGCTATATTTTAGTGATAGGTGTACATATTTTACTTGTTTTGTTTACTTTTTATTTACTTTTTTTAGAGTTTATTTTTTTAGTTTTTAATGGTTTAGTAGGGCTATTGGCGATGACCTCCATTAAAAAAAAAAGGTCAACGCGTCGCAGAATAATACCTCATGGGTGACGTGGAAATTTATTCACATTTAAACAAAATTGGAAATGGAAATTGACTGGTAAATTTTGCTACGAATTCAAGATGGCGAAACAAAATGGCGGCCTATAAAATATTAAAAAGATATATTACCAAAATCGCTTAATTTACCAGTTTACATGAAATTTTGAAGAAAAATCAAGTATTACGTGGAAATCAGCTGATAAAATTTTGGTACGAAGACAGGATGGCGAAACAAAATGGCGGCTTAATAAAATATTTTTAAAGATCAACCTGTAAAAACTACTACATTAAATTGATTTCAAATTTGGTGCAAGCATTAATTGTGATATAGACATGAACTGGTAAAATTGTGGTACGAATTCTAGATGATGGACCAAAGTGGCTGCCAAATAAAATGTGTGTAATGGTGAAAAAATCTCCGTCCAAGGTTTTACATAGCTTCAAGTTTTAGCCTTTCTAGATGCCCAAAAACATGTTTTTTTTTCAATTTCTTCGGTCTGTTTGTCGGTCTACCCACTCACCCGATTGACTTTTTGGTAAATATCTAATATGGTAAAAATCAAGTGTAGAAATAAACTGGTAACATTTTGGTAGGAAACGAAGATGGTGGCCTAATAAAATGTTGAAAAAAAATTAACCTGAAAAACTACTTATTAGATTCATTTCACGTTCAGCATTAAAATAGCGATCAAATAAAATGTTTAAAAACCAACAAATTTTCTTATTTATTTGGCCTTAAATTTTTCATAAAAATTAAATGTGATATGGGAATAAACTGGTACTTTATTCAACATGATTGAACAAAATTGCGGTCTTAAAAAATCATTGTAAAAACTACTTATTCAATTTATTTTTAATTATGTCCAAAAATTAAGTGTGGCATTGGTTGAAACTGGTAAAATATTGATACGAGTCCAACATGGTGAAGCAAAATGGCGCCCAATAAAATTGTTTGGAAAGGAAAGATCCATAACAAAGAAAGATTTGGATAAAGGAAATTTACCGATTTTTTACTTTTCATTTCAATAGTAGTAAATAAAAGCTTTTTAACATTTATTTTATTTGTACTTTTTAGCATTATTGCTTATCAGACGTTCACGATTAGACACCAAGATATTGTATTATCATCGGGTTTATGATGTATTCCAAATTTCAGTTAATTCCCATAACAAGCAGTGACGGATCGTCAGGGGCGGCAGAGTCGGTCGGGCCGTACCAGAAGACGTGTAGGGAAAATTCTCTTTTTAAAAAAGTAAATATTTTTCAGTGCAAACACCCTGTTCGGTAAATATGCTAAGAAGAACAAGAGAAATATCAGATATCTATCTTTAATGAATCCTCAAGCCTTTAATTGAATTACATAAAAACAATATGTCTATTAGACCAGTAATTTTTTATATTTCAGCCCCAGCAATAGTTCTTTCCAAAAAGTTAATAAAAAGTTTAATAAAATATTTTAATTTTAAACCTAAATACAGTATTAAAAATAGCTTTCAATTAATAAGTAAAATCAATAATTTAACTATTCCTAATAACGCTAAATTAATATCCTTTGATGTGCAAAATCTATTTCCAAGTATACCGCCATCTGATGTGTTAATATTAGTGGAAGAACTTTTTACAAAAAAATATTGTTAGTCAGATTTATAAACAAGATATCTTAGAAGTTTTATCTACCTGCTTGGATCCAAATTACTTTGAATTTAATGAGACTATGTATATTAGTAAGGAAGGTTTAATAAAGGGAAACCCTTTTAGTCCTATTTTAGCAAAGATATTTATGGACAACTTAAAAAGGAAATACATAAATATTCCCTTAGTAGAAATTTCATATTTTGGTATAGGTATGTTGATGATATATACCCAAAAATAATAATTTTACTGTTGAATTAGAAAATAATGAAGCAATTAATTTCTTAGACTTAACAATTACTATCAAAAACATTAAATACGATTTTCGAATTTTTCATAAGCCATCTCATACAGACATTACAATACACAATACATCCAATCATCTTTTCGCACATAAAATATCAGCATATAATAATAAATAATACTTCTAAACAATGAAAGTTTTACTAAAGAATTAAATATAATAAAACAAATAGCAATTAATAATGGTTAAATAGTAAAAGATAAACAATATAAAAGAGCATTAAAGCTAGGTTATCCTTCTAATAACTTCAAAGAAAATAACAAATTTCAGACTTTTACTTATACAGGAAAAATAATTTCGAAGGTTACTAAGTTTTTTAAAAACGAAGGTGCGACGGTTGCTTTTAAGACTAACAACACTCTTGGTAGATATTTTAAAAACAATAAGACAAAGACCAAAAAAGAGGAACAAATTGGAGGGTTTACAAGTTAAATTGTGGAACTTGTTCAAAATTCTATATAGGACAAACAGGAGGAACATTTGAGAAAAAAATTAATGAACATAAATCAAGTTACAGAAATCATAGAGATAATTCCAATTATTTTAAACATCTAATTCAGGAAACCCATACTTTTAATGAGAAATTTGAAATTTTACATGTAGAACAAAAAAGTAAAAAACTTAATTTACTAGAAAGTATGGAAATAAACAAACATAAAGATAACAATATATTATTAATAGATCAATTGGACCTAAATAGTTCCCCATTGTTAAATCTTTATTAAGCAATAACTAAAATTCCAGAACACTCCACCTGCATGTATAATAACCGTAATTGTGAAAATAAGTTCAGGTATTTAAATAATATTGTTTGTGTTGCATTGTCATTTAAGATCAAACATCTGATGAAGCCACAGTGTTGGCGAAACAATTGTCATTTTTTTTATTTTTGTAAAATAAATTCAGTGGAAATTTTAAACAAGCGTTTTTTGTTTATTGGGGTAATTTTAGAGTACGAGCCGTCACTGTACAAAAGTGTCGCAAGATTTGATCCAAACAACTAATTAACTACAAAGTCAAATATACGCATTTAATAAATTGCTGAATTTATGTACCCTTCTTTTTGGACTGAAATAAAAAGTGACACAAGGAAGTAAAAAATATTAATCTTCATTAGCATCGTATCTCGAAAAGTTTGCGATATATTTAGCCATAGAGCAAATGGACTTCATAAATCATCTCCAAAAAGGGTCCCCGTTTTTTTACTTTTAATACGAAATGAATTAATGAAATCTTTCGCTACATTTAACTTGATATTGGCAAGCACGGAATGTATTTATCATCAAGAAAAAAACTTAAAAATATAAATATATATCACTTTCCTTCGAAACGGCGGTTTTAAAGATTGCGGCAATTTATGTAGCTGTGGCCTTAATGATCTGTGCAACTTTAAAAAAGAGATTCTGTGGATAATATCTCAAAAAAATGATGATTTTTTTTCATTTGTTAGGAACAGTGAAGTGTAAGCCAATTTAGTTCAGTACACAGTCACAGTACAGGGTGATCAGTTAAGGGTAGCGAGCGGCCATATCTCATAAGATATTGGTCGTATAGATTTGAGAAAAAAAAATCATAATAAAAGTCGCCAAGAGAAATTGCTGAAAATTGTTTTCGAGTTTGTCAAACTCCGCTAGAGGGCGTAACAACCAACACCAAGTAGAAAAATGGGGTTTTTATAGAATTTTGCCTAATGAAAATATATCGATGATATCATTTTCATATTTAGTGACCATTTCCCTACACTTTTTGTCTAAAATGTTTTGTTCTATATATCAAAATAAAGCGGTGGGGGAAGTTCAATTGTTTTTTCAAACAAACCAAGATGTCTCCCGTTTCTTTTGACCGATTTTAGCAAACTTGGGCTCATATGAAAGAGCATAATTTGCACTACAAAACGCTTATTTGGTTTTGAATTTTTGACTTTTGCTGGCGTGCGTCGCTAGATGGCGTTAACTGAATTAGTAGCATATTTTTTAGTTTTTTTCAAAAAAAAAACAAATTTACATATTTTAAAAGGGGATAAATTTCTCTATAATTTAATGAAAATAATTTATCATCTTCCTTTTTTTGAACCGTTGATATTTACCAAATTATTATTTTATTTTATTAAAAAATGGCACGCCACTGCTTTTTGTCAAAATAAAAATCATTTTTGTAACCACTTATTAGTTGCTAACAAAAAGAACCTCTTGACTTTTTTTCGTTAGACGAACGGTTTTGGATTGAAAAAATAAGATGTTTAACAATGAAAAATCTTAATAAAACTGTCCAACAACAGCAGGAGCAATAACACTAAAAACAAGAACATGGAACATTAAAAATAAACGTTAAAAATAAATTAATAGTTTTGTCGTAAATGTTCAAAATGTTGTCCATTATTTTGAATGCACTGGTCCAATCTTTTCTGGGTGGAGTTGACAGCTGTCTCAATTTCCGCTCTTGGTATAATATTTATGGCGTTTTGAATTCGGACTATCATGTCTTCTCGAGTAGTTGGTCGAGTTTTATACACCAAATCCTTTATTCGGCCCCACAGATAAAAATCAAGGCAGATTAAATCGGGGGACCGTGGTGGCCAGAAAAATAGACTGCCTCTACCAATCCAACGGTTAGGAAAATGCCTGTTCAAAAAATCTTGCACATTTCGTGAATAATGTGCCGGGCATCCGTCTTGTTGAAACCACATGTTTCTTCTTACTTGTAAAGGCACATTTTCTAAGGGTCCTGGTAAATCGTTAAATAAAAAGTTTAAATACATGTCACTGGTTAGATTGCCACTAAAGATGTGCGGACCGATAATAGCACCATTAATAACATCGCACCAGACGTTGACGCTCCATCGACCCTGCTGATAATCTTCACGTAACCAGTGTGGATTAGTGTCCGACCAGTAATGCACGTTATGAAGATTTACCCTGCCATTACTGCACAACGATGCTTCGTCTGTCCACAATATTTGTGAGAAAATATGATGGTTTTCCCTAATGAAGTCTCTAAGCCAGTAGCAGTAATCGAGCCTACGTTCAAAGTCAGTGTCATTTAGGGCTGGATGAATCACGATGTGATATGGATGCATTTTAAAATCCATTAATATTTTTTGCACTGAGCCATAGGATATTCCTAAATCTCTGGAGATCTCTCTTATGCTTAAATGGGGGTCTGCATGAATATAAACCAACACATTTATAATGTTATCTTCTCTTCTTACTCTACGATTTCTTCTCAAAGTTGGAGTTGGTTGCACTTGGCCAGGTTGCCTTAAACGTAAGGCTAAACGATGAAAAACCATTCTCGAATGGTGTCTTCGGAGGAGATAACGCAGTGCATACTGCCTAGAAGCAATCGCCGCATTTTCAAAACATTGAAAATAAATTCTCAACATATCAAAGGCTTCTTCATTCGTAAAAAGCATGATTTGTTGTAAAAATACTTTTTACATAACATTAAATTAGATGTCAATAGCAGGAACTATCAAAATGAATATCAACGTGATTGACAATTTGGTGTTTTGTTTCTTAACGTAGATCATGGCCTGCTTCGCTTAAATGCGATGTTAGTTAAGTTTGATTTTTAATTTAATTTATGAAATAATAATAATTATTAATAATAAATTATGAACTAAAGCATTCCCTCGCTAATTAAATGATTATTAATGATAAAAATAATAGGTAATAATTTTATTATTGTGAGATGTAATTTAAAAATAATTTTGAACCTTATAGTTATCATTGTTAAACATCTTATTTTTTCAATCCAAAACCGTTCGTCTAACGAAAAAAAGTCAAGAGGTTCTTTTTGTTAGCAACTAATAAGTGATTACGAAAATGATTTTTATTTTGACAAAAAGCAGTGGCGTGTCATTTTTTAATAAAATAAAATAATATTTTGGTCAATATCAACGGTTCAAAAAAAGGTAGATGATAAATTATTTTCATTAGATTATAGAGAAATTTATCCCCTTTTAAAATATGTAAAAATGAATATACCATTACATTTGTTTTTTTTGAAAAAAACTAAAAAATATGCTACTAATTCAGTTAACGCCATCTAGCGACGCCAGCAAAAGTCAAAAATTCAAAACCAAATAAGCGTTTTGTAGTGCAAATTATGCTCTTTCATATGCGCCTAAGTTTGCTAAAATCGGTCAAAAGAAACGGGAGACATCTTGGTTTGTTTGAAAAAACAATTGAACTTTCCCCACCGCTTTATTTTGATATATAGAACAAAACATTTTAGACAAAAAGTGTAGGGAAATGGTCACTAAATATAAAAATGATATCATCGATATATTTTTATTAGACAAAATTCTATAAAAACCCCATTTTTCTACTTGGTGTTGGTTGTTACGCCCTCTAGCGGACGTTTGACAAACTCGAAAATAATTTTCAGCAATTTCTCTTGGCGACTTTTATTACGATTTTTTTTCTCAAATCTATACGACCAATATCTTATGAGATATGGCCGCTCGCTACCCTTAACTGATCACCCTGTATATAATATGTGTTACATATACTGTCTCTTCATTTTTATTGGACGTCATTTTGTTCCATCATATTGGATTTCTACCAATATATTTACCATTTCTCTTCTACCTATGCCACACTTGAATTTTGGGCTTAATTTAAAATAAATTCAATAAGTAGTTTTTACACTGACACACACCGCCATTTTGTTACGTCATGTTGAATTCGGACCAATTTATCTCATTTTCACATTTAATTTTTCTGCAATATTTAAAATCACTTGAACAAGGTTTTTTTACGTTTATTTTCTAAATCTTTTGTTTAGCCGCCATTTTGTTTCGCCATCTTAAAGTCCTACGACAACTTTACCAATTTATCTCTAAATCACACTTAATTCTTGTACAAAAATTGAAATTAATTTAATAACAATATTTTCAGGCTAATTTTTTAACATATTATTAGATCGCTATTTTGTTTTGCGTTCTTGGATTCATATCAAAATATTAACAGTACATTCCTATATAACACTTGATATTTGTGCAAAATTTGAGGTAAATTGGATGATTACTTTTTTTATTAATAATTTTTTTAAATTTCTAAATGGTTTTCGTTAACGATCCTCTTACTGTTATATTAGAGTGATGTATTATTTGGTGCTAGGTTTCAGTAAAAAAAAGTTTTTAAATTGCCGACGCACGTTTCGCAACTTCATTGTTGCATCCTCAGGGCACACATATAGATTATATACTCTGCGTGAAACCCATATTATTAGTCTTTACCTTCCTGTTGTTGTTGTTATGTTAGAGTGAGTGGTGTGTTATTTGGGGTCAGGATCCAGTAATCAATTCTTTAAGTAGTTTTTCAGGTTGAATTTTTAAATATTTTAATATACCGCAGTTTTCTTACGCTATCTTGAATTGATAAAATTTTACCATTTACGCCATTTTCGATTTTTACCAAAATGTTACCAGGTCATCCCCATATGGCCCTTAATTTTTGAACAAAATTTGAAGTTAATCGGGTAAGTAGTCTATAAGCTATACCGCGAACTGAGAGACGGACAGACCGACAAACGGACCGACGCGACGGAATTGTTAAAAAGTAAAAACGTCTAAAATCTGAGAGGATGATTTTTTCACGATTACAAACATTTTATTTGGCCACCATTTTGTTCGGCCATCTTGAATTAGTACCTTTATTTTACTAGTTGATCCCTATACCACATTTAGTTATGGCACACATTTTGAAATCAAACCATCAAGCAGTTTTTTCAGGCTAAATTTTTAATTATTTTATTATCTTGGTTTCATACCAAAATTTTACCACTTGATTTGAACATAGTACATATATGCTTTTGCAAAATTTGCGATAAATTGGATAGTTAGTTTTTTATTAATAATTTTAATATGACTCTTAATTATTGACGAAAATTTTATGTCAATCGGCTAAGTAGGTTTTTAGCTACGCCGTGAACAGACAGACAGACAGGCGGGCAGACAGACATGCAGACGGATAGACAGACAGATGGACAGACAGACAGACAGACCGACGGAATTGAGAAAACATGTTTTCTGCCATTTAGGGACCCTGCAACGATTTTTTTTAATTGGTGCTTTTGATTAAGCGTTTCGAATATGGTTTCACCTTGGAAAATAACGCTAAATGTTGTACTAAAATATAACGCTATTAATATTAACTATCTTACAAATCCAATAAACAGGAAACGCGTTAGGTCTGGCAACAATACAGACTTTTCGAGACTCTTAGTTTGTCTCAATCTTTGGTGTTTATTTTTCAAACAAGAGCTATGGGAAACGTCCCAAGATTGTGGATTATTAAAAGTTGGAAACTTCTAGCAAGTCTTTGCGAAAAACTTCAACTTAGCATTATTATGAACTTTAGTGGTAATATTGAACTAAGTTCTGAACTATTCCGAACTATTAACTATCGGAAACTTTTTCGAGTGGCCAATTAGGTTCAATTTATCCGCAGAAGTTTGAAGACAAGAAATAAAATTATTGTCTTTATGAAACTATCAGGATATTTAACAAATATGCTCGAATGTTCCACATATTTTTATTTCTTAGTTTTAGAATTTTACTTGTAAAATAATTTGTTGTTGGAAGCGAAATTATTACATATATTTGCTAAACTGCTTGTAGAAATAATTTATTCTAATACAGGATGGCGCATCGAAAACGAAACAGAGGTATTTACGGGCACCTCGATTTTGTTTTTGAGGAGGACACTAAATTATCATAAAATCATGTTCATACCTGCAGCTCCCTAGGCGGGGGTGTCACTACCCTTAAAATCTTAACTGGAGTGATACCTCATTTTAAAGGTCTTTTGTTATTCTCTTCAAAATTATAATAAAATTCATGAACTTTAGTTCAGTAGTTTTAGAAATTTATTGATTTAAAGCTTAAAGTAGACTAATATATCAGATTAGTGGAGATACCTGGGAAGTCCATGAGACCTATTGTTTCAGCTGTTGGATCAACGTACAATATTTCGAAATGGGTAGTAGAACAATTCAGCAAATTAAATATCTCGTACGATAACTTTGAGGTTACTAACTCGTAAGAATTCTTAGATAAAATTAAGAATGTTCACTTAAAAGAAGGTGAAATTTTAATATTTTTTGATGTAAGCTCATTGTTACCTAGTGTACCCATACCACTAGCTTTAGAGTACCTAAAGGAACTACTTGAAATCAATAATTTGAAGAAAGAAATTATTGATGAATATTTGCTTCTCACAAAATGATGTATGAATCAAAATTTTTTTCAGTTCAACAATAAATATTATAAACCACTTGAGGGAACTGCGATGGGGGGGGATACTTACCTCCGTTTCTTGCAACTTTGTTTATGGGCAGATTAGAAACCCAATTCAAAAAAGAATTCAAGTGTTTCCCAAGGGTGTGGTATAAGTTACATTAGTTTATATCATCTGCTGATGATGCTAACTTGATTAGCGAAACGGGCGTCCAGAACGTAACAAGTTGTGGTGTAGTGTGGTTACAACTCTTGTATTTTGATCTATCATTTTACTGTTGAAAATAGAGATTTGAGCGTTGTTGTGGTAAAGTTGCTATTGTAGCACGGCAGAAAGGATAGAAATGATCTAAATATTACACACCCCAACAGGCATAAAAGTTAAATGTTTGGGCTGGTATTTTTGGCGATCATATAGTTGGTCCTTTTCTCTTGCCTTCAAATTTGACAGGTGAAATGTATTTACAATTACTATAAAACGCCATACAGCGAGCGTTAACAGGAATAATCGAAAATCAGAATGATCGGCGATACATTGAGGATAGGCTAATGTTCCAACAGGATGTTGCTCCGCCACATCATGCAATATTTGTTCGACAATATTTAGATCAGACGCTTTTAAGTCGATGGGTTGGAAGAAGAGGTTCTATTAAATGGCCCGAAAGATCGCCAGATTTGTCACCTCTAGATTTCTTTCTATAAGGTCACTTAAAAAGCACAATCTAGGCGACTCAACCGACTTCATTACAAGATTTGCAATAAAGAATTGTAAATTAGTGCCTTCAAATTACTCCTGATTTATATATTATCGTGCAGTTTTTTTAGCCTCAAATTTTTAAAACCCTAAAATTCATCATTAGTTATTTTTACACCACTTGCTGGCAAATTTCTTGCTTTAATTGATCTCTACTAATCTGATTTAAAGCTTAAAGTCTGTATAATATATATATATATATATATATATATATATATATATATATATATATATATATATATATACAGGGTTCGCCAAACTCAGTGGCGTATTAGAAGTATATGGAGAACGAGTAAAGATATTTACTTGAGATTTGGGTAAGTTTCATACTAAGAAGTGAACTTTATTTTAAAAATAATTTCGAAGTTGCGGCGTTGCCAGCTCTATTGCAGACAGACAGAAAGTTTCTTTTTTTAAATACAATACCCTGTATATTATTGCATTGTCAAATTCTATGTATCATTCTGAGCATTTTTTATGTAGTCTGTCCTATACCTAATTTGAGAGGTTTCTGAAATAAAAATTATTTTCTAATTTTTAAGGGTCAAATCGAGTTCAATGTAAAACACGATATATTTTTAGAACGTTGTCCCAGAATTCTGAAATTTTTATACGAGTTTCTGAACATGTAGGTTAATTGACGACTCAAGGTAATTTTTAATTAAAAGTTATACAGGGTGTATAAAAATATAGTTTATTCGCGATGAACAGAAATGTTCATAACTCGATTTTTTTAAATGGAACACCCTGTATATTTTAATTGCATCAAATAGAGAGAGACATTGCCTTTCAAATGACATTAGGTATTCCTATACCTATCTCTGATGGGTAATGAACTAAGTGGCATTTTAAAAAAAAATCGACCATTTTAGTATTTTCTGTAAAAAAAATCTATTTTAAGCGCACTGAATAGAGAAGTAAACATTTTTGTCAAATACTGGCAAGTTATTTCTACGTATATCTGTCTTAATGATACCTAAATGGAAATACTTTTCTTGAGAAAAATCGATAATTTAATAGTAACAATATGTATTCACAAACGCTTTTGATAAAAAATTAACGATACTACCGAATAAAACAATACTCACGATGGAACACCCTGTATATTTTTGTTGCATCCAACAGAGAAAAAATTACCTTTCAATAGTATTAGCATCGCTGATGATTAATTAATTAGATGCCATTTAGTAGAAGCACGAATAATATCTCGTAAAACGAAAGATTATTTAACTAGTAGGCTGTGCACGCCTGTCATCTCCCAGGAAACCAAACAGAGAACATTTGTTTTTAATATGCATAGGTGTCAAAAATTCACTAATTTAAAATGGCAAATTCTTACTCAAGTGTAGAAATTCTAAATTTGTTTTATGTACACGGTCAATGTGATAAAATAATATCAAGAACTTGTAGACAATTTAATCAACTTTATCCAGATTCTGTCCCAGTGAACGAGAAAAAGTTTAAAAGAATAGAGAAGAATTACAGAGAGTACAATAATGTTAAAAGACCAAGACTTCAAGTCAAACCTGTAACAGGTAACGAAGACAATGAAATTACTGTTTTGTCTTATTTCCATCACGCATCAATTAATAGCGCAGAGAAAGATTTAGGCATTTCTTACAAATCGGTGGAAAGAATTTTGCACACACATAGAATGCATAATTATAAATTTATAACAGCCCAGGCTTTAGAGCCTACTGATCCTCCTCAGCGCGTCGCATACTGCGAAATGATCCTGATGCGTACACAAGAAGATCCCAACTTTTTAAAAAAAGTTATTTGGACGGATGAGAGCAAATTCACAAAAGAAGGGATATTTAACAGAAGAAATTCACATTTTTGGTCCAAAGAAAATCCTTATTTTATCAGAGAAAAAGGTTTTCAATACAAGTTCGGTTTCAATGTATTTTGCCTCATGATGAATGACAAAATAAAGTTTTGCTTTTACGATGAAAATTTAAATTCTGAAAAATATTTGGAAATATTGAAAACTACAGTTTCTGATTTTCTCGACGAGTTACCATTGAACTTACTCCGGAGCTGCTGGTATCAGTTAGATGGGGCATCGGCTCACTGTACAAACGAAGTAAGTGCGGAACTTACTACAATCTTCGAAGACAGATGGATTGGCCGACGAGGTCCATGGATTTGGCCACCTAGGTCCCCAGACCTTACCCCTCTCGACTTCCATCTTTGGGGCAGGGTAAAAGGGATAGTTTATCAGACGCCAGTAGAAACAAAGGAAGAACTCCTAAATCGGACAAGAGAAGCACTGCTGGCATTATCCGCGGAAGAGATTCAAAAAGCAACGAGTCATGTAATGACACAAGTTCTGGAATGCCTCAGAGTTAATGGAGGACACTTTAAACAGTTCAGTTACTGACAAATCATTTGGGGATAGTTCTGTTGTTAGCTATATTTTTGTAATATTGTTTTATTCGGTTGTATCGTTAATTTTTTATCTAAATCGTTTGTGAATACATATTGTAAATATTAAACTATAGATTTTTCTCAACAAACGTATTTTCATTTAGTTATCATTAAGATAGATATATTATTGACAAAAATGTTTACTTGTCTATTTAGTGCTTTTAACATAGATTTTTTATCCAGAAAATAATAAAATGGTCGATTTTTTCTTTTAAATGCCATTTAATTCATTACCCATCAGAGATAGGTATAGGAACACCTAATGTCATTTGAAAGGCAATGTCTCTCTCTATTTGATGCAATTAAAATATACAGGGTGTTCCATTTAAAAAAAATCGAGTTATGGACATTCTGTTCCTCGCGAATAAACTATATTTTTATACACCCTGTATAACCTTTTATTAAAAAATACCTTCAGCCGTCAATTAACCTACATGTTCGGAAACTCGTATAAAAATTTCAGAATTCTGGGACAATATTCTAAAAATATATCGTGTTTTACATTGAAGCCGATTTGACCCTTAAAAAATAGAAAATAATTTTTATTTCCAAAACTGCTCAAAATAGGTATAGAACATACTACATAAAAAATGCTCAGAATAGTTCGTAGAATTTGACAATGCAATAATATACAGGGTATTGTATTTAAAAAAAGAAACTTCCTGTCTGTCTGCAATAGAGCTGGCAACGCCGCAACTTCGAAAATATTTTTAAAATATAGTTCACTTCTTAGTATGAACCTTACCCAAATCTCAAATAAATATCTTTACTCGTTCTCCATATACTTCTAATACGCCACTGAGTTTGGCGAACCCTGTATATATATATATATATATATATATATATATATATATATATACATATACATATATATATATATATATATATATACATATATATATATATATATATATATATATATATATATATATATATATATAGTGACCGTCTAAAGTCCGTTCCCCCTACTAATTTTTGAGCCAACTCGTATATCGCAACGAAATTTGGAGGGCTTAAATAGGAGATGAAAAGCTATTTTTTTATGAAAAAATGATAGCTAAAAGTTATAAAATGGCGGCTACGCGCCATCTTGAATTAATATTTTAAATACAACACCCCGCATATTATTCCATTTTCAAAATCTGCTCATTATTCTTAACATTTTTCTCCAATACACTTTATTCCTAAATGTAATTGCTTTCGAAATAATGACGTTTGAAAATTGACATTTTGGTCATTTCAAATTCAATCAAAAATACGATCAAGTTTGCGTTGGAAACAAAATCGTTGTCGCGGTAACATCTTGATAACTAACTGTCAAATAGTCCGTTGAGCATCTTAATTATTTTATGAAAAGTGTGACCATGGCTCGCAGTTTACACGATAAATTTGAAGCAGTTTTGATTTTTGGAGAAGCTGGAAGAAATTTTCGTCTAACAGTCCGTATGTTTAACGATAGATTTCCCGAAAACCCTATTTCGCGGTCATATTTGCGCAAACTTTTAAATAAGCTCCAAGCAACTGGTACGATGAAAGATGCTCCAAGATCTGGAAGACCACCTCTTTCAGAAGCAAAAAAAATTGAAATTGTTGCTGAAATGGTAATTAATCCTACTCAGTCGACGTCTGCAGTTGCTGAATCCTGCGAAGTAAGTTCGAAAAGTGTCCAAAGAGTTCTAAAAAATGAAAAATTTCGTCCCTATAAAATGAAAATCCTGCAAGCTCTCACGGAGGATGATCCAGATCGGAGGGTTGAATTTTATGAGTGGTTAACAAGAAAAATTGAAGGAGAACGATCCTTCCTAAAACGTGTATGTTTCTCAGATGAATGCACGTTTTTCCTTAATGGAAAAGTCAACAAACAGAACGTACGATACTGGAGCGATACTAATCCGCATATTTTTAGAGAAGGGCGTACCCAGTTTCCTGAAAAAGTTAATGTTTGGGTGGGGATTTTGGGCAACCACGTTGTTGGACCGATTTTAATCAGAGGCAATCTTACAGGAGATCTTTACAGAAATCTTTTAGAAACTGAAATTGAACCTCGAATAAGACAAATTGTATTAAACAATCAGGAAGAGTTTGAAAATCGTGAAATCATATTTCAGCAGGACGGAGCACCTCCCCATTTCTATCGCATGGTAGAGAGTTTCTCGATACAAACTTTCCTGGGCGATGGATAGGTCGCAGGGGAAGTACAGAATGGCCACCAAGATCTCCGGATCTTACCCCTCTAGATTTTTTCCTTTGGGGATATCTGAAGTTAAAAATCTACGCCACTGAATGTAAAACAATAGAAGAGTTGAAACGCAGAATAAGAGAAGCATGTGAAGAAATAGATGAACAGACTTTCATCAACGTGAGAGAAGCTATTCATAATAGGGCACTTTATTGTCAAGGTTTAGGAGGGGGCCACATCGAACACTTGATAAAATAATTATTGTTGGGGTTAAATAAGTGTTATTCAAAAATAAATAAAATATTTTTTTACCAACTAATTTGTTTTCCTTGTGAATTTACAGAACAAATTCGTAACCTTCAAGATTTTCCGGTAAGTGGTACTGTTTATCCTTAAAATACTGTCTTTACGCCTCTTATTAGTCGAATTCATTAAAAGATTTAACTACAAATTAATTAAAAAATTTAGTTAGCAGAATTTTTTATCGAAAGTGACTAAAACCATTACTTCATTTTAAACCGGATTTTCAATTTTCAAACGTCATTATTTCGAAAACAATTACATTTAGGAATAAAGTGTATTAGAGAAAAATGTTATGAATAATGAGCAGATTTTGAAAATTGAATAATATGCGGAGTGTTGTATTTAAAATATTAATTCAAGATGGCGCGTAGCCGCCATTTTATAACTTTTAGCTATCATTTTTTCATAAAAAATAGCTTTTCATCTCCTATTTAAGCCCTCCAAATTTCGTTGCGATATACGAGTTGGCTCAAAAATTAGTAGGGGGGGAACGGACTTTAGACGGTCATGTGTATATATACAGGGTGGCCCATCGAAAACGTACCGCAAGGCATAACGGCCAGGGTAATTTTTTTTTCAAAAAATCCAAAAACACATCAATTTTGTTTGTGAGGGGGACAACTTTTGCCCTTAAAATGATCGCAAAATTTTCAACCCTCTAAGCGGGGGTGTCATCCCCCAAACTTTTTCAAATGGGAAGAGGGGTCAAGTGGTACCGCAATGAAAAGGGCTTTCTATTCTCTATACATTCCCGCTTTGGTTTTGAAAATCGGTCAAGTCATTTAGAAAATATGAAGGATTGAAATTTGAAAAATACATTTTTCAAAAAACGCATAAATTGAATTAAATAAAAAAAAACTTACCGTCTTAATGAAGCAAATGCTGAAAATGTTGCCCGTCGACCTCCATACAGTAATACAAATTAGCTTCAAATCGTTCTCGAACATTCTGAAGAACTTGAGGGGTCACTTCGCGACAAACGTCAATAATTCGTGTTCGCAGATCTTCTAATGAGGCAAGTGGAGTGCTATACACTTTACTTTTTATGTGTCCCCATAGAAAAAAGTCTAAAGGAGTCAAGTCGGGTGACCGGGGAGGCCACTCAATGGCTTCGTCCTATCCACCGCCCGGGAAAGTTAGTGTTTAAATAATTACGCACATTTTGAGAGTAATGTGGAGGTGCACCGTCTTGTTGAAATATCAGTTCCGCTTCAACGTATCCAGGATTATTTTCGATGATGTCAGTTAGGGCTGGGTCGATGGTATTTTCCAGTAAATCTAAGTACATATCACCTGTTAGAGTTCCAGGAAGAAAAAAAGGACCCACAATAGAATTTCCAAAAATACCAGCCCACACGTTCAATTTCTGAGGATGTTGTGTGTGCACCTCGTGAAATACCCTGGGGTTGTTTTCAGCCCAGTACCGACAGTTATGCCGATTAACTACACCGTTCAAAAAGAGAGTGCACTC
This sequence comes from Kuschelorhynchus macadamiae, assembly GCA_030620095.1. Classification (NCBI taxonomy): domain Eukaryota; kingdom Metazoa; phylum Arthropoda; class Insecta; order Coleoptera; family Curculionidae; genus Kuschelorhynchus; species Kuschelorhynchus macadamiae. The sequence continues at coordinate 926,215 of JAUTXW010005170.1, forward strand.
ACCCGAAAAACACACATTGAATAGAAAATTATTATTATTGGCCACTCGTTCACTAATAGTTTCACAAAATTGCAAGCGGCGATCAAAATCGTCTTCGTTGAGTTCTTGTACCAACTGAATTTTATACGGGTGGAAATGGTGTTTTTTCAATATTCTTTGGACACTTGTACGATTCACGCCGGTCTCATTGGCTAATTTTCTTGTACTCAGCGTACTATCCATGGCAACTTGGCCCAATACAAAGACCTCCATAGCTTCATTTACTACAGGATTTTCCATCTGCCTCTTTTTATTTATAAGGGATCCAGTTTCGCGAAATTTTGCTACTAACTCGCGAACAATTTTACCGGAAAGGTGTTTTTCAGGATGTCGTTCATTAAATATCTGCGCAACCCGATTGCCACATTCATTATTTTTAAAATAAAGTTCGATTATTTCCACTTTTTCTGCAAGTGAGTACACCATAATTATTGATAAAAAATTTAATGATATTGAGAAATTTAAACGCACAAGTTACAGAACAGCTATCTAGCAACTACCGCACCTGATCGTTGTGGCATGTCAAATCACTAAAATCAGCAGTAAACATCTAAAATAACAGGATAAAAATAGCGAATTGGTCGAAGGAATTTATCCTTATCATTTACTCTGATAATTTGTAAATAAACATTTTAAATTTCAATCCTTCATATTTTCTAAATGACTTGACCGATTTTCAAAACCAAAGCGGGAATGTATAGAGAATAGAAAGCCCTTTTTATTGCGGTACCACTTGACCCCTCTTCCCATTTGAAAAAGTTTGGGGGATGACACCCCCGCTTAGAGGGTTGAAAATTTTGCGATCATTTTAAGGGCAAAAATTGTCCCCCTCACAAACAAAATTGACGTGTTTTTGGATTTTTTGAAAAAAAAATTACCCTGGCCGTTATGCCTTGCGGTACGTTTTCGATGGGCCACCCTGTATACTCGTATATATAGTGATCAATTTTATTTTTTTTAGCTTCTGTTTAACTAAGGTACGAATTTGAAAACTGCAAATTATCAATTTCGCCTTATAAAAAAGCCAGTGCCGTAAAAACAGCATCACCCTCTCTTCAATAATGACTGAAATACCTTGCAAAAGTTTCAATAATGAGAATTATGTACCAGGGAAGTTTTGGGTAAAAAGTGAATTTACACTGTCTTGCAAACTATAAAAACAATAATTAAAGAGACTCTTATAATTTAAATCAATGCCCCTGTATCTATTAGTTTTATTTTGAATCTATTATTTTGTTTTATTTTGAACCGTCCATGTAAATTTCCGCCGTCTGGGTCGAGAAATGCAATTTTGCATCTCCTATAAAATACGTCTAGAAAAGCCACTCAACTTGAGCATCAACTAGACTAATAAGCACAACAAAAGGCTCCGTCTGTGAACTGAGGGTCGCGAGGTCCTTTAAGCAAACTTGAGGGTTCCCCGAAGAGACCCTTATCTGCCACTCCACGCCACTCTCTACAGCGTCACAAAAAGCTTAGACACCGGAAATGATATTTTGCGCTCTAACAAACTACACAGCTAGACTGATATAGTGTATAATCTCCTCGGGCAACATAGAAACAGTAACTGGAAAAAATAGAGAATACAAAAGGAAATAGGGAAGATGAAATGGGGTCTAGGTCAGGGACATTTAGTGAAGTGTTTTGTTAGCTGATAAACCTGCCTTTTGAAATGGATGGTGAAACTTTACGTCGTATTAATTTTGCCTTTGTACTTTTACTTCGGACTTATTCTGGTAGTTCGAAAAAAGTGTAAAATCAAATTAGAGAGCGTACAAATTAAGTTCAAAAGTAGTTTAAAGTTTTTTTGCACCAGGTGTAGTTTTTAGATAACTTAATGTAAAAGAGTAAGATATTTCAAATGATGCTTTGTTTTTAAAAAAATCACCATTCATTTTCTCAAAAACTACTGTTATATACTGTACTATGGTACAAGTATATATAATTAAATATTGATTAATATGAACCAATATGTTCAGCAAATAAAACACACTAATTTCAGTGTAAATCTATTTTAATACTACTCAAAAAGATCGCATATTTGTGACAATGTGTTGACCGGTTTCGTATAAAAAATTAGCTCATATTTAGTCGATATATTAGTAATAGAGAGTAGGCGCAAGATATCGTTTTGAACGTTAACGTCATATATTACACCTTCCCCCTTAATTTACAAATAAATATACTTAATTTAAATACATCAGTCTAAACCGACAATTAATCTTTCGGGAGGCTTTAACTGACTTCGTCGTCGTAACACTTTATTTACACTATTTCTCACTTCTTGTAAACTACTTGTCGCGCACTCTTCATTAACACTTCTATTACAATTATTATTATCAATATCCTTATCTAATTCCGAACGTGGAATAATGGAGACATCATTTTTATTATTTGAACAAGAATGATTAGAATTTTGTTTCAATTGATTAATATGACGTTTCCATTTTATTCCACAATCTGTTACAATTAAGTACGTTCTTTTACCAAGTACTTCAAGTATTTTACCTGGTAACCATTGTGGTGTCTTAGTCCTAAAATCTCTAGCGTAAACACGATCACCCTCATTAAAATATTTATCTTTGTTGGAACCATAAAACTGTTTTTGAGAATCTTGTTTATTCTGAACCCTATTAGAAACAGAAGGTAACAATAAATCGAATTTCGTCCTAAGATTCCGACCGAATAAAATTTTAGCGGGCGTTTCCCCTGTCGTAGTGTGAGCTGTGTTCCGATATAAAAATAGAAACTTATTTAGAATTAAATTTATATCCATATTTGGATTTTCATGTCTACTTTTCAATATTGCATTTTTCATTATTTTCACAGCGCTCTCTGCTAACCCATTAGTCGCGGGATAGTAGGGAGCCCCTGTCAAATGTTTTATTCCACTTTCTGAAAGAAAAGTTTGAAATTCTTCCGATACAAATGTTGTTGCGTTATCGGTACAAATTTGTAATGGAAGACCGTATCTAGCAAAAAGATCTCTAAAAATGTGTATCGTTTTTGTTGACGTTAAATTACTAACTTCAAAACACTCTATCCACTTAGACGTAGCGTCTTGAATCACTAGGAAATTTTTATTAAACATGGGACCAAAAAAATCCGCGTGTAGGCGTGTCCAAGGAATTTTTGGCCAATCCCACACTTCTAATGGTGCCTTTGGTACATTATTAGCGAATATTGCACAAGAGCCGCATTTTTTTACAATCATTTCGATTTGAGAATCCATTGAAGGCCACCAAACGTAGGATCTAGCGAGTGATTTCATTTTTATTATACCCATGTGTGTAGAATGTAACTCGTTTAAAATAGAATTTTGTAATTTGGGAGGAATAACTAATCTTAATCCCCACAATATGCATCCTTGCTCAATACTTAATTCCTGTCTTTTATTAAAATAAGGTTTAAGTTCTTCTGATGAGCAACTATTTGGCCATCCAAAGCGTATATAAAAACATACTTTATTTAAAATAGGATCTTTATGTGTTTCGTTTTTTACGTTTGAAAAATTTAATGGCAATTCAGAATCTTTTAATAAGTGTAAATAAGAAAAATCTGAATTTGAATTTAATGATAACGTGTTATCTTCCTGACTACTACTGTTATTATTAGTTAACGGAATTCTAGATAAAAAATCGGCTGTATTTTTATCTGAAGTAACATATTTTATATCAAATGTAAACGCAGACAAAATATGTGCCCAGCGTTGCATACGGCTAGCTGCAAAAATGGGAATTCCCTTTTTATTACCGAAAATAGCCAACAAAGGCTTGTGGTCGGTTACTAATATAAACTTTTGATTATAGATATATTGAAAAAACTTTTTTACACCAAATATTATTGCTAACGCTTCTTTTTCAATTTGCGAATAATTAATTTCTGTTTTATTTAAAATTCCATTTTCTACGAGTCGTTCAATTTCTTTTTCAATTTTAGGTTTTAACGCGAACGGAACTGGTCTTGCTTTGCAAAATTTCGGTGTAGCCCCATTTTTAAGATTTAGCGAAACCTTAAATTTGTTAAAAGTGCCTAATTTTGAATCAAGAACGTCTTTATATTTTTCTAATATACTTGAAATACTGTTAGAAGGGTTTATAAAACTCTTAGAACTAACGGCGCTATAAATTTGATTATTTTCTAAGATTTTAGCATTTTCTATATTTAATTTACAAAAACCTAAGTTAAACATTGACAATGCATTTCTACCTATTAAAGGAGGGCCTCCATTTCTAATAATATATGTTTTTAAAATATATTGCTTTTTCTCAAAAATGATATTTAATTTCAAATATCCTATTGGTTTAAATGTGATACCAACATAATCTGTTAGAGATAAATCATTTTTATACAACTCATTATTTTTAAAATGTTTAAGATACAACTTTTCAGAAATTGCTGAATGTGCGAACCCTGTATCTACTTCAAAATTTAAGGGAATGTTATTACAAATAAATTTAATAAAAAATGGTTTAATATTGGGTGAATTTTCCATGAAACTTACATCTAAATCACTAATATTAAATATTGACTCAAAATCATTATTAATACTAGTAGAATCCTCGGCAGTACCGTCCTGCATAAAATTATTACGATTATTCTTAATATTATGCTTACATTGAGGTGCTAAATGACCTTTAATACCACAGTTGTGGCAAATACAATTTTTATAGATACAATCATTCGACAAGTGATTTTTGCGTCCACATACTATACACATTTTATCTGGAAATGAACTTTTCTTACCACCAAAATTCTGTTTAGTACTTCTAGAAAACCTTTCCCCGGAACTGGATCCTTCCCTACTATTTTGAGCATTCTGGAATCTAGGACCCTTGAAACTCTGGAAATAAACTGGCTCTGGCTTAATGCTTACACCAAGGCTTCCCCTTAGTTCATGATCTCGCAGGGCAGACTCCTTACTAAGGGCAATTTTGACTACTTTGTCAAAACTCGCCTTTGAGACGTCTTCCTCAAAAAGTCTGTCCATAATTTTGTCATCATTGACACCAATGACAAACATATCACGCATCACAACTGATAATTCACTACCAAAACCACAACTTGAGGCACAACTTTTAACTTTGGCCTGCCATTCTGCAATTGATTCGCATGGCTGGCGTTTACAATTGTAAAATTTTAGTCTTTCGGCAAAATAGGTTTTTACCGGTGAAAAATGCTCCGTGAGAGTTTTTAATAACTCATCCAGGCTCTTGGATTCCGGTGTATCTGGCACGCACAAACTACGAACTAATACGTAACAATCTTCCGAAAGAGTATTTAGCAAAATTGCACGTTTTCGATCACTGTCCGTAATACCATTTGCTATGAAAAATTGTTTTAATCGTTCACTGAATACCGAAAAATTTGAGGTTTTTGGATCGAAAGTGTTGAGGGATCCTAAAAGTCCGACATATTCAGTTTTAACCACGGGTTCTAATGGCGGCGCCATTTTGTATGCCACTACAATTTGTTTTAAAAAAAACACTACTACTTTAATTTATACTAAAAATAAAACACTGATTCGTGTTAATCCTCGTCGCCACTGTTATATACTGTACTATGGTACAAGTATATATAATTAAATATTGATTAATATGAACCAATATGTTCAGCAAATAAAACACACTAATTTCAGTGTAAATCTATTTTAATACTACTCAAAAAGATCGCATATTTGTGACAATGTGTTGACCGGTTTCGTATAAAAAATTAGCTCATATTTAGTCGATATATTAGTAATAGAGAGTAGGCGCAAGATATCGTTTTGAACGTTAACGTCATATATTACAACTACGTCTATTACTAAACAACTTTAAAAAGGTTTTTTTTTTAATTATCTTTGTAAGCTCTTTAACTTAGCTGTCTCAAAAATTTAAATTTAATTATCTTCCTCGTAAAAGGGAAATTGTAATCGTGAAAAAATAACCCTTCGATATTTTTTCAGATCTCTACGTTTCAAGGTTCTTAGATCCCGGTGGTCTGTCTGTCCGTCTGTTTGTTTCTTCATAAAACAGCTAAAAAACTACTTACCCGATTGACTTTTAATTTTGGTCAAAAATTAAGGGTCGCATGGAGATGACCTTGTGGCCTAGTGAAATATTACAAATATTATTACTAAAACATTGTTAATCCAATTTACCTTAAATTTTGCACAAAAATGAAATATTATTAATCGACTGGTAAACTTTTAGTACGAATTCAAGATGGCGACTTAATAAAATATTTAAAAATTCAGCTTGAAAAACTACATGAAACACAAATTTTGTTCGAGAATTGTCATACATAGATTAACTGATATATATTTGGAACGAGTTCAAGATGTCAGAACAAAATGGCGTCCAAATGTTTGTAATCGTGAAAAAATTGCACCATCAACGGTTTTACATATCTTCACTTATTTGTGTCCCTAGATGCCAAAAATATATTTTCTCAATTCCGTCGGTCTTTCTGTCTCGGTGTCACTAACTAAAAACTACTTATCCGATTGATCTCAAATGTTGGTCATATTTTGAAGAAAATCCAATACGGCGGAAGAAAATGGCAGGGTTAAAAGATATTACTAAAAAACTAGTTATCCAATATAACCTAAAATGTTGTAAAAAAATCAAGTATTAAATACGAATTAACTGTTGACGAATATATGATAGCAAAAGAAAATGCCGGCTTAGACATAGACATAAACATAGATGGGGAACCCGACAAGGGCAGCACTTAGGCTCACTGAGGCCCATTGTACTATCCCCCCAAGTAGGCGTGTCAGGCCAAGAGCCCACTCCTTTTTAGAAAGGAAAGGACCCTTTCAGGTAGGACCCCGGTAATAGTTCTAGGTTGACTTCTGTTTAGATTTAGAAGTCTATTAGACTCAGAACGGCTCTAAGGGCCTGATATGAAGACCTTAGACTGTCTGAGCCCTGCCGGCTCGTGCCATTCAGCACGGAATTCCTCGACAGTGCGATTCTTAATCCTAGCCTTGACAGCTGAAGGAGCAATTCCAAGAGCAGGTTCCCAGTGAAAGCAGTGTTGCTACCTTCACGAGCCAGCTGATCCGCCCCTACATTACCCCCAATGCCCTGATGGCCAGGCACCCAAATGAGGCTAACCCTATTGGACTCACACAGCCTCTCTAGGGCTCTCCTGCATTCAAGTGTTAGCAGCGAGTTGACCCTGTTCGAGGACAGAGCTTTAATCGCGGCTTGACTATCACAGCATATATAGATATGCTTGTCGTGGTATCCTCTGGAAAGGTTTTCCTGTACGCAGTCCAAGATTGCTGTAATCTCAGCCTGATATACAGTCGCATACCGTCCAAGAGCAAGACTAATTCTTGCCCTGGGACTCTCCCCATAAATTCCCGCCCCAGATCCCTCCTTCATTAGAGAGCCATCTGTAAACCAGACAAGGCACTCCGGTTTGAGGAAGGATGGGGAGGAATCCCTCCATTGTGCCGGCTTAATAAAATGCTTAAAAAATCAGTATAAAAACGATTTGTTAGATTAATTTCAAAATTATGCTAGAAATAAGAATGATGCAAAGATAAAATGGTAAAATTATATTATGAATTTAAGATGGCGGAACGACTTTGATTTAGCAGTTCTCAAATGATGAACAATAATAATGTTTCTTAATAGAATCATTATTATACTATTGGGATATTTTTTGAGGTTACCAATATCAATTCTACATACTAAGTGAAGCACAAAAATGAAACAGTAAATATTTTATTAAAACAATTAATAAAAAACTGATAAAAACTATTGATATTACTACATTTACGGTGAAATTAGTGAAAAATAAAGACGAGATGTTATCGGTTTATAATTTTTAATTCAACTGTTTTTTATTTATTTATAAAACAAAATCAATTTCAATAATCAAGATAACTAAAGTAAACAAAGAACCACGTTCTATAAAAAACGAATATTAAAAAAGAAATTTTAAGAACATTTTAAAAGATGTTGTATAGGTCCGCCTTGCACCTTTTGACACATGATCATCCTGTTAGTGAATTTTTTCCTCCTATTAAGAAGCTTTTCAGAGTTTATCCTACAATCATGTCGATGATACGTTCACGCATTCGTCCAGAGAATCCGGATTTTGAAAAATTGAGATTTCGCATAGCCCATAGAAAATAATCAAAAGCTGTAAGATCTAGCGAGTGAGCTGGCCACTCTGTCGGACCTTAACGACCAATCCATCTATCTGGATAAGTTGCATCCAACGAACGCGACGACCATTGCTAATTTTAGGCCTTCCAGATCTTGGGGCATCTTTTACTAAAGTATTTCCTGCACATTGGCCGTTCGGGAAAGCATTCATTGATTATGCCAACTTCAGCGTGATAATTCTGGTTAACCTGGTCGCCATAGATAATAACTGTTTCGATTTTATGTTCTTGAACGAGCCATTTCAATTAAATTATATATTCTGAAACTTTTAAAATACTTGAAAAGCGCGTTTCAAAATATCAAATATTAGAAAACCTAGGCAACGGCAATTAATTGTGGCGCTTGGTGGAAAAAAGTGCATCACTCGACTTCCATAAAAAAATGTTTCGAAACTACACCCGCCAGTTGTCTTCGTGACATTTAAAGCTGCCATTTTTTTTCAAAAAAATTGAGAATTTGCTCATATATTGTTCAAAATTTCGGTGTAATTACCGCGCAGTTTAAAAATGTCCTTACTTTATAGTTTTCCAAATACTTTTTAAGATCAGCATCTTCTTCTTGCGCCAATTTGTTAAAGCGGAAATTTATTTCAATTCTAATTTTTCTATAAGCCTCATTTTATACGAAATAGTCCAATAGAGTTCACTTCACTTCGTACTTATCCTCATACACACAGGTTTTAGGCATATACGAGAATGCCACATATAACTCTGGGAAAGTAAATTTAAACATTTAAACCCCGTTGTTTAGATTTTCCTCTATTACTTGCACGCAACACATTGACATAGTCTTATATCGAAAAGGTTTGTTAAACCCGTGTTAGTAGGTACAGGGGATAAAAATAGCGATATTGCCGGACTATCGATTTCCGTAGGCCAATAAGTGGGGGATGGGATGGCCGTCTCCCTAACCCTACTACCGGCATTTATATTGGAAGAAAGTCAAGGACGCGACAGAGGTTAATAAAATTAAAATTGAAGAGAAAAATAACAAGGTCGGTTACAGGGAAAGTGTAACTACCTACGGATCTTAAATAGTTAATGGGGAAAGAGATCGATACATCGACGTCTCAAGAAAATGTAATTTATGTTGTAATTATAAAAGGTGCTCATGGTGTGAATTCGTTTACCAACGATCTACAGCAACATCCTCTGGTAGGGGAGTCAGCGTTGGCAACTGTTATGTTTTTGAAATAATTAACATAGAGTGCAACAACAAAATTTTAATGTAATATACAGGGGTGTTTCAAAAAATATGCGCTAACGTTTAAAACGACATTCTTTGTAGGAAAATAAGACAAAAAGTTTATATACAAATTATCATTTCTTTAGTAATTCTGATATAGTGAAAGTTATTTCATTGGTATTGAAAGGCTATATTTTTACAGTACTCAGCTGTTTTTACTTCAATCATGGGTAATCATCTCTGGCTTTCTTAATAAAAAAATAGTACATCGTACATTTTTTTATACAAGCTACTAGCTTTATCGTTTAGGGCAACTACAACTACACAAAAAACACCTGTTATTATTTTATGAAATGAGAAGTCGTTTTCGAGAAAAAAAATCTATTTTGATGCACTTTTTTGGCCCAGTTTTAGATGGAGTCAGAATTGCTCAAAGCTCTCCAAAAGTGATTCCTTGAATCTTCCAATAAAAAAATAATAAAAATCTGTGCGCAAATGCCTTATTTTTGAGATACAGGATGTTAGAAATTAGATTTTTTTTTAAATTATGATTCTGCATCTCAAAAATAGGGCACTTGCATACATATATTTAATAAAACTTTTTTTTGAACTGATCCAAAATTACTTTTGTAAAAGTTTAAGCAGTTCTTTCTTCATCTAAAACTGGATCGGAGGTGCCAGAGGCATAGATTAAAATAAAATTTGTTTTTTTTTAAAACGATTTAACGAACACAAAAAGACTTTTTTTGTATATTTTTACTTGCTCTAAACGATAAAGCCAGTAGTTTTTTAACAAATAATTGGCGTACAATTTTTTTTTAGTCAACATATAATATAAAAAGTTGATAACACTGTGTCGTCTTAAAAAATTTCGTGTCTAATTTGTGTGTTTTTTGATATTAAACTGTGAGTTATGTAGTAAATTGTAATAGAACGACTAGAATAGAGTCCAAAATACCTTGGAAATTATTTGCAAGCCCTAGATTTGGATAATTTTCGAATAATATCGTTTGTAAGATTTTCTTCTTCTTCATTCCTATTTATCCTGTTACATAACAGGACTTATTGGCTTTGCTACAAGGTAGTCGCCAGATTGCTCTCCGTCCGGGGCCCAGAGTCGTTAAATCGGCGACCCTCGAAGTCGACCCTGCACCTTGTTCCAGTTTGGAGACGTTATCGATAGGATATCCGGATGGCGAGCTCTAAGCTCCCGAATACCCCGAATCTTTCAAATACTTTCTAATATTTCCTCTTTAAATTTTTGAAATGCATCTAGGCTTCCACTAGGTGCCCCTTGAGAGTACTACTGATATCACGAAATGACCTTTTCTTTCAAGCTATTCCCTTACCCCTCCCACTCCCGCCACGTAGCGGCCATTACGCTAATATTCTCTGTAGAACTGCGGCAAACGAACGGGATAGAATGCAGGAACAACTAGGCCTCACACGTTCACATCGTCTGCTCCCTTTCTAGCGGGGTCGTTAGTTTCCACACTGAGCGGTTGAGTCTCCCGTTTCCCCCCGAAATAAAGCAGCAAAACCGAACACGTGGAACCACTTATGTTAATAACACAGAGGTCTGCATTCGACGAGACGAACCGGAAGACTGGTGTGAGATTTTCATTTTAACGGGCAACCATAACCTCCAAATCACATGTGATCCGCTCTCCTGTCAACCGTCAGTAGTGTCAAAAGTTTCCAACGACTTTGCCAAATAATTTCAACATCACCAGGTAATTGTCAGATCTGATTCCGACGTCAAAAACCATACGATCGAAAAAAAAAATGAATTGTGCTTTCTGCAAAAAAGAATGTACAAAGGAAGATAAAGCTGCACTATTTGGAGCGAATTGTGATTCATGTAGCCGAGTGGTGTGTAAAAACTGCGCCGGACGAAAAACTGGTCTACTTGCCAATAAAATAAGGGCGGTACTTCAAGCCACGCAAAGAACATTATTTTACTTCTGTTGTGAATGTACAGATTCTATTCATAACACCAACTTTGCAGAAATCAAGGAAGTCATAAAATCTATGCTGCAGTCATAGATTTTATGACTTTATGATGGAAAGTATGGAAATCGAGATGAAAATCCTGAAAGAACAAACAAATAAGGTTTTTACAACAGACAAAACCGATTGTACAAATGATAAGGAACATACAATTAAAGAGCTGCAAAAGAGCGTTGAAAGCAGGGTATGATTGTTGCATTACAGGAATCAGTGCGCAGTAATACGGTGCCAATAAAGAGGGCTACAGAAAAACACAACTCATCGTACCAGCATCGGAAGTAGCAACAATTAACAAAATGACAGATATCATAAACCTGTGTAATGATGCTGATGTTACCAATAACAGCAACAATACATTAAAAGCTAGCTATAAGTCAAGTGTAACAGGAAATAGAAATGAAATACAAGGTACCAGCACTGCATCTAAGATCCTGGTAGCGGCTAGTGAAAGAAAATATTTCTATCTTGATAACCTGGCTCCAAACACAACAATGGATCAGGTTAAATCTTATATGGGCAGTAGTAAAGTTCCTGTCATATCATGCGAGAAAATGGAGTCAAAAGATCCCCTTAAAGCATCATTCAAGATTGTGATAGACCCACAGTATGAACGGAATGTTATGGTTAGTGATTTCTGGCCAAACAATGTAAAAATGGGCCATTTAGGTGGAGAAAAAACTACCATCGCAGAAATTTTACAAAAAGGGGGAGACAACAATAGCCACGATAGAAACAAGATTGCAGGATAATGACATCCTTTATGTAAACTCACAGAGCTTTCTTGCAAATAAGGATGAAATTATATCAACAATGTTTAATTGTATGCCTAAAATTATTATACTAAGCGAAGCGAGATGCACAGCAGATATAGAAGATGCAGATATGTTTGTGCAAGGATACAGTTTTGTGAGATGTGACTCTGCTAACCGACATATGGGGGGTGTCATTGGTTTTATAAGGAACAACATTTCATTCACAACAAAAAATCAGTATGTAGAGGATAAAAACTACTGGATTCAGTTCATATCAGTGACGGTGTACGGAACAACATGGCATGTGGGTGGACTTTACCTGTTTTAGTAGTGAAAATTGTATTATTTTAGGTGATTTTAATTTAGATTTTAATATTTGTAGGTTAGGTGAAGACTCTTGTTACACAAAGAAAATGAAAAATTTGTTACAAATGTATGGAATAGATCAGAAAGTTGGCGAGTGTATCCAAATAACATGTTGTAGTAGTACCTTGCTTGACTATGTATTGGCTAAGACAGAAAGGTAACCGTTTATCATGTTCCTAAAATTGCTGATCATTTGGTTGTCGGTGTGAAATTTATGAGATGTAATAGAAAAAATTTGGAATTAAAAAATAACAATTTGATATACTACACACGACGACTGGGTGAAGAAGCATTTTGTGATATTAATATTAAATTAGCGGCATGTACTTGGGAAACAAACAGCTGTGATATTATTGAGATATATAGTAGTATTTTAAATAACTGTAAATATATTCTAGATGTATATTACCCTATAATGGAAAAATGCAATAAGAGAAATTCAGTTCCTTGGTACGATAACGAGCTTAAAATTAAAGCAAAAGAGAAAAGTACGGCATACAAAAGATTTATCGAGAACACTGAAAATAGAGAGTTATGTTGGCCAGAGTATAAGGAAAAAAGAAATAGTTTTGTAAATCTTTTAAAACAAAAAAAGTATGGTTTTTATGAATTAAAAATTGAAGAAAATAAGCGTAATAGTAGAAAAATGTGGATATTGCTCAAAGGTTTATATAAAATGCCTCATAGTCAGATAAATTACACAAACATAAATTTCGGCAGCCTGAGTGACAGTGACAATATTTTAAATGCAAATAGTGAAAAGGAGGCTGCATGTATGTTCAATGATTATTTTGTGGGCAGTATTGAAAGCATCGTAAAGAGTATAAATCCTCCTGAGGAGTGGAGATGTCAAAATATGTTTTTGATAGAGAAACCATTAAATGAATTTGTAACTATTTCTTTTAATGAACTATCAAAGATTATTAAAAAATTAAAATTAAAAAAAGAATGTAGGGAATATTTTAAGTCACTATTTCTAAAAAACACCATTAACAGTATAGGACACGTCTTATTGCATTTCGTTATTACATCACTACATAGCGGCAAGTTCCCTAATGAATTTAAAACTAGTAAAGTAACACCAATACAAAAAGTAGCAAATGCAAACCACGTTTCCAAATTTAGGCCGGTAAACTCTCTGCCATGTTTAGAGAAAGTACTGGAGAGAGCAGTTTTTGAACAAATATTGGAATACTTTAATGTCAGTAATTTATTTTTGGGAAATCAGTCAGGTTTTCGAAAAAGACACTCATATGAGACTGCTCTACAATTAACATTGTCCAAATGGAAGACACAAGTGGACGATAGAAAATACGTAATTGCTATTTTTTTTTTGATTTTCAAAGAGCTTTTGAAACAATAGACCGTGAGATCTTGTTGAAAAAATTGCAATTTTATAAGATAAGTGGTAAAGCGTTGGATTGGTTTGTGGAATACCTGATGGGACAGGGGTCACAGTATACAGGATTGGGAAACTCGAACTCAGAAAAAAGACAAAATCACTGCGGTATCCCGCAAGGAAGCATTCTAGGAGCTTTACTGTTTATTATATATATCAATGATATAAACTCCATTGAAGGAATCCTGATGACACCCTTGTCTCATGTAGTGGTAAAAATATAGAAGAAATATTACTGAAAGTTAGACAGCTAATTTTAAATATTGATAAGTTTCTTAAAATTAACCAGTTAAAATGAAATGTAGAAAAAACAAAAGCAATGTTAATAGGTACAAAACAAAAACTAAATAAAATTGATACAAAAACAATTCATCTGGAAATTGATGGAAAGGAAATTCAATGGGTGGAACATATAAAGTATCTTGGTTTTGAGCTAGACAATTCACTAAGTCTTAAAAAGCATTTTGAAATTTTAAAAAAGAAAATACGTAAAAAACTATATTTTTTTGCTAGGGCAGTGAAGTTCCTTACACTCGCTGCAAGAACAACGTTATTCAAGAACACAGTACAACCCCACTTTGATTATTGTGCTAGCATGCTTTATTTAATGTCAAAAGACCAGATTAGACATCTCCAAATACTATTTAACAGGGGAATGTGATTAGTGTTACGAAGCAGTAGGTATACACCAATAAAGGTTATGTTGGGTATATTAAAATGGATGTCAGTAAAACAACGTTTGTATTATCTAACAATGATCTTAATTTATAAATTAAGAAAAGGTTTGTTACCGGAATATTTTAAAGAACACTAAGAAACGATATAATAAAGTCAAACAAAGAATCTTATTTTAAAAGTTCGAACATTTGTAAAATGTTACAAATGACGGCCTAATGCATATATGGGCAACCCCCGGCCCCCAGCTCCAATCCAGCCCGCGAGAGATTCAGACATTTCAAATAACACGCAAAAAAAATAAAGATTTAGCACACATAGTTTATTTATAATTACTGTTAACCAACATGTATTCTTCAAATCATAAAAACAAAAATCGATATATAATAAGCGACAGCGAGTTTTATAGTTAGTTCCAAAATAGCGAAAACATCGAAGTCATTTTCTGAGGGAGAGTTTGTTAAAGAGTGCCTAGAAGATGTTGCAGAACCTTTGTGCCCAAAAAAGAAGAAAGAGTTTGAGAAAGGGAGCTTACCGCGAGGTACTGTTGTTCGACGTATAGCTATGATGGCTAGTGATATCAAAAAAACATTGAATAATAGATTGGATGGTTTTCAAGCATTTTCGATTGCTTTGGATAAGAGTACGGATTTATCTGACACAGCCCACTTAGCTATTTTATACGAAGTGTTGATGAAGAATTTACAGTGGCAGAAGAATTACTGGCTTTATGGTCACTACAAGAGACCACTACTGGTGCAAAGTACTTTTAAGCAATATGGTTTACAGTGGTGTAAATTAGTGCACAGATGTTGCGCCTTCAATGGACGGTTCACGAAAACGTTTTATCGGAATTCTGAAGGAAACAGCAACCGCTATGAATGTGCAAGAATGTGATTTAATAATTCTGCATTGCATTATTCACCAACAAAACTTGCGCTCTAAGTCCATTCGACTGAAGAACGTTATGGATGTGATAGTAACTACTATCAATTCTATTAGATCCCGCGGTCTTAACCATTGCTAGTTTAAATCATTTTTGGATGATCTCACTTCAGAACACGATGATGTGACATACTATTGCGAAGTAAGGTGGCTAAGCAAAGGTAAAATGCTAAAAAGATTTTATGATCTTAGAAAAGAAATAGCGGTTTTTATGGAAATAAAAGAGAAAATATTGCCACAAATTTGTGATCCATCATGGCTTTGTGATTGGTGGTAAACATCATAGGACACTTAAACGACCTGAACTTAAAGCTTTAAAAACAAGGGTAATTGGTAAATCAGCAGTACAGACATCTTAAAGCTTTTCAAAAGAAAATTCGCTTGTGGGAAACACAAATGACAAGTAAAAACTTTTTTCATTTTTTAACATTATCCAGTCACAAAAACATTGAATACGGTCGCTATTCTGCTGAACTGAAACTACTGTCAGAGCAATTCACTCGTCAGTTTTCCGATTTTAAAAATATGGATAGCACTCTCAATATTTTTGCAAACCCTTGTAAGTGTAATGTGAAAGATGCTTCGCTTTACCTACAAATGATCATATTTGTAGTCTAAATTTGATGATGTGGAACTAAGCGAATTTTACAGAACATACTTTTCCGAAGAAAAGTATCCACAGCTGAGAGTTTTTGCACGAAAAATAATTTAAATATTTGGTAGCACGTATAAATGTCAGCTGCTTTTTTCAATCATAAAAATTAAGAAATATAAGCATCGATCTTGGCTTACAGATGTTATTTTAGAAAACACTTTGCGTGTATGTATTAGTGATATTGACCCCAATATTGATCATCTTGTTTCTCAGCTCATTAATTTTCATTTGATTATTCTATCTGTTTTTATTAATTTGTTTTTTATGATTATGCTATTATACTTAATAAATTAAAAAATATGTGAATTTGAATCGCTTTTTTATTGATTACTACCTACTTCAGTTAAGCAAAGTTTGCCTATAACTGGCCTAGTGAAAAAATTATTACTTAAAAAACTCAAAAATTTAAATTATCATAAGTTTTATCTAGGAATGAACTGGTAAAATTTTAGCATGAATCCAAGATGGTGTATCAAAATGGCGGCATAATAAAATATTTCAAAAATAAGTCTGAAACAGCTGCTTATTAGGTATAAGCTGATAATGATATGATTTCAATTTTTATACAAGAATTAAGTGTGATATAGAAATACTGATAAAATCGTGGTACGAATTCAAGATGGCGGAATAAACTGTTGGCGGCAAAATAAAACGTTTGTGTTCCAAAAGATGGCAAAAAACACATTTATCAATTCCATCGGTCTGTCTATCTGTGTATCTGTCAGTTCACAACATACTTGGAAAACTTACCCGATCGATTTCAAATTTTCGTTATACTGGAGATAACCTGATAATATTTTGGTAAAAATCAAATATGGCAGAACAAAATGGTGGCCCAAGTATCCAATTTACCTCTAATGTTGCACAAAACAAGTATTAGGATAAACTAGTAACATTTTGGTACGAATCCAAGACGGCAAAATAAAATAACGCCTAACAAAATTTTAAAAAAATCCAAAAATTAAAAAATTAAGTGTGATATAGAAATGAACTGGTAAAAATTTCTTTTGGAGGAATGAAATGGCGGCGAAATAAACTGATTAAAAGATTAAGTAAAAAAACTTCTTATTCAATGGACTTTGTATTTGCACAAGAAATAGATATGATATATTGGTATACTGATAAAATTTTCGTATGAATTCAACATGGCGGTCTAATAAAATTTTTAAAAAATCGGAATGAAAAACTGCTTATATAATTGATTTTAAATTATATTCAGAAATCAATTGTGGCATAGGTAGAAACTGGTAAAATATTGCTACATCGCCAATATGGTGGAACAAAATGGAGTCCAATAAAAAAATTTATATGTAATATATAGGTGTTACAATAGATTAATATAGCTACGCAGTAGATTGAACAAGATACAGTAACGTTCAGGCCTCTCTAAATGGATGCGGGGTTTTCAACAGAGAAATTAACGCGCAATGTTGCCAAGTGTGTTGAGGAAGCCGGCAGACGAAACCCCAAAGATTAACAGCTAAATTCAGGGTTACCAGACGAAATAATATAGTTTCGGCGAGCATTGATGTCTCAGGAGGACCCAATCAAGGCGGCTCGTGGTGAATTATATTGGGAGCTCAAGTTAGAGACTTCACAACCACATATTCAGTTAGCTGAATCGTTCTAGTTGGTCGTATACTGAGTGCTGGCAAATTGCGACCACTTACCTTAAATTCGGTTATTTTCTCAAAATTAAGTTCGTTAGCGCTCTTTAGTTGTTTAATTTTTTGCACTACCGATATTTTATTTCATCTACATTCACAACTCTAATAATAAACCACCTTGAAATTGGTTATTTTTGCAAAATTAAGTTCGTAAGCACTCTTTAGTTGTTTATTTTTTTGCACTAGTCACTACCTACTATATTTTATTTCCTGTACATTTCCAACTCATACATGGAGCATAAAAATAAAAAAATGTATATTTAAAAAAACAGTATATAAATCAATTTTCATCGATTAAAAACGTCTAAAACAATTTTGAGTTAGAATATCAACCGCGCGACCTCCGAACAATTGAACTTCTGCATGCCGACGTGATGCCGCGACCGATCGATCGAATTATGAGAAGAGACCCAAATCGCGATTTCATATTCCATTTGCTATCACGTTCGGCTACCGCCCGGTAGCTGTGAAATCTACGGCAAATAATCGAGTACTTTCGTCAAGCCTTAAGGTAATAAGAGCAATTCGGACTGCCCGACCTAGCTTAGTATAGCGTATTTTATTATGCCTAAGGAACGCCGCGAGCGTATTTAACTTATCCCAAGTTTCGCGTTTTATTACAACTATTAGGAGGGACGGGTCAAACGAATAATTTATTTTCTGAAATATTTTTGGGGGGTCATAGACAAAACGACCCTATGGAAGAGCCGCCATTGCTATAGCGTAAGCTATAATAGATCTTTGGTGATACTAAACGACTATGCACAAAACTAAATTAAGTCACACTTCACTAATAAAGGAAAAGGCCCATAAGGAGGAAAGTTTCAGATAAAGGAGTTTGCCAATTTTTGATTTTTCTCCATCAGAGGTGCATTCACAGGTCTATAACTCAGGTCTTTCCGATCACGAGGCGGTAATTTCCAGGTTTAGTTTACCTATTAGGCCCTTACCAAGATCTCGACATCGGGGCAGAATTTTCTCGGCCGCTAATTTCTCAGTATTTCATAATATTTGCTTTAACTCCGATTGGAATTTTGAATCTGATAATGTCAACACAAACTTCAGAACTTTTTTAAATAAAACTTTAAGTGCTTTTAACAAGGCCTTCCCGCTTAAGAATATTAAACCTAAGCGGCATAAACCGTGGACCACGAAAGGAATACGAATTTCTGCTAAAAATATGCGCTCGCTCTCATATATAAAAAAATTCACCGACTCCTTTCTTATTCTCGACTATATCTCTAACTATAGGAGGATCTACACTACTCTTATTAAGTCAGCAAAAAAATTACACTACCGAAAACGTCTAACAAACTCAAATAACGTTTCAAAATAAACCTGGTCCATCGTCAATAACCTTAGAAACAAATCAAACCCTGTGACTCAGATCTTGCTAGGGGCTAATGATCTAAATGATTATTTTATTAATGTAAGCAAAAATGTTACCTCTAGTATCTCGCCAAGTTTGGACCCTCTTTCATTTCTCCCTCCTTTAAAAAATTTAGCTGATAGCTTTTTCTTAAGTCCCGTTAGTAACACTGAACTATTGAAGGTAATAAATAATATCAAAAGTAAATCTTCGTGTAGCACTGATGGCCTATCAATTAGAATATTCCTGAACTTGCCACTCCCAGTCATAGAGGCCCTTACAACATTAATAAATGAGTCCTTTATAAAAGGTGTATTCCCTGATTGCCTTAAAACAGCTATAATTATTCCACTTCATAAAGGCGGCGAAAAAACTAACTCTTGCAATTATCGCCCAATCGCACTACTACCAGTGCTATCAAAAATCATCGAAAGGCTACTGAAGAATCGTCTTATGCCATTTCTCCTGAAACATCAGATAATATCCCCGGAGCAGCTCGGATTTCTACCCAACAAGTGCACCAGCGACGCCATGTTCACGTTGCTTAGAGGCGTCTACTTATCTCTCAATAACAACCACCCAACTGCCTCAGTTTTTTGTGACTATGCGAAATCCTTTGATTGTGTTAGTCATGAAATTCTGATAAACAAACTAAATTTTTATGGAATTCGTGGTACTTCTTTAAATTTACTTACTTACTTAAATCTTCATATAGAGAAAAGAACTGTCGAACATTCACTTAAAACTTAATTATTTTTGTTAGGTATTGGATTAAAAACAAAATTTAATTCTTTTTTGTATACTACATTCTACACTAGTTCATTATACCTTCTGTTTAACATCACAATTATTTGTATAACTATAATAACATAGAGTTTAAGGTCGCATAGTTGCAATTTTGATTTCAATGTCATCGAAATTATTCACCTCGTACATGTGTGTTTGTTTACATTTATAAGGTTATTAGGATTCATTAACTGTTTTGCGGCAATGTTATGTTATACTCTAACGTGCGTTTTACGATTTGGTAAATTGATAATTTACATTTTTAAAAAGCATTGACCTATCGAAATTCTTTTCGATTAATGTTTTGATATGTCTTATTTTAGGTATACTTTGCTTTGTCCATGAAATTGTAAAATTTTTCTGCGGCAATAAAGCATGCTTTTGTTTGTTGTTTGTTTGCTTAATATTGCAAATTTCTGCACCAATCCTCATTGATATTAAGGATAATAATTAATATCTTAATTGCTAATACTTAATCAATATTAGATCGATTGAATCTCGTTGTCTTCAGAAGGACACTGTTAGTGCCTTGTTCGTTGCAAATTGTTTAAAAATTATAAATTCCAGTTGTATAAAAGTAAACGTTTTTCTATTTTTCTCTACGCAGCAGTATTGCACCCGCGTACCTAGCACGCGTTGTCCGCGCGCTTATGTGGACCCTGGACAGCAGTTTATTTCGTGTAACGAACCCTGCTAATGAAATAACGGCTAATAAAAGTCCGACCAATATTAGAATAGACAACACAACAAACACGCCTCGCCCCAGTCCATTCACCTGAGGACGGAAATTAGCCGGCGTAGATTAGAAATTGCCCCATCAAAAGAGCCATTTTGTTATCTTAATTAAAGTTATTTTGCGCACCACCTCTTTGTATTTCTTAATTAAAAGACAGAGCTAGACAGCCGAGTATCGCACGATCAATAATGAATTTGTAGAACTATTACGGCTTTAGTTTTAAAAAAAGAAAATTGCTTTGCTGCAAAAAAAAATATTTCGTAAATTAAACTTGCTAAATACACTTTTCTACTTCTGAAATGGATGGTATTTTTAAGTTTTGCTTTAGTAAATAAGTTAATTACTCAGTGCTGCCAGATCACTCAATTTGAATAGGTCGATAAAGAGTAATTGAATTTTCATATTTTAATAATAAATGTCTTCCTAAGTATAACCTCCCCACCTCCCCGAATCCCCGAAATTCTCCCTGAACAATGAACAATTTGAAAACTCCCAAATTCAGAGAGAAAACAGATCTGTCAACACTGTAATTACTTAAAGTCAGATATTTGCAAAAATTGATGGAATATTTTTTGTACGTTCTGGCATTTTATAGAGAGGTTATAATTTCTTTATAAGACATATGTTATGCACTCTACTTTTATCTTCAACCACCGTAAATGGCTGATTATCTAAGGTAATAATTTTCTCCTATTTCCAATTCAAATTCGCTTGATATCGACAACTTCTTCAATACTTCATCTCCGCTCGTAAAAGGGAAATAATGCAATCGTGAAAAAATCACCCTCCGAGACTTTTTCAAATCTTTACGTCTAGGGTCCTTAGATGTCGAAAATAGTATATTGTGTAACAAGTGCGTGAAGTTAACTTTTATACACGAGTGTTGATGATGATTTGTTAATAATATTGCTGCTTGTGATCGAGGTCATATTTGGATTTTGAACTGGCAAAAGTCTATTTGAAATATCATTTTTCTTGTTAAGGGAATTTTCTACGTAACCCTCAGCTACCGTTGAAGATTTCCAACCGCCGTGTTGTTTTAACATTAGTAAATCTGCACCGGTTTTAACTAGCAAGGAAGCAGATGATCGTCTGAAACAATGGCCTGTATATTTTTCTGGATGTGGTAGTTTTAAAAATTTTGCTATTTCACTAGGCAATTTTCCAAATTTGTTTATCCCGACGACTTGGCGAGTACATTTTCCTCCTTGATACTTGATGAAGAATTTGTTTTCTTGATAATTTTGGGGACGAAGGGCGGCATATTTTCTGTATAATTCTAAATGCTCGGTAATGGTAAATTTTCTTGTTATTTTGGTTTTTGTATCAGGGACGGATACAACAAGAACACTTTCTAAATCTTGAATATCGCACATTTTTAGCTTATAAATTTCGCTTCTTCTTAGAGCACCAGCAATCCCAAATATTAATATCACTTTGGTTAATAAAAAAACTTCGTCAGGAGCCTTATTTATGAACTTGAAAATTTGTTCTTTCTCCAATATTCGAGATTTTTGTGGAATATATCCTTCATTCTTCCGTTTTAAAAATGCATGAACTTTTGGATATTTACCAATGTCAATGTTATTTTTAATGCTAATAGTACTTTTTAGCATTGAATAATGACTCCATAGTGTTGATGATTTCACATTTTTTGACAATTCTGATAAATATGCGAGTAAAACATTTTCAGAAAAGGTTTTAATATTGTTCTTACTGCGCCAGGTCATAAATTTATTGTACGTGTTTTCATAAATTTCCTTTGACTTCTGAGGTAACAGAGAATTACTAGCTGTTTTCGCTGCTTCCGTAATATCTGGTGGAGTACACATTTCTATATCAGAGTCCATAATTATTGCTTATTATAACTTAAAATAATAAACTGTTCAAATTACTATTCGAACTTAAAGTGTCTATTTTAAACTGTTTGCATTGGCAATTTGACAACTCGTTACCATGACAACGATACAAATTGCGAGGCACGGCCGCCTAATAAAATTATTACCAGTGCGGGCCCGGTGCCTAAAATTAATGGCGGCCCATGCATTTCTTATTGAGCCGGTGCGTGAAGTAAATCCTTTAGGGAAAGCATTGTATTTCACGCATCGGTGCTTGAAAACAAGCTTTAGCTACTGCAATCAGTGTGTAAAATAGGATTTTAAGGACGGTTGTAGAAAAAAATGTTTTTCCTCCTCCCCGCTTTGGCAGACGTAACTGAAAGTTACTAAACAAGGTATTGGTTGTCCTTCCCGACAGGCTATAAGTCAACTTACATCCCTAAAAAAATAATAATCTAAAATTATTATAAGTAGCACTAATTTTTGATTTCATCAACATATTACAAAAATCCGGTGATATTAATTGAAATGAATATAAATGGTACAATTATTACAATTATTCACATTATTAAAAAAATTTGGAAACACGTTTTCTCGTTTCTTCTCGATGTGTATTACATTTTCTGACTCCACAGATCCTTCATTTTTAACCAATGTTTCTGTCACAGTTGAGGCACTGCAAGAGACTTCTGGCTGGGTCTTATTGTATAAAATTTTATTCGTTACTTCCTTTTTATTATTGAGGCTCTCAGCTACGTAATTTTCCGCAATAGTAGCGGATTTTCATCCACCATGTCGCTTGATAGCTAATACATCAACTCCAGTATTTGCTAATAAAGTTGCCGACGTTCTTCTAAAAGAGTGTCTAGTATACATTTTGAAGTTCTCAAACTTTAGAAATTTCACAATTTTTTTTTATGTATGTAAGGACGTAGCCAATGCACGCATCGGACAAGTGGCCCTTGAGAAACGTACTCGCTTATTTTTAAAGATAGAACCTTGCGGTTTTCACGAACCTAAGCTAATTTTTTGTGAAACTCATGAAGCCGTAAACAAAATTTTCATAACCTTCTTCGTTTATGAGACACAGGGCGAAATAGAAAATTTTGCACTTTGGGACACCCCTCGTATCTCGGTTATCCTTTAACTTAAGGCAAAGGGAAAAATTGCTGCTTATGCAGTTTTTTACGCTGGATCCAGTGGCGTAGTCACATTTTTCATTTGAGTTGTTATTTTTTAGATACAACCCAAAGTTGTGTTTTTCTAAGTGGACACCCTGTATATTTGTCCAGAAATTGATTTGTCCCTTTAAAAGCTTCTCAAAAATATATAATAGTATGGGTCTATTTTAATAAACAATAACAAAAATCCTAATTTTTATAATTATCATCCCAAATTTTGCAGTAGGCCATGCAAAACAATGCTGCCTTTTATTTAAAGTCGTTAACAATATCTACATCCTAACAATAAACCAAAATAAATATGTAATTAAATCTATTTATCAAAATATGTATTGATAATTTCGCACCAAAAAAGTACCAACTACCTAGATTTATGTAACACAAGAACAAAACAGTAATAAATTATTATGTAACAAGCCTTTCAGCAAAAATCAATTGTCGTATAAGAGCTACAGTAACCAAAGAAATCAAAAGAACTGTTCAAACTGATTTCCATTTTGTTCTATGCATGCTTCGCACAATTTTCGTATTCGTTTTAGGGAATCAAGTAAAATAACGGGATGATTTTGTAAATAGCGAAAATTTTCTCTTACTGCATTTCCTAAATCTTGGACATTATCATAGTGGTCTTTGTAAATTCTATTTTCCAGATATCTCCATAGAAAGAAATCTAAAATCGACAAATCTGGGGACCTAGGGGGCCATCTTATATATAGATCCATTTGTTCCGATCCATTGATTGGTAAAATTATTGTCCAGAAATAATCTCGTTATTCCAGAATTGTGTGCAGGAGCACCGTCCTGTTGAAAATAAATTTCGTTAATTTGCGCTAGAGGAACATCGTCAAGTAATTCAGATATAGCTGCTTCTAAAATTTCTATATGGCGATTGGCTGTTAGATTTCCCTCAAATATATAAAATTTTATATGTGTCCCTAATATGAAGCAGGACACAAAACAAAAAACACAACTTTGGGTCATATCTAAAAAATAACAACTCAAATGAAAAATATGACTACGCCACTGGATCCAGCGTAAAAAACTGCATAAGCAGCAATTTTTCCCTTTGCGTTAAGTTAAAGGATAACCGAGATTCGCCCTGTATCTCAAAAACGAAGAAGGCTATGAAAATTTTGTTTACGGCTTCATGAGTTTCACAAAAAATTAGCTCAGGTTCTATCTTTAAAAATAAGCGAGATACCCTGCTTTTGCAACCAAATCCGGACACCCTGTACATATGTGTTCCTAAATAACTAGGTACTGAATTAACTTGGGTCACAGTTTAAAAAGGAAATTTACCAATTTTTTTATTATACTATTTGCATATTGCTTTCATCGGTAACAAAATATTTCCGGATTTTGCTCGACATTTTAAATTCAAAAATTTCCAACAATCACTGGCGCAACCCATACTAAAATTAAAAACGCACGTCTGCCTTTATCCGTACTTCCCCGACGGACAGCGTGGCGTGACGTCAGCAAAAATCGATAATCCGTTAATCTTGAAATGCATAATTTAAAAACAAGTGTGCCGGCCAGTGGCCTCCGGTAAGGATCAGGGTAGCTTCCCGGTTTAAATCATAGTCTAATGCCGGATGTTATTCGGCTGAATACTCGACCCGTCTGGATATTACTTTGCCCAATATTCGGTTTTAGCCGAATAATGGCAAGTACTACTCACGGCATCACTACGAAATACCACACTTGAAATGTTTTCGGATATGTTCAGGATTTGTTTTTCCTTCCTTTTTAACAAATAAAAAATTTACCTAAATATGCTAGGAACTGACAAAACGAAAACATTAAGTACATAATTTATATGTAAGAATATCGGAAATGTTTATGTAAAAAAATTAATATCGCTCCACTTTTTATAACCAACCACCCAATTTATATTATTTGTCTATACATAACTCAACGAACGGAGCCTCCTTATTCAAGTCGTTTTGGTTGTTAAATGTTATTCTGGTTCTATTAGGAAAATATTCGGAAAGTATATTAATAATTTATATATAATGATAAAAAAACTTCATTGAAGTAAATTACCACCGTCAATATTTTATTAATGTTGTTTGTCATAATTATGCTTCAAACTGAATTATGAAAACATAGTTGGTAAAATCTCATTATTAAGGTATATACATGGTAAGTATTTTTGATGTATTATAGAAATTGCGCATACATTTTTGGCGAGAGCTTATTTAACCTTACATGTCTGTAAGTTTACGTGTGTAAAGTGTAAAAACTACAATTAACATGAAAAAATCGGTATTTTTTTTTACCCGAAACTTCTCTCCGTATGAATCTTTCCTTTAATTATCAATAGTAAAATGTGCCAAATTTAGTTCCGCCTATAGTCATTACCACATATATACTGTGTTTTCAAACATCTTTATTGTGCGCCCTTTCCATCTTATTTGATTTGTACCAATATTTTACCAGATTCTACTTATGCCACACTTGATTTTTAGGTTTAATTTAAAATAAACTAAATAATTAATTTATAAACTAATTAAAAAAAAATCATTTTGTTGCACGATGTTAAATTCGTACCAAAATTTCACCAGTTTATCCGTATATCACATCTAATTTCATAGACTTCTTACACTTATTTCTTGAATTTTTTCAATTTGGTTTTTCAAAAAATTTATTTGGCCATCGTTTTGTGCCGCTATTTTGGATTCGTACCATAATTTTAGCAGTTTATCTCTATATCACACTTAATGCTTGCACAAAATTTGAAATTAATCTAATAATTAATTAATTAGTTAATTCCTATAGAACACTCGATTTTTGTATAAAATTTGAGGCAAATTGGAAAATTAGTTTCTTAGTAATCTTTTTTTTTAACAATTCTCTAGGCCGCTATTTTGGTCTGATATTTTGGACTTTTACCAAAATATTACCCAGGAATGCCCATATAAGCCTGAATTTTTTATCAAAATTAGAAATCAATCGGGTAGCGCATTTAGCTAATGCACAAAATTTGAAATCAATATAATTAAATAGTTTTTGCAGGTTAATTTTTTAAATGTTTTATTGAGACACCATTTTGTTTCGCCATCTTGGATTCGCACCAATATTTTACCAGTTGATTCCTACGAATACTTAATTTCTGTCAAAATACAAGAGTTCTAACCACACTACACCACAACTTGTTACGTTCTGGACGCGCGTTTCGCTAACCAAGTTAGCATCATCAGCAAATGATATAAATTAAAGTAACTTATCCAAACTGAGACTATTTATAGGTAAATGTGGTCACACTTGGTTGCGCCCGACTGCACCGTTGTCAAGTAAACAATAGAGGGGACTATAGGGAATAGGCCCTCTGTCTTTATTTTGTGTTTTCTTACCACATTTAACTATTTCTATACTCTCAAATGCATCCAATAATCTATTATTAGATACATTTTTAATCAACTTATGATTATTTATTCCTATTTGGTGATTGTTTTCTAAAGCATGTTGGGCAACGCTTGACTTTTTTGTTCTTCCGTGTCTTAAATGTGTCATGTGTTCTTTAAAACGAATGTTTATGGAGCGTTTAGTTTGCTCAACATATTTTAGATCGCAGTCATTACAGCTAATTTCATAGATGCCACTCCTCTCCTTCAAGTCGACTTTGTCTTTAGGGTTTCCAGGGAGATTTTTCAAAATATTTTCCCTTTTGTAGGCTACTCTAAAACCTACGTTTTTAAATACTTTTTCTAGACCTCTCGTATATCTGGGATCATATGGGATTACTATGAACTTATTGGGAGCCTCAGGTGCTTGAAGAGTAGTGGCATCTTTTAACATTTTCTTATGTTTATGTCTATTTACTAATTTATGTACAAAATTATCATTATATCCATTACTTTTAGCTATATTTTTAATCCTATTCGTTTCATTGTTAAAACGTTCTTTACTTAATGGAAAATTGACTAATCTGTGAATTAAGAAATGAAATGTTGCCATTTTGTGTTGACGGCAATGAAATGAGTCGGATGTTATATATCTATCAGTATTATAAATTTCCTATAAATATCAAATTCTAATTTATCGTTATTTCTAATAACTAACGTGTCGAGAAAAGGTAATTGCCCATTGTTCTCCTTTTCGTACGTAAAATTAATAGAAGGATATTAATTGTTTAATGTTTCTAAGAAAGTGTCCAAATTTTCTGTTTTAGTATCAAAAATAGCAAATATATCGTCTACGTATCTATACCACAACCTTGGGAAATACTTGAGTTCTTTTTTGAACTGGTTTTCTAATCTACCCATAAACAAATTTGCAAGGAACGGAGATAAGCAATTGCCCATCGCAGTTCCCTCAAGTTGTTTATAATATTTATTGTTGAACTGAAAAAAAGTTGATTCATACATAATTTTGTAAGAAGTAAATATTCATCAATAATTTCTTTCTTCAAATTATTGATTTCAAGTAGTTCCTTTAGGTACTCTTAAGCTAGTGGTATGGGTACACTAGGAAACAATGAGCTTACGTCAAAAGATATTAAAATTTTACCTTCTTTTAAGTGAACATTCTTAATTTTATCTAAGAATTCTAACGAGTTAGTAACCTCAAAGTTATGGTACGAGATATTTAATCTGCTGAATTCTTCTACTAACCATTTTGAAATATTGTACGTTGGTGATCCAACAGCTGAAACAATAGGTCTCATGGACTTCCTGGGTTTATGGATTTTGGCAAGGCAATATAGTTTAGATAACTGTGCGTTACTATGTGTTAGGTTGTTAGGACTTAATTTCTGTGTAAAAATTGAGTCAACTGCATAAACAGTTTTGTGTGTTGTAATAAATTAAAAAAATAAAACAAAAAAATAATTAATAATTTATTGGGATGGTGGTGTGATCTATTATAGAGATGTTACATTTGTTCTATTATATTATATGATGTTAGATTTGGTTATTTAATTTATACATTGGTTACCACGGCTACTCAGTTAGGCTACTCGGAGGCGATTCGTAGGCCACCAACTTTAGGAGTTGGACATAAAGAAAGAAAAAGAAGATATTAACCAAAAACACAATAATTTAACCTGAAATTATACTAATAAAGAAAACTATTATATTTAAAAACAACAATTCAGATTTATTCTGATATCTAAGTTCAACAAGCACAAAACAGTCACAAAAGTTTTGTAGCTATACCGTAGCTAATTTTACCAAATAATCAATTTATAATTTCCAAAACAATTTACTTATAATATAAAATGTACCAATTAAATTTGCAAATAACCAATCCTTGGTTAATAATTTACCCAAATATACATTTAAATTTAACACAATTAAATGTTACCCAAATTTTCACATAGATGTAAAGGACAAAGCCTTATCTAGCTACTTACTTATAATAATAACAAAAAGTTAAGCAGAGTGATATTAGTGGAATAAACAAAGTTTGTACGCAATAATAACAAAATACCTAATTACATTAAGGTTAGTTATGTAACTATTTAAATGTAATACGACATTTCATAATATGTCAGCCAAATATAACTAAGAACCATTAACCATTAACAGTTGAAATATAAAATTTTGTAAACACTCAGCTCTGTATCAAGAATAACAAGTTAATAGAATATTTTATATAACTTTTTGAAACCTATGATCAATATGTAGAAATGCCATTCAAATAAAGCAAAAATAATCAGTTGTTCAAGAACTAAAATTTAATTAAACTTTTAAGCTGTAAGGCGATTATATGTTCTATTTAGTGGAATGCCATTAGCTAATAATAACTGAAAACCCAATAACTGTTCGGTTTTATTTGAACTAAAAATGTTATAATAATTAAGCTGCAAGAATGTATATATTTTAATTAGATGAATGCCGTTGGCTAATAAGAACTAAAAACCCAATATATGTTCGTTTGTTTATGAACTAAAAATAATATAAATAATTAGGTTGTCAGAAATTCTGTATTCTATTTAGTTGAACAACTAGCAATTAAGAATTAAAACTCACTATTGATCATAGTTATAAACAAGAAATAGAAATTTAATGGTTCTCAAAATCTGTTTAAATGAGCTGAATGTTGCTCAATTCCTTGAATTACCTCTTCACTCAATTATAGTGTTAATTAACATAAGAATTATTCTCAACACTCCAATAATATTCCAAAAAATATAGCCAAATTTCTCAAAAAGATTCAGAAATTTCTAATAATTTTATCAAAAAGAGATCATTAGTCAAAATAACAATTTTACTACACTACATCAAAATACGCATCTTTTATGCTGCCTATCAAAAGCGCCTGGACTTCCTATGCATCAAACAGCAGCGGCGCCAAGCCAGAGGAAGGGTCCCAACACAAAACGCAAAGAACAGCATACACCACACGGCAAAAGGAAAACTATTTCAGCTTCTCCTAAACATCAAAAATCTTCTCCGGAGTTTTCAGCCAACCAAAGAAAAATCCGTAGTCTCGTCAGTCTTCCCCAATTATAGGTTCAATTTTTCTTATTGTTTCAAAAATTAAATACTTGCTCCAATTTTTAAGACATGTTAAAAAAGTAAAAGCAAGTAAATTTAATATAGATAAGATTAAAAGATGTAGTAGATAAAAAAGGATTTAAGAGATAAAATAAAAAGAAAAACCTGAAACAAAGAAAAATTCACATTTCAGCATGACCTGCACAAAATGGCGGCGAGTGAAGAATTTTTACCTGTTGAACTGGCTTTTCTTTCTGCTAGGGTACTACTTTTACTTCGACATAACCAAGATAAAATTAGATTTTAAATTTGTGAAAACTAATCCGACATTTAAACTCTCGTGAAACCAAATGGCACAATTCACAAAAACTATCTAAGTAAACATCGCAGCCAAATTTGCTCTTCTGCGAAGTTTCAAGGAAAAAAAATTAACATTTCCAACCGGCGAAATAAATAACCTTCTAGATTAACAAAAAATGAAGTGACCTATCAACTCTCTCACTCTTTCAACTGCACTTTTCGGTGTCAAAGGCACAAATCTCAACAAAATACCTGTTCAAATCTATTCGAACCAGTGTGGTAGTCAAAATTTAATTACTATGAAAATTGAAATAAGCATAGCCTTAGTTAGACTCAAGTGAACTAAGGAATATGTAGATAAATTGATTTCTATTTAAGTTAAAATATTGAAATTTACAAATACGTTGTAACAACATGAAAAGGTTGTTACAGTGCATTAAACATTTCACTATTCCGTCATTTTGTTCTGCCATATTAGATTTTTACCAATTGTATAGGGATATATGACCCTTAATTTCGGACAAAGTAGTTTTTTAACTATGCAGCGAACAGACAGACACACCGACCAAATTAAGAAAAAATGATTTTTGGACTTCGAGGGAAGCATTCACAATGAGTTATTTTTTCACACGGATGTAGGCAATTGAATAAGAAAGTTACACACACATACATGCTTGCACGAAATTTGAAGTTAACCTAATAAGTAATTTTTCCTCACTGATTTTTTAACTATTTCATTACGTTACCAACTTGGATCCATATCAGTTAGCAGTTCATTTCTATGTAACACTTGATTTTGAATTTGAGGTAATTTGGATTTTTTTTTGATATTTCACCAAGCCGCCATTTTATTTTTTAGCGATGCCCCAAATTGACAGACAAACAAACCGACAGACAGACAGACGGAATTGAGAAAACATGTTGTTTTTGGGCATTTAGAAACGCTAAAATTTGAAGCCATGTAAAACCGATCTCACAAGATAGTAGATATTCAGCCGAGCAAATTTATTGTTTCATTATTATAAATTTATGGTAGCGCAGTTTTTCTCTTAAATTAAATAAGTATTTCAATTTAAAGCTCAGAGGTATAGTCAAAAGCAGTGTTATCGTGCGGGTCATACGATTTATCAACGACAAACTTTTTAAGTTCGTTTTTCTTTTATTACGTGTAATCATATCCTCCGCATAAAATCCGGAAGATGAATTAGATAGACCTATGATATTTTCATATGAAAAAAGAGGATAAACATATAAATACCAGCAGTTGCAAAAATCTTTGAGCGATGTCACTTCAAAGTCAGATTGACAAGTCAGTGACATAATAAGTAATAGAAAACAATTTTCGGTTTTTTTTGCATCCACAAGCGAAAAAAAAGGTATTAAATCTAATAAAATATTACGAAAATAAAAATTCACCAGCCAATATCCAGGAGACAGTAGCAAAAGCTCTGGGAATCGGTATAAGGACTGTGCAGAAAATTGTGCATGGATTTGGAAGCATAATTTACTACCGAAGAAGATTAAGAAATGTACACGAAAAAAGCCAAAGACAGAAGACTTAAGTGACAATGTAAAAATGGATGTCCGTAATGCAATTTACGATTTATACACATCAAAAACTAATATAACCCTTCAAGTTTTAAAAGAAGCTTTAAAAAATCGAGGCATATTGGAAATTGGACTAAAATCGTTGTCAAAATTAATAAAAATGTTGGGTTTTCGATATAAAAAGGACTGTAATCGAAGATTTTTATGCGAGTTGCCACATATAAAGGCAGCGTATCCAGTTTTTAAAGAAATACACCGAAAATGTTAATTCAAAATTTAGAAAAGTGATATTTTTAGATGAGACTTGGATATTTTCTAATGGAAGTGGTTCGAAATCTTGGCAGGACGAGTCTGTAAAAAGTGTCAAGAGAAAAAGGGATGTGGGACGGGAAAACGGTTCATCATTTTGCATGCAGGTTCTTCAACAGGATACTATGATAATATGAACTGTGAACTGTTTGAAAAGTGGTTAAAAGAACAACTGATTCCAAATTTAGATGCTCCATCTTTCATCATTCTGGACAATGCATCTTATCATTCAATAATCTTAAATAAACAACCTACCTCATCCTAAAAGAAAAGTGATATTTATGACTGGCTAATAAAACAAAAACAAAATCCTTTACCCAATATTCTGAAACTAGAACTTCTTTTAATGGCAAAATCTATTAAAAAACCAACAATATGTGCCATAGATGAAATATTACGGTAAAATGGACATTACGACTGCCGCCATACCATTGCCAGTTTAACGCAATAGGATTAATATTGGCTGGGGCAAAATCATATTACGAGAAACACGTGAACGATGGTCTTACATCAGATGAAGTGCAAATTGTTTGGCAAGATTCATTAAATTATATTATGCCGGAGTACTGGAAGAAATCTGTGGAACATACGGAGAAATTAATATGGGATTGGTGGAATCGAGAACGAGTTATAGAAGTCGAAATAGCACCAATGATCATTGCGCCATTTGAGAACGACTCAGAAGATGAGAACTTTCTAAGTGATGATGATATTTTTTAGTCTATAATATTAAAAAGTTTCTGAAGGATTATATTAGTCTTTAACGTGTATAAATCATAAATTGCATTATGAATATCAATTTTTGCATTGTAACTTAAGTCTTTTGCCTTTGGATTTTTTCATGTACTTTTCTTAATCTTCTTCGGAAGTAAATTTTGTTTTTTTTCATGCACAAGTTTCTGTACATTCCTTATACCGATTCTCAGAGCTTTTGCTACTGGCTCCTGTATATTAGCCAGTGAATTTTAATTTAAATTTTTTTTCATTAAATTTGACACCATTTTTTTGCTTACTTTTTTAGTGTATTTGTAATTTTGTAGGCAATAAATAAATAATTATAGAATACTTGTTCCAATTTTAAAGCGTGTTTAAAATAAGTAAATTTTTTATTAATTATAAGACAAAATTTGATTTATAACAATCGGTAAAATCGCTTTACCAGAAACTCGGGGCTAACGATAAATACAGGCCAAATATATATATATATATAGCCTGTATTTTTCGCATGCATGGCCCTTAATTTTAGACTGAAATTTGAAGAAATCGAATAAGTAGCTTTTTAGCTATGCCGCGAACAAACAGACTGACGGACAGACATACCTACAGACAGACAGATGGAATTGAGAAAACGGCATCTATAGACCCTTAAACGTAAAGATCTGAAAAAATCTCACGAGGGAAGTAATAACAAATTATCATGTGTTTTTAATAAAAGTGTATATTTTTGCAAAATAAAGTTTTTTTGTTATCACGATACAAAAAAAACAAGTTTTCTTTGCACAGGGGTGGCACGCATTTAAATAAATGACACTGTATAAGTGGTTAGATTTTCAGGTCAAGCGGGGCTCATAATTTTTGGTGATTGATAAAATATCTCACTTTCATTAAGTGGCTCTATAAACAGAATATATCCTGATTTCACTGATTCGAACCGCCTTCCGACTTTATTAAGGCGCTTGCCATTTTGTGTATTTTTGTTTTTGCCACGCAAAACCCGTTCTTCAGTGAAAGAAATAAGTCAGAACTTGAAAACAATAGTCAAAGTCTATTGAACAACTTGGAATTGAAAAAGAAAACTTTGTACAATATTTATAGGAAACTTAATCTAAGTATTTAAAATTAGTTCAAAGAAAGAAGAATAATGATGAAAATAAAACTTAACTCTAAAGAAAGGATTTTAGATATAATTAATTTCCCAGTAGTTAATTTAAGCCCCAAAAATTAAGTAGAATATGAATCCCAACTTTGAGAGGTAGAAAATGAATTTACGTATGAATAGATAGTTTCCTCAAAGTGATTTTCAAGTCTTATAATTGATAATCCCACTGAAAAGACACCCAAAATTCCGTACCACCGAACAAAACACTCGATCGCGACTAACTTTTACTATTTACTTTTACTATTATTTAAAATACAAAGATACTTTAATTTCATTTGTCAGGACGACACGAATAGAGCTGTGGATGGTGAAGCTTAAGTCCCTTTCCTGTACTTTAAGTTCGGAACTTCGTCTTACAGACACGAGGTGTGTCACCCATGATAACATGTGAATAATTCGATTAAAAGACTATTTCCCTTCAGTTCTTAATGCTAATGTAATAAAAGACCGTGGAAAAAAAGGCAAAGAAAAACCCTTTCAGCCAATCTTTTCTGAAGGGAAACAATGCCCCCATAAACATGGTCGTTCGAAAATGCTCCTATTATAAAGTATTCTATTGTATTTGAATGAAATAAATTTTTTCAATTATTATTAGCATTAAGTTAAATTAAACCGGTCAAAGAAAGCTTCCCACGCCAAAGGGCCATATAGGACCATAAGATTTTGAAAGGGAGTTATAGACAATAACAACTTGACAAGGTTTATCTTACGTAAGTGTATATGTGTATGCACAATCTAGAAGATAGCGTTTGAAATAAGCGTTATTTATTATTTTTTTGTTTAGCTTTTAATATTCACAAAACTAACATCAGATAATTCCACTTATGACTTCTTTGAAATACTAAAGCCTGTTGAAGATTTGTCGTGAGAAACCGACTGTTTTAGTAAAATATCGTTTTGAATTACGTTTAGAATATATGAGTATATAGACTCTATTCCGTTGCTATAGTTTATTCCGTTACAATGATTACAGACATTTTAGTTAGTTGCCATCTTGAATTCGTACCACAATTTTACCAGTTCATCTCTGTATCCTTGGCATCTAGGAGTCCTAAAACGTGAAGATCTATTAAAACTTGGAAGGGCGATTTTTTCACGACTACAACACTTACCTCTAACGAGGGAAGTAAAAATGGAACTTGTTAAAAAAACTTTCTTGAAAGAAACCCAAATATCTTCGTATTAAAAAAGTAATATTCACAATTTATTACTCTATTAGGCCCAAATGAAAAAAAAACTCTTTTCATTCGTTGAACTTTCTGTGGACATTTAATTAAAACTTCGATGGCCCCGATTCACGGAAGGTTCTCTCCAATCGATCTGTCTCGATCGACGACGACGACACGGGGACCAATTTAATAATGAGATTATTTACCAAAAGCTTTCGGAAGTTAATGTGTATCGCAAATTGTTTGTCGATATATTCCCCCGGGTAGATCAAGGGAAAAGCTTTTGTCTCTTTGATTGCATTTCGCCTTGTTTTTATTTTCTCTGAGACGAATAGTTCCTTATTTCTTTACTTTCAGATGGGATGAGAGTAATTGATTTAAGTAATATATTTTTTTACCACTGTGAAATCATTTCTTTATTACCAAATATATAAAAATATATACAATATATACAAATTTTATATATAATATATATACAATTTGGCAGCTTAATAAAATACTTCAAAATTCAACCTGAAAAAACTACTTAATGTATTGATTTAAAATTGTATGCTACAGCTAATTCTGGTATAGAGATGAACTAGTAAAAAACTCAAACTACTATGTTCATAATAACAACTATATATCGTATTTTACGAAAATACTTATTACCTACCATTTTTTTTATTGTTGAGATATTATAGTTTAAAATTTTAACCCCAAAGAAGATTGCTTTGATTATGAAAAATGGTGAATTATGCTTTCGAAATCTCGTCAAATTTCCTTTACCCGGAACTTCCCTGGTTATGAGTTTTTTTTCCATTTGGAATAGTGAAGTGTAACCCAATTTAGTTCGGTTTATAATCAGTCTTTATGTGTTACATTCACTATCTATCTATTGGATTCTTACCAATATGTTACCATTTTCCTTCTACGTATGCCACACTTGACTTAATAAATAGATTTTCCATTGACACAAACCGCCATTTTGCTACGTCATGTTAAATTCGTACCAGTTTATCCCATTTAATTTTTATTAAACATTTAAAGTAGATTGAACGCGATTTTTTACGTTAATTTTTTAAATATTTTATTTGGCCGCCATCTTAAATTGAAACCCATATTACACTGGCCGACAAAAAATATTTTTTTGGGTTGTAACACAAATCAGAATAGCGTAATCTATTAGAATGGACCTATCCAAATACGAAAATGACAAGTAGAAAGTTGTAGCACGTAGGGTTTTTTTGTTGGAGTTGTAGAACCATATCGAATGTTACGATACTTAATATCTATAGAAAAAATGATTTCCGTTTATGAGGTGTCCTATCTTCTCTCTTCAAAAACCAACAGTAGTCACCCATCACGGCTGGATCCCATCGTCCTTGGTACCGAATTTCCATTGTTCTGTTATCTTGGTGAAACCTTTCACCCTGCTTGGTATTAACAGCTCCCAAATTAAAATGACAGATGGAAATGGAGGAAGTGCATTTTGGCACCAAGCGCTTTATAAGCATCTGAGAGTTCATTAACTAATTGTTCATAATTTTCATCCATAGTGTTGCCTAAAAATCCTCTTACTAAATTAACAAAAAATTCCATGCTCTGAGTTCCTACCTAGTAAGCTTTTCCGTAAAATTGACACTGTCCAACAATTTTCTGATTTGTGGCCCAATAGAAATGCCTTCTTTTAATTTGGCATCACTTAACTGGGGAAAGACTTGTCTTAGATATTTAAATCCATCACCATCTTTATTCAAAGCCTTCACAGGGTTTGTCATCAGCCCAAGTTTAATGGCAAACGGACATTTTTGGGATCAACAAGAGGTATAAATTTAACATTTTTAGATCGCGGTTGAAATTCGCTTCTTTCTGGCCAAATTTTTGTTACGTAATGCCGATTTATTGCACGACTGTCCCATAAACAAAGAAAACAGTAATATTTTGTAAATACCCCCTGATGTCCCACTAAAATCGCTATAACTTTTAAGTCCTCACATATCTGCCATTTATACCTATTGTAGTTTATTTTATCCAAAATCGCGCGCATATTTTCATAATTTTCTTTCAATGCAACTGAATGGGCAACTGGTATAGAGGGTTTTAAATTTCCATTATGCAATAATAGCTTTTAAGCTATATTTAGATGAGTCGATGAATAAGCGCCACTCACGGGGAGAATGTTCAATATCAAGTTCCTGCATTAAACTGTCTATATCAGTACACGCGTACAACGAATTTTCCCTACTGTAAAATTCAGAAAACATAGCATACCTTTTTCTGAAATTCGTAATTTTTGTTTCTTTGGCCAATAGGTTCCATTCCTTAAGACGGGAACCCAGAAGTTCTGACTGTTGCTTAGATAACCCCAAATTAGGTACTAAATCATTTAATTCACTTTGAACAATGAAATGTGGCTCATCGGAACTGGGATCTGTGGTAAAAGTGGGATCGATGCACTGTTCTTCTGAGCTGCCTGATGAAGCGTTATCTCCATTATCTCCCAAATCAGTAGCTTGCCAATTTAAAGGCGCAATCGGCACTGGCAAATTTGCATTATGAAGAACAGGTCGTATGGCAGATTGCAAACTTGGATATTCTATATTGGGCTTTCCCTTTTTGGAATAACCTTCAGTCTTTGTCAGGCAAAAATAGCAATCGTCAGAATGATTGGTGGGTTCTCGCCGTACCAATGGAACTGCAAAAGGTATACTTTTTTCTCTTTCCCTTCATCCACTGCACCAATGATACACTACAACTAACACAGCACACATGGGGAGCCCACCGCTTTTGTTAATCCTCAATTAACACACCAAAATATTTAAAGTAGGCTTTTTTTACATTTTCGGAAAATGGTCTAGCTTGTGATTTCACCAGAAATTTTCCACACATATAACAGAATTTGTCAGGAGAAATTTTGCAACTTCGGCGAGTTTGACTCGATATTCTCGTCTTCACATACACTTGCTTATGGATACACAGAGAACCACTCAATTCGAAACTCAACAGAAGAGTGATGTTTAACGTTTATTTTATGTCTAATGTTGTAAACAACCCAGTCTAGGTAATTTTTCCGTTGTAAAATGGACCCATTTTAGCCGCCCCATAATAAAATTGTTTACCTGCCAGTATAAAAGGTTCTAATTAGGCTATTAAAAAATGGTACGTATTAGGTCTTTCCGAATATTTTTTTTATTATTGGGAGGGTATTTCCATTGAGCTGACCTGTGATAGAAAAATCTTGTCGGCCAGTGTTATCAGTCTTTACCGACTCCGCAAGGTCTGAAGATATTTCTCACTTTAGTTTCTAATTGGTTTTCGTTAACGATCCTATTGTTGTTATGTTAGAATGATGTATTATTTGTGGTTAGGATCCAGTAATGAAAAAATAATTCTTTTTTGAAACTGTTGGCGTTTCGCAACTGTATTGTTGCATCCTCAGGACACATAAACTTCATATACTGTATGAAATCCATATTATCAGTCTTTATCTACTCCGTTGGTCCGCATATATTTCCTAACCCCAAATAACAACAAGAAGATCATTAACGAAAACCATTTAGAAACCGAATATTTGGCAAATATCTGCGAACCAACAAACTAGGTAAAGACTGATAATATGAGTTTCATGCAGGATATAGAAACTAAAAATGTGTCCTGAGAATGCAACAATAAAGTTGCGAAACGTCGGCAATTTAAAAATAGTGTTTTGTTTCTTTCCTGGATCCTAACCCCAAATAATACACCACTCTAACATAACAACAACAGGATCGTTAACGAAAACCATATAGAAACTTAATATCTGGGAAATATATGCGGACCAACGAAGTAGGTAAAGACTGATAATATGGGTTTTATGCAGGATATAGGATCTATATGTGTCCTGAGGATGCAACAATTAAGTTGAGAAACGTCGACAATTTAAAAAGGACTTGTTTTATTTTACTGAATCTTAACCCCAAAAAATACACCACTCTAACAAAATTATTTTAACATTGTTCCGCCGTATTGGACTTTTACCAAAATATTACCAGGTCATCCCCATATGATCCTTAATTTTTGGTGAAAATTTGAAGTCAATCGGGTAAGTAGTATTGAAGCTATCTCGCGAACTGACAGACTGAGCGACGGAATTGATAAAACTTGTTTTTTGGCATCTAGGCACGCTGAAACGTGAAGGCATGTGAAACCGAAGAGGGTGAGTTTTCACGATTACAAACATTTTATTTGGTCGTCATTTTGTTCGGCCATCTTGAATTAGTATCACTATTTTACTAGTTGATCCCTATACCACAATTCGTTATGCCACACAATTTGAAATCAAACCATTAAGCAGTTTTTTCAGGCTGAATTTTTAAATATTTCATTAAGCCGCCATTTTGTTCCACCACTTTGGATTCGTACCAAAATGCTACCACTTGATTTCAACATAATACTTGCAGTTTTCGCAAAATCTGAGATAAAGTTGATGAGTAGTTTTTTTAATAATAATATTTTTAACATTTTACTAGGCCGCCATTTTGTTTCGCCATATTGGATTTTTACCAAAATGTTATCGGGTCATCCACATACGACCCTTAATTTTTTACCAAAATTTGAAGTCAATCGGGTAAGTAGTTTTTTAGCTACGCCGCGAACAGACAGACAAACAGACAGACAGACAGACAGACAGACCGACGAAATTGAGAAATCAGGTTTTTCGTCATCTAGGGACCCTGAAACGTAAAGATCTGAAAAAATCTAGGAGTGTGGTTTTTTATGATTACGATACTTCCCCTTTTACGAGGGAAGTAAAAACTAGCTAAAAGACCTAGATTTACTGATATTACTTTGATAATTCGTAAGATTTGTTCTTATCAAAGTTTTTGGACGTTTACATGACTATTGCTCACGCCGTATATCGCATAGTGTTAAAAAGACTTTTAAAATAGAAAAAGCGATAGAAAAATATTTTTAAAATAGTTAAATTAATTTGAGAGAAGGACCAAAAATTGAAAAAGTCGATCTTTTTATTAAGCAGTAAATCATATCTCCAATTTAATTAAAAACTCATAATAACAGTAGATTTTTAATATAATATGTATAATAAATAAAGAGGGAAATTATTAATATAATTCGTATGCCGGCCGAAGGTTTAAGCAATAAATGTAGAAAACCAACACTGAATATTAATATTTCAATAAATTAATATATATGATATCGACATACATTCGAAAAATACGTACATATATATTTCATAAAAAATCACATTCATCATATTTCAAAAATATTTAAATTAAACCGTTCACATAAGCTGCATCAATAAACAACACGTGTTTTATTTTCGGTATTATATGCCAGAAACGTTTTGCATTAATTATTATAACAATATTTTGAGCAAGGTGTTTTATTGGTGGGAATTCCATTGTGTCTACATCGGGACATTTAATTCAAAAAAACGTTCCAAAAATCCTATTTTAGTTCAGCTAGTTTTATTTTTGAGCCGAATATTATTGTTTAATATCAAGGACCAAGAAAGCTGCCAAAATTGAAAATTACCGTCTTATCAGAAAATTTCACCTGTTATTAGTTTCCAAGGAAAAGTGTAGGTTAATGTTTTTAAAACAATTTAAGTAATATGAATTTTAAGAGGAAAACGGATGATATATAGTTAAGTTAATCAAGCAGGTAATATTAACGAAAACAATAGACTAAAGTATGCATATCGAAAAAAAAATCGGTAAATTCACCTTTATCAAGAGCTTTCCTCGTACAGAATTTCAGTACGTACAGGTAACACAATTATTATACCGGGTGGTCCTTTTAAAGTGTTACAAAGCTACATTGAGAAAACAGCTGATTGAAACTAAATGAAATTTCTAGGGATGCAATGGGTCGTTGGGAGACATTGTTTGACGGAGTAAGTAATGTTTTAACCCTTTCCACTGTTTAGGGGTGGGGGGTAACTTTTAAATGTTAAATGGAAAGGTGCAGTTTTTTTCCAGATTCGTAATCTCCAGAAAAAAACTACGTTATAATCAATCAATAATTTAATGTCAATGTCAATGTCAATGTCACTACGCTAAATTCAACAAAATTAAAAAGAAAATCAACAGAAGAAAATGTGATATTAGGTACATGATTTTATTTTATCAGATGTTCAAAATGACGGCCATTTTGTTTTAAACATTTATCAACTCTCTTTCGAAAAGAATTCCGCACTCTGAATAACATATCTGGGGTGATTTCACGAACTGCACGCGTAATCCTTTCTCTCATGTCTTCGGCTGTAGTTGGAGCAGTCACCACTTTTTAGGGGTGGAGGGTAATTTTTAAATGTTAAATGGAAAGGTGCAGTTTTCCTTCCAGATTCGTAATCTCCAGAAAAACTACGTTATAATCAATAAATAATTTAATGTCAAAAATTAAAAAGAAATTTAACAGAAGAAAAAACTGATATTAGGTACATGATTTTATTTTATCAGATGTTCAAAATGACGGCCATTTTGTTCAAAACATTTATCAACTCTCTTTCGAAAAGAATTCCGCACTCTGAATAACATATCTGGGGTGATTTCACGAACTGCACGCGTAATCCTTTCTCTCATGTCTTCGGCTGTAGT
Organism: Kuschelorhynchus macadamiae; assembly: GCA_030620095.1. Lineage (NCBI taxonomy): Eukaryota > Metazoa > Arthropoda > Insecta > Coleoptera > Curculionidae > Kuschelorhynchus > Kuschelorhynchus macadamiae. The sequence continues at coordinate 968,215 of JAUTXW010005170.1, forward strand.
TGGAGCAGTCACCACTTTTAGGGGTGGAGGGTAATTTTTAAATGTTAAATGGAAAGGTGCAGTTTTCTTTCCAGATTCGTAATCTCCAGAAAAAACTACGTTATAATCAATAAATAATTTAATGTCAAAAATTAAAAAGAAATTCAACAGAAGAAAAAACTGATATTATGTACATGATTTTATTACAATAGGTGTTCGAAAGGACAACCAATTTGTTCACAAGTATTGTCGTTGTTTTTTCTACATCCTCCGAGAATTACCATGTCAACTGGGTAAAAAAATACGGTATTTTGCTTAGATTATGTAGTTAATTATTTTTTTCCTGATTTTTTTGGGAGCTCTGCGGCACTGCAGCGATGATTCACCAGCCGCCACTATTGCAGTTATCATGACAACGAACGACTTGACATGTTATGATATTGCCAGTAATTTTCTTAAATTATCTTCGAGTTTAAAGTCTTTAGTTTAAGGGCCTTGTTAAAATAAGTGTTCATTGTGTTCGTTTATTGTTTTTTTTAAGTTCTGTTCGTTTATTATTTAGCTGTGTTATTTCTGTTCGTATTTAATAATCTTAGTTGAGATTTTAACTACCTGTCCTTAAAATGAATGAATTCGACTGCCAAGTTGACATGTTATTAATTCTCGGAGAATGTAGAAAAAACTATCGCAATGCTTCTGAACTTTGGGCGGTAAGATTTCCCCACTTACCACCAAAATCTCACATGGCGTTCAAACGATTAGAGACTAGGAGTCGCCAGACTGGCCAACTCTCATCCAGAAAACGCAGCAGGAGGAAAACCAAAACGAACGAGGACATGGCGGTAGGAGTTTTGGGAACAGTAGCTCTCAACCCTCATATTGGTTCTCGAGAATTATCCAAAGACGCCAGGATGTGTAAACAACAACGTTCTCAAGGATTTTGCACAATTTTAAATTTCATCCTTATCATATTACCTTACATTAAGAATTGTATGGACAGGACTTCGAGAGACGGGTGCAATTTTGTCTGTAGTTTCGACTATGGATCAATGAAGACAACTCACTGGAAAACATAATATTTTCTGACAAAGCAACATTCACTAACCATAGTCAAGTCAATCGTCACAATATGCATTATTGGGCTGAAAAAAATCCACACTGGATGTGAACAGTTGCTAATAAACACCATTGGTTGATAAATACTTGGTGTGGGATATTTGGCGGTGTTGTTATTGGACCTCATTTTTTCGATGGTAATCTTAATGGACAGCGATACTGCGATTTCCTTCGAAATGACTTGCAAAGATTGATGCCGAATATTCCAGAGCAACAACGTGAAGCAATTTGGTTCCAACAAGACGGCGCACCACCACATTACTGCCGAGAAGCACGTGCTATATTGAATGACACTTACCCTAACAGATGATTGGACGTGGGGGACTAGTAAATTGGCCTGCAAGATCGCCAGACTTAACTCCCCTTGATTTTGTTCTTGTGGGGTTTTGTCAAAGAAAAAGTCATGGTGATTGTTCCAACTACAGCCGACAGATACGTTATTCAGAGTGCGGAATTCTTTTCGAAAGAGAGTTGATAAATGTTTAGAACAAAATGGCCGTCATTTTGAACATCTGATAAAATAAAATCATGTACCTAGCATCAGTTTTTTCTTCTGTTGATTTTCTTTTCAATTTTGTTGAATTTAGCGTAGTGACATTGACATTGACATTAAATTATTCATTGATTATAATGTAGTTTTTTCTGGAGATTAAGAACCCGGTATATGCTTATATTGTGTTTGTAATGGGTGATTCTCGAAAAATACTAAGTTTGAAAATATAATTTAAAAATTTAATTCTTGTTGTTTATATTGAAACTTGTTGCTTACTTTTCGTTATGTTCATAAAATGGAATTTGCTTTCTGGGTAAGATCAGAAACTGCTATTTCTCTATTTCTTGCTAATTCCGAAATCGGCTACGGATGTTACAAATTTGTCCAACGAATTGACATAATGGGGTAAAGATAGAATAAAAATCGGTAAATTTCCGTTACCCGGAACTTCCTTCGGTGTGAACCTTTCCTTTTATTATATATAGTGAAGTGTGACCAGTCACGGCTCCTCAGGGGCGGCAGGGTAGGCCGGGCCGTACCACAAAATATACAGGGAAAATTCTTTTTTTGAAAAAGGAGGTAAGTAATTTTCAAAAATAATTTTGCAAACATCCTAAAAACGCACAAAATCAAAATGTAGTTTATTATTTCCTGGGCACATAGCAAAATTTGCTTTGACTAACATACAAATAACGCCATTAACAGCAGTCCGTGGGCCACCGTCAGATATTCTAATATATTTATTATAGACGGTGGCTCGGCCAGCCGATTCCATCATCTCACATGCTAGACTTCAGCTACTACTTCACGCGGTACGTAGTACGTTCGCATACATCCCCATGCTATAACCTCGGCTATAACGTTCATCGTAGCTTATATCACCCAACAGTTGCGTATGTAGCCTTCAGTAGCTTTCACTTTGAAATCTATTTTATTTTCCTCTTGAGGCAAGATACATTAAAATATCAGAAAATTAAATTGACTCACTGGAGCGTTTTACTAACATTTCTATCTAATTGCATTAATTAATTAATAATTAATTCTAATCCAGATTCCTTCTTCTACCTATATCTTTCTCTGTTTTTTCTTTCGTTACATTTTCGTGTTATTACATTTAATTTTTCCCTGGCTCTTCACCTACTTAGTTTTTTGCTCTATTCTTTTTTTTTCAGCTTCTAGGTTGTTTCTTAGCCTCTCTGCCCTCTTACGAGAGAAATTTTTACTTCCCTCCTAAAGGGAAGTATTGTAATAGTGAAAAAAATCACCCTCCCAGATTTTTTCAGATCTTTATGTCTCAGGACCCTATATGCCGAAAAACATGTTTTCTCAGTGTCGTCAATCTGTCTGCCTGTTCGCGATATAGCTAAAAAGCGTTTTATCTAATTGACTTTTAGATTGGCCAAAAATTAAGAGCAATACGGGAAAATTCAATATAGCGAAACATAACAGCGGCCTAGTGAAATGTAAAAAACTATTGATGGAACAAAATGTGAAAGTATCAATGTAAAAACTACTTATTTAATTTATTTTAAATTCTACCCAAAATCAAATGTGGCTTAGGCAGACACTGATGAAATATTGGTAGGAATCCAATATGGAGGAACAAAACGGTGCCCAATACAAATGTTTTGAAAAGATAGTATACAGTCAGGTCATTTAAGGGTGAAACATATGGGAATTTTTCTTCTTAACTATACAATCAAAATAAAAATATTGTTAAAAGTTAATGCATCCTCGATAA